>CM069447.1:2570740-3024613 GCA_035610835.1 Ophiura sarsii
GGGGGTCAAGAAAAAACCCCACCCTATTTGGGGGGGGGTCCAAAAAAAAAAGATGTCCATGGCTCAATTGTTTCCAACCCCCCCCCACCAAAGTATTTATGAACACTCCCTTAGTGTTGCCCTACAATCTGCAGCAACGAAACCTCGTGAATTCCGAAGGACACTGGGTGCCCAGAAACAATGGACCCACGTCACATGAGGTTGAGCTCGCGTAAAGTACGCGAGCTCAACCTCATTTCAAAGCGTTGCAATGGTCATCCGTCGTGCGCACTACGTCATCTCGACCTCACGGCTCTGATTGGTTGGTGCTCAAACGTGAGAACTGAAAAACTCCACTGCGTCGGTGGTTACGGTGCCCACTGCGTTGGTGGATACGGCGCAGCGTGAGATCGTTAAAAAGGCTTCAGTTTAAATTTGACCAATCGGGTGCTTTGGTGTTGTTGGTTGACAGTATTTTGTGAGTTCAAGCATGCGTGCGCAGCCTGATCGAAGTGCGCCCACGTATGTCGAACTGTGGCCAGGAGATTATGTGCCGTAGATCCATTGGTCTAAAGGTATCGGTAAATTACGTTATAAATTTATCTCTTCAGCACGCTTCCTGATTATTATCGATCACAAGAAAAGACGATTTTCAATAGTGTAGGGCCTATTATTATTCAATATGCTAATAGTTTAGATAACACTTCATTTTGAATGGATTGTCCATGGTGGAGAATAGCGTTGAGACAGGACTTGAATTTGATAGGTCGGTTTGTTTAATGCCCGTATTATGTATATTCAAACTTGGAGCATCATTACTCGAAATGTGTCTGTATAATAGTGCAATTATAGTCAAATAGTCAAGACTGAATTGTTGACAGAGGCTGTGTGAGTATATGGTACTCACTTACAAACTGCAGTGATGTGTTATCGCCAATGAAATGAAATGTGAAAAACAAAATAACATGACGCTTTGGCGAAGTTACAAGTCAATTAAGGCACCCTACCTTATAGTTCGTCTCAAAGGTACCTTTCACAGTTCATTTACACTGCTTGAAGCTTTCCGTCGTGTTCTAAATATGATAACGCGTGACTTATTCAGGGAAATTCCCCCAAAAGCTCATCCCCCTTTTAACTTATAACTTAAACGTCAGGGGATTCCCCAATAGTATTCATTTCTCTTTTAACCTTTACGAGTAATTTGCGATGTATTGAATGTTAAATGCCTAACAACATATCACGGATGTAATGGAAACGAACAAAAATATTCCCCAAAGCGAACGTTATGTTTCTTAGTTCAAAGCAGGCAATAGTAATTCTATCATGCCATTAATTGGTATACAGACAATATTGAGCAAAGCTAGAAGGTACGCTCGTCCGTATGCAAGATACTTGGGCCCCTCAACTCAAGTTGGTCTCACGACCATAGTTTATGGAGGGAGTGACGTAGGATTTATACAAGCCTCCAAAAAGTAGCAGAACCAGGCAATAAATAAGCTCCAAAACGTACCTACTACGTAAACACATTCATTAATGTGTAAAGTAATCTTTAATGTGAGACATTTCACGTGAAATTGACTTAAAAAGGTCAGAAATTGAATTTTTGATGTACAAAAATGGAAATACCTCTGCAAATATGTCTTTAGATAATTTCGGTGCAATTTCGACATTTTTTACCAAAAGCAGATTTTGTTGTGTTGTCCAAAAAGTAATATTTTGATGGATTATATGATTCCTTTCCTTTCCAAAATGAATTAATTCACTCATAATCGGGACATGAAATTTGAGGGTAGGCGATGAAGTTGTCCGCATAACCGGCCAAAAAAAATCGCATGGTCAAAATCACAAATCCACCGACGGAGGGTCTTTTTTACCGACGGGAATATTTCAGGGGGGGGGGGGGGGGCGGTGCCGGCCCCCCTGGACCCCCATGGGTAGGCCACTGGGAATATGTTCATTAATATTCACAAGGCGAGGACAACTACCCGCTGTCATCATGCTATGGACGAAATTCAATAGATTTTATGCGAGCGTGATTTGTTGTTGCGTCCAAATGCATAACGCGCGCGAACAACCATGTACGGTTTTTAATTTGTACGCACGTATCCACGCATTGGTGGAATTTCGTCCATAGCATATAAAATAAACTTACTTTTATCACAGTTTTGTAGGAGAGCATCCGTCAAGTCTTGCGTGTTCACGTAAAGTGTCAATTAAGATGGCGGCGGTTAGACCGTTGGATGCCGTGTCAAGCCTTGCTTTCGTATTATTAATCTGGACTCATTTCGATCCGAACTGGGTCAAAAATCGATCGTGACTCCGATTTGTGCTGATATTGAGTCAATGAAGAATGATTCATCTGAGTCATTTCGTATATGACACATAAACCGATTACAATGAGTCAATTAGGTTTAATTCTGACTCAATTGGTTTCGTAAATGAGTTAGATTTCCAGTGACTCGCTATCAATGTACCAAAATAAGTCACTTGACTTCGGAAAATATTTTGTGCGATATGTATGGAAAGAGGAGAACTCTAGCTATACCATGGTACCAAAATAAGCATACTCTGCATCTCTGTTTGGATTTTTTGAAGGGGGTGGTAACTTTGTTACGGAAGTCTCCTTTATATATTCCAATACTCCACAAGATTGTGCTTTTGTTGTTCCTTGTAAGATGACATTAATACATTTAGTTCACCGTCGGTGAGCATACACTCCCTGTCTAAGGAAGTATTATTTCGTATGTGATGACGTATTATACGATGTTGTGCTCTTTGGTTTAATAAAACATATATTTGCAAAATTGCAACTGCTTTTTAATAACATCGTATCATTCATAAGCCTTGGGATAGGATTCATTTCTTAAAATGGCGTTGATTCCATAAGATTGATTACGTATCTTGAAATGTTACATTCTTCTGTTTTATTCGTAATACTTATAGAATGATCATAAATCATTAGTGAATCTTGAATAACACTGACGTATTGATGGTTAGTAACTCTATCTTTGACTGATAACATCCAACACCGCACATAATGAATCATGTGATAGTAAAAGAATGGTAACACTTTCCACGCGGCTATTAGTTTTACCATACAAAACAGATTTTTCAGAAACATGTCCCAACTTTCAAAGTCTTATCTAAAGAATTACTGAACCAATTCTAGGCATTGTTGTACTTATTATAATGCATTGTTCATGGTGATTCCAAATATGTTGATGAAATTCAATCATTTTTGTGAAATTTTGGAACTGTCGTCTACAGACGACTGCCGCTTGGAAAATGTTTTACTTACTTCCGTTTACATGTCGCATTGTTTATTGATTTATAAAACAGTATAATCTTTAGTTGGCTTTGTATTGCCGTTTAGAAACAAACTTGTATCTTCCGAAGTTTGGCAGAAACCTGTTTTGTTTTAAGAGAAAAAACCTAGAGAAGACAAAGAACCTCTTATAGTTTACTTAGCAATTGTCCAGGTTTTCTGAATAGATTATGTGATGATGCAAATGCAGACCAAATTGCTAAAACAACGTTCTTGAAGATTTTACAAAATGACAATATACATGATATACTGTGATGTTTCGCTACAAAATTCCCATAGGCCTCATCTGTCTCACATCCCGCGCACATAAGTATGTGGAGTCACTTTTGCCGCATAACCCTTTTATACGCGATGATTGTCCAATTGGGACTATAGAATTATATGTGATGCAGCACATCAAAAGGGGGGACATTGCGGCTGTGTGTTTTCAAGATATAGATGAAAACGTACAGAAAGCAATTACGAAAATAATAAGAATTTAGGAGTAATTTTTCGCTCGTAAAATCTGAAAGTTCAATTTATTGACATGTTTAAAGTTGCATATACATTGGATGGAGGTTTCTCATTAGGGTAATTTGCATATTTCTACGACTCTTGTAATACAAGTCATGTGACTATGTTTTCACCCCTCCCTCATCTATTTATATTACCCCTGTACTCCAGTAGTTTAGACACATTGCATTACGACTTTATAAGTCTACAACGGAGAAGTCTCTTCGAAACAACTAAATAAATGTATACCAGACTCTAACACTATAGTATATCAATGATCTTCAACTTCGGGATCTTCGAGCGCATCATTTAATAAATAATTTATAACCAGCGCCCGGCCCTTGACCGAGCTCCGTCATAATGGGTAAAAAACGATTTTGATTAGTCTATAACATGTAATAAGCACGGTAGATGCTACAACAAAAACATTCAGAGATTGTTAGTGAAGGAAACTAGCACAAATTTAACGCTGAATGGATGTTAAACACATTCTTAACGCCAGACGCAAGGTTTATTAACCGTCTAACATAAACGCTGCAGGCGCCCTCCATTAGTTGACACTTAATTGGTCTGTTGCTGCTCAGACATGCAATCAGAATGGTTATGCTACACAGAAAACATGTTATTGTAAGGGCAACCGAAACTCTAACGTTGGTTTCCAAAGAAGCTTTCTTGAGCAATACCAGCATGCTTTACATTCATCACATGACCATTTCTGTCACCGGTGTCCACTGGATCCCATTGAAATTACATTGCACACCCTTAAAGACCCGTTATTTTTGAATAACACATTTTAGTTGAGATTCAACCTCTTTTCATATCTGTGGCCAAGATTCAGATGCCTATCTGTACCATGTAATATGAAGGTGGACGTCAGACGATCTCTTGCTGTTCATTACTTTAATTGTTTGTTTTGGTGGAAATTCCTGTTGGTACCGTTGTGGTGCTAAACATGCTGGACTACACAAGAACACTTCTTTGGGTTTCGCCAATGCTAGTAGACTTGCTAGCACTGGCGTAACAACAGGGGGGGATGGGGGGGATATATCCCCCCCCAGATTTTTACCTGGGGGGGATGCCTAATGTAATCATCCCCCCCAGATTTTTCATAACCAATAATTTTAAAAGTGACGTATTTAAACAAATAGGTGGGCGTAAAGATTCACACACTGCACACTGGACACAACCACACTGGGACATTCAATTCATTCATTGCAGTTTGGATTTTATCATTTTAAAATGAAAACAATGACGACAGCGATTTTTGGGCTACAAAATGAGCCCAATCTGTAAAAAGTGTATTATTTGGGTTACAAAAGGTGGGCAATAGTTTGACGAGCGTAGCGAGTAAAAAAATATTTTGAGGTTAAAAAAGTCTTTCATCCCCCCCACTCAAAAAAAGTAGTTACGCCCCTGCTTGCTAGTAGACTTCTGAATTCCCAACATTTTCTCTGTTTAGTCACCTGACAGTACTATCTCTAGATAACTAAAGTTCAAACTCGTTTTGGTTGACAATATTTGTTTGATTTCTGTAATTTGAAAATAAAAACTACTTTAAATAAAGTTGGTTTCTGAAAGAAATGTTATACCTGTATTCAATTTAAAAAAACCCACCTTTTGATATTAATTAATTTAAAAACCGAAACTTTAATGCCCTAACCCTAACCCCCAAACCAGGTTTTTAACCGATATCGCAATTTTGGAAGAAAAACCTACGAATAAATCGCCGTGACCCGACCGGGGATTGAACCGGGGACCATCCGGACCCGAAACCCGGACCCCATAGGCAAGCCACGGCTCTCAGCTATGTAGATTACCTAGGCAACGTGTGTAAAGAACACGCTGCACACAGATGCATGGTAATATGAACTCTATTATATTAAGACAAAACTCTTGCTCACTTGCGTGTATGTTCCGATCACCTTTTTTTTTACTATGATTTTTTTCTTCACATCAAGATATTTTGATATCAGAAGAATCCCCATATTTTTCTCATTATGTCTGTAAAATCTTAGGGGCCAGAAATGTTCCATTTAGAAGAAGTAATAGGCTATAAAATGTGGTGAATTACTGCCAAAGGTGGTTAACCACCCGCCAGTTAGTGTACTACTCAATGGGCAAATTTCTTCTCAAAGTTTGGAATGCGACAATTTTAAGGAAGACCTTTTATATAAAATACAAAACATCAAGTTGAAAATCGGGCCAGCAATCAGAACATCTACCTTTAACTCGGGTGTTGTCCCCGATCTACGATAGCTCTCCACACTTGTCGGTCTTTCATTGCTGTCTTGATGTTTACAGGTGTCATCAATTCAGTGTCTTTCTTGAGAATGTCGATAAATATCAGGGCAGGTCTTCCAGGTTTTTTATTGCCATGCTTGGGAATCCATTGCACCAGTTTGGATACTGGCTCCTCACTTCTGCAACAATGGACCTTGTTCGTCTTTTCTGAGAAAAACTCAGGGGAAAACAACTATATATGTGTAACTCGACTTCAGATATACAGAAATATCACAATTGCATTATGCACCAAGATTCATGACTCTCCTAGGTATTACCTATTGTTACGAAACTTCATTACCCTTATGAGACTATGGCGTTTGATTACTCAAAATACCAACCAATATCTCGACGCTTAACCGTTGGACCGAATGGTTTGATGTATATTCCCTGAGATAGTATCACCGTCTATACGAGGTATTTGATATCACTTCATGGCTGTTTTCAATAGCCTGAGGATGTTTCACCGTATCAAGTATCTCTGCATAGGTGTCATTCAATTGGTTTAATGGATTGGTTTTAGCTTTCTGTCGCTTTTCCGTCGCTCGGTCATATACATGTACACTGTTATTACGGTTGTGTAACATTTTACACCAGTTGCGTTAACTTCCTCATACCCCTCCCCCTTCCTCACCTATCAATGGTGCGAGGCCATGTGCTGATGGTGGACAAATTGTGGGTTTCAACATTGATCAGGGGGGAAAGGGGGAACACTTTACATTACACCTACAAAGTGTTCAAACACTATATTCTAACATTATAGCAGTAGGCTATCCAATATGGGTTAAGCCTTGTATTTCCAACCTCCCCCTCCACCAACCCCCAGATATCTTTAGTGAAACAATAGTTGCATAAAACCATTCCATGTAAAGCTGCTCCAGGAGCATGGAAGAGTGCTAGAATCTCTTGTTTTTTAATCTAGTACTTTCATCAAGGACTATACATTATCCAGAATCTCAGACCAAAATTCTAGTAGTTTTCGTACATGTAACACATCTCCATTTTGTGTCTGTTTCTTTGCAGACAACCAGCAACAGCAGAGGCCTATGTATCAGCTGATCTGGCATCAAGCGCATGTGGGAGGGCGGCAGACTGCTGCCCGCGGTGTGGTAAAACCGTATATATGGCGGAGAAAATGATTGGAGCTAACTCGGTGAATATAGCTTCATTAGTTGGTCATTGGCAAATTGAGGGCTCCCTCCACTCAGTTTGAACTGGAATGGGACATTTTCTTTGAGACACAATCCAGCTCTAGCAAAACAAATAATTTCTACCCTACCCAGGGGTGGGGGCACTCCCATATATTTGGAGAATCCTAATTTAGAATGACTTTTCAGCTTGGATGTCACGAAATATACCACATTTTTTATTGATTTAACCACTGTTTTCCCGACATTTGTTGCGAAAAAAAATAATTGCCCAAAGAATCATACCGTTTTTGGAAAATTAGCAAATTTCACCAAAAGTCCCCTTTTTGTGCAAAGTTTTGCAAATTCCCAAAAACACTTTGGGGACAATTTGGCACTCCCATAAAATCAGAAAGCATTTTTTTATCTTTATGTTATCTTTCAATTTACATTTATTCCCCTTGGTTTGAAAGTGCCAGCCTTATGTCAGTTTCCATTTCATGAGAAAGAAAATGTTTTTCTGGCATAATTGTTTTTCAACCTACCTTGCAAGAAACCTTTGAATTGTTTTTAAAATGCCAAAATAGCTTGAATTCTGACAACTGTAAAAAGTTGCCACATGAAAGTAATCAATTTGACAATAATTACTGTAATTACATTGTGTCTCAGAGAAAACCGGACTTAATTTCAAGTCAACTTGTGTGGGGTCCTTAATAACAAAGCTGAATACTGTATTCTCATGTTATTTACACAGTTCAATCTATTGCATTGCTGCTATACATGGTAACTATGAATAACAACAATGTTGTGTAATTACGTAAAAACGAGAATTACGGCCCTATATGTTTGCTTATTGTTTTACTCAAGAAAAAAAGAAAAATAAGCGACGTTCCAATTGCAATTTCTCCCCATAACAAAGGCTGAATGGGCGGAGTCCTCGACCCTTCGGGTATAAGTATTTTATTCGCAAATATGCCATCGTCAATGATTGCCTTTACTCTTAGTACTTAGAAGCGTCTTACATAATCACTGCGAGCCGAGGTAGCCAAAGAATTACACTATTGGCTTGACTATCAGTATCTGTAGTTATATTGACTTTTGCGCTTCAATTGTGTTTTGCCTTTTATGTAATTATTTTGTTAATTTGTTATTATATGGTAATTTATGGGTGTAAAGGTTGTGCGTCGTTTTCTCAATTTTTAATTTTTAAATTGATTGATTTTATCTTTGTGCGGCGCATTGAGTTTCCTTGCGGTTTGAAATGCGTCTTTTAAATGCCTGTTTATTAATGTTATTATTATTATTATTTGTCAAAGGAAACATGTTTTGCAATGTATAGTGTGCATGGATAATTGTAACCGCCTTTGATGTGTGCATCGAAGCATACATTTTGTAGTTGTCTACGTATGATGCATATCTAATCTGGTTCTTCCTTTGAAAATAAGTGAATAAAAAAGCACATTGTGAGCAGCTTGGTAAGCTTAAACTCTTTTTCAACACATTTTGTCGCGTTGATTGAATTAACAGTTTGTGTGTCGAGTTTCGATGTACCATATGACAAGTGCTATTTATTAATTCAGATATTGTTACAACCATACTTAAAACCATACAAAATACGTAGATAATGGGAATTTTGTATTACTGATATATGATAGACGTTGTCGATCAAGTGAACGCGACTTCACAATTAATGCTACAATAACAAGAGACAGTCAAAACAAGTAAATTCATCATGTTGGTAAAAAGAATGAAATTATTACTGTAGAATAACAGTATACATTAGTAAATGTTGTATTGTGTTACCACGTGGGTGTCAAACTACAGCCTATTCTCATATTTCTACTTGATTGATTGCCTATAGGATTCATGTCATTTGGCGCCGATACATTATCCTGGTTCGATTTTTGAAGTGGAGTTAACATAACATGCTTGCCTGATAGCAGTACTTTTACATTTTACTGCTTAAGCGTTGTCGTCGCTGAAATGTGTTAGTTTTGAGCGCAATTAAGTGAAATCTGAAACGCCGAAAAAAAGGCTGAATGTTGTTTTATGAAAAACGTAATGCGCACAGAATTAAAATTCAGTGATACGCTACATTTGTTAAAACTGGCTTTTAATCAGAGGGATACATTATTAACTTTCATTACATTTTATCTATGGAACTTTTTATCATGTGCGTGGATCCGGTTAGATTCCGGGCGCCAACGCAGCCGAACTGTCTTCCCTAATATCGTGTCCAATACAAATTACTATCGACCTTTCGGTGATCTGCAAAACTAATCGAATGCGGTTTACTCCCAAATGTTGCAACATTAATGCACTGTATTGGGACACCTGTATACGTAACTATACATGTCATTACATTTGGATGCTAAGTGTGAAGTTACGACCATTCCGAGGTCTGTTGTACGACCACTCAGAGGTCTGTTGTACGACCACTCAGAGGTCTGTTGTACGACCACTCAGAGGTTTGTTGTACGACCACTCAGAGGTCTGTTGTACGACCACTCAGAGGTCTGTTGTGCGACCACTCAGAGGTCTGTTGTACGACCACTCAGAGGTCTGTTGTGCGACCACTCATAGGGCTGTTGTGCGACCACTCATAGGGCTGTTGTACGATCACTCATAGGTCTGTTGTACGACCACTCAGAGGTCAGTTGTACGACCACTCAGAGGTCTGTTGTACGACCACTCAGAAGTCAGTTGTACGACCACTCAGAGGTCTGTTGTACGACCACTCAGAGGTCTGTTGTACGACCACTCAGAGGTCTGTTGTACGACCATTCCGAGGTCTGTTGTACGACCACTCAGAGGTCTGTTGTACGACCACTCAGAGGTCTGTTGTGCGACCACTCAGAGGTCTGTTGTACGACCACTCAGAGGTCTGTTGTACGACCACTCAGAGGTCTGTTGTACGACCACTCAGAGGTCTGTTGTACGACCACTCAGAGGTCTGTTGTGCGACCACTCATAGGTCTGTTGTGCGACCACTCATAGGTCTGTTGTACGACCACTCAGAGGTCTGTTGTACGACCACTCAGAGGTCTGTTGTGCAACCACTCAGAGGTCTGTTGTGCGACCACTCAGAGGTCTGTTGTACGACCACTCAGAGGTCTGTTGTACGACCATTCCGAGGTCTGTTGTACGACCATTCAGAGGTCTGTTGTGCGACCACTCATAGGTCTGTTGTACGACCACTCAGAGGTCTGTTGTACGACCACTCAGAGGTCTGTTGTACGACCATTCCGAGGTCTGTTGTACGACCATTCAGAGGTCTGTTGTACGTCCACTCAGAGGTCTGTTGTGCGACCACTCAGAGGTCTGTTGTACGACCACTCAGAGGTCTGTTGTACGACCACTCAGAGGTCTGTTGTGCGACCACTCAGAGGTCTGTTGTGCGACCACTCAGAGGTCTGTTGTACAACGACTCAGAGGTCTGTTGTACGACCACTCAGAGGTCTGTTGTACGACCACTCAGAGGTCTGTTGTACGACCACTCAGAGGTCTGTTGTGCGACCACTCATAGGTCTGTTGTGCGACCACTCAGAGGTCTGTTGTGCGACCACTCAGAGGTCTGTTGTACAACGACTCAGAGGTCTGTTGTACGACCACTCAGAGGTCTGTTGTACGACCACTCAGAGGTCTGTTTTAGGACCACTCAGAGGTCTGTTGTACGACCACTCAGAGGTCTGTTGTGCGACCACTCAGAGGTCTGTTGTGCGACCACTCAGAGGTCTGTTGTACTACCACTCAGAGGTCTGTTGTACAACGACTCAGAGGTCTGTTGTACGACCACTCAGAGGTCTGTTGTACGACCACTCAGAGGTCTGTTGTGCGACCACTCAGAGGTCTGTTGTACGACCACTCAGAGGTCTGTTGTACGACCACTCAGAGGTCTGTTGTGCGACCACTCAGAGGTCTGTTGTGCGACCACTCAGAGGTCTGTTGTACTACCACTCAGAGGTCTGTTGTACAACGACTCAGAGGTCTGTTGTACGACCACTCAGAGGTCTGTTGTACGACCACTCAGAGGTCTGTTGTGCGACCACTCAGAGGTCTGTTGTGCGACCACTCAGAGGTCTGTTGTACTACCACTCAGAGGTCTGTTGTACAACGACTCAGAGGTCTGTTGTACGACCACTCAGAGGTCTGTTGTACGACCACTCAGAGGTCTGTTGTGCGACCACTCAGAGGTCTGTTGTACTACCACTCAGAGGTCTGTTGTACGACCACTCAGAGGTCTGTTGTACTACCACTCAGAGGTCTGTTGTACGACCACTCAGAGGTCTGTTGTGCGACCACTCAGAGGTCTGTTGTGCGACCACTCAGAGGTCTGTTGTACTACCACTCAGAGGTCTGTTGTACAACGACTCAGAGGTCTGTTGTACGACCACTCAGAGGTCTGTTGTACAACGACTCAGAGGTCTGTTGTACGACCACTCAGAGGTCTGTTGTACGACCACTCAGAGGTCTGTTGTGCGACCACTCAGAGGTCTGTTGTGCGACCACTCAGAGGTCTGTTGTACTACCACTCAGAGGTCTGTTGTACAACGACTCAAGGTCTGTTGTACGACCACTCAGAGGTCTGTTGTACGACCACTCAGAGGTCTGTTGTGCGACCACTCAGAGGTCTGTTGTACTACCACTCAGAGGTCTGTTGTACGACCACTCAGAGGTCTGTTGTACTACCACTCAGAGGTCTGTTGTACGACCACTCAGAGGTCTGTTGTGCGACCACTCAGAGGTCTGTTGTACTACCACTCAGAGGTCTGTTGTACAACGACTCAGAGGTCTGTTGTACGACCACTCAGAGGTCTGTTGTACGACCACTCAGAGGTCTGTTGTGCGACCACTCAGAGGTCTGTTGTGCGACCACTCAGAGGTCTGTTGTACGACCACTCACTCAGAGGTCTGTTGTACGACCACTCAGAGGTCTGTTGTACGACCACTCACTCAGAGGTCTGTTGTACGACCACTCAGAGGTCTGTTGTACGACCACTCAGAGGTCTGTTGTGCGACCACTCAGAGGTCTGTTGTGCGACCACTCAGAGGTCTGTTGTACAACGACTCAGAGGTCTGTTGTACGACCACTCAGAGGTCTGTTGTACGACCACTCAGAGGTCTGTTGTGCGACCACTCAGAGGTCTGTTGTGCGACCACTCATAGGTCTGTTGTACGACCACTCATAGGTCTGTTGTACGACCACTCAGAGGTCTGTTGTGCGACCACTCATAGGTCTGTTGTGCGACCACTCAGAGGTCTGTTGTGCGACCACTCAGAGGTCTGTTGTACAACGACTCAGAGGTCTGTTGTACGACCACTCAGAGGTCTGTTGTACGACCACTCAGAGGTCTGTTGTACGACCACTCAGAGGTCTGTTGTGCGACCACTCAGAGGTCTGTTGTGCGACCACTCAGAGGTCTGTTGTACAACGACTCAGAGGTCTGTTGTACGACCACTCAGAGGTCTGTTGTACGACCACTCAGAGGTCTGTTGTACGACCACTCAGAGGTCTGTTGTACGACCACTCAGAGGTCTGTTGTGCGACCACTCAGAGGTCTGTTGTGCGACCACTCAGAGGTCTGTTGTACAACGACTCAGAGGTCTGTTGTACGACCACTCAGAGGTCTGTTGTACGACCACTCAGAGGTCTGTTGTGCGACCACTCAGAGGTCTGTTGTACGACCACTCAGAGGTCTGTTGTACGACCACTCAGAGGTCTGTTGTGCGACCACTCAGAGGTCTGTTGTACGACCACTCAGAGGTCTGTTGTACGACCACTCAGAGGTCTGTTGTACGACCACTCAGAGGTCTGTTGTACGACCACTCAGAGGTCTGTTGTACGACCACTCAGAGGTCTGTTGTACGACCACTCAGAGGTCTGTTGTACGACCACTCAGAGGTCTGTTGTACGACCACTCAGAGGTCTGTTGTACGACCACTCAGAGGTCTGTTGTACGACCACTCAGAGGTCTGTTTTACTACCACTCAGAGGTCTGTTGTACTACCACTCAGAGGTCTGTTGTACGACCACTCAGAGGTCTGTTGTACGACCACTCAGAGGTCTGTTGTACGACCACTCAGAGGTCTGTTGTACGACCACTCAGAGGTCTGTTGTACGACCACTCATAGGGCTGTTGTACGACCACTCAGTGGTATGTTGTGCGACCACTCAGATAGTCGAGCGGCGGCTCCCATAGACACTGTATTTAAGCGTGGCACCCCTCTTACTCACTATGTAAATGTAACCAAAACGAGTTCATTGAATCTTATAATTATTATCAGGAATCACTAGGGGTGTGAGATTTGTTGTAATGTCATATTTTTAAAGAAATTATGAATCTCAGCCGGTTATTTTGTAAAATAATTTCGCTGAATATAGTACATTGCTATAATATGTCATCGATCCATTGACTACGGAAAAATCTGCCGATCAGTTATTCGTGAAAGAGAAAAGCTACAGAAAATAAGATTACTACTGTATCAGAATACTACCTGTACCAGGTGTTATTAAATGGGTACATTGATATCACAATGGATATCACAATGAATATCACAATGAAGGTTTTATTGAAACAACCACACCTTCTTACTTCCTTCAATGACGAAATGATTGCGATGCAGGCCTTTTGAAATCAGCAGATGAATTCGTATGCAAGTTATACGCGCATTGGATATCACATCAGTTGATCAGCTCAGGGTGAAGCTTTTTCCAAAAAATGCTGACTCCGAGAAACTACCACCGACTAGTGATGCGCTTAAGTTTCATCTTTGGCGTGCATCCTACCAGATGTCTGTTTGGCAAAAGGCTGATATTGGTTTTCCAACTTTGCCTGCAGTAGAAAATCATGGTTGGTGTATGCAAAAAGGTCTTGTGATACCAACACTCATGGATAAGTCCGCGCTTCCTCCCTCTTGTGTAGAACTGATCACATGCAACTACAAAACATCATGCCCTGCAAACAGGAAAAGCAAGCAATGTTGTACAATGGGATGTGGATGTTTTGATCGTCTGGCAGGATGTTCCAATCCATTTAATGCCACTGTAGATGATGACGGTGGGACTTTAGACCTAACATTTTTGCAGAAGATAGAATAGTACTCTCTAAAACACACTGTCTTGCACTCCTTGGTCTTGGCCTTTGATGGCACATCTTATTTATCTCCTATGTATGAGTCAAAGTACTGTATAATTGCTCATGAAACCAAATATTCCTGATTTTTTTCTTGATTCATGAATGATGTCAATGAATTGAATATATTTATCACCGACCTAAAATACGGTAGTTGAATATTGAAGTTGTGTCGTATATAGTAGTAATATTAAGTCAGGTATCGCAGGGGGCATTTATAGCCTGTAAAATGAATGATGTGAATATTAAACTGCGTAATGCAGATAAAGACAAACCATTTATAAAATGTTTGAGAAAAAAAATGAAACAGCAAACAGTCATTGTATCGCGAAATACCGCCCTAAAATATCAATGTAAAATAATGATCACGACTGATTAGTAGGGGTATTGTTTTTCATTATGAGAAATCGAGGTTGATCGTGTATACAATTATAGAAATATGTTTTTTAATTATTGATATTTATCATCAATCATTGTAGTATGTGTATGAAACTAATGCAGAATTACCAAAAACAGTTTCACTTGAAACTTTAGAGTATAATGAACTAATGATTGAGGTGACTCACACACTCTCATTTATCTGTGTAATAAGTTCTAATATTATATAATTTATATAATTTACCTTAGCTTTTTGAACATGGTTATGTCAGGAATTAATTTGATTGCCTTGTACTATTATATCGAGTATTCATTGGGATTTATATTACTTAAATAAATAAACGATTTGTTTATCAAGACGAACATTTAATAGCAGTGTCGTTTTTATTTATCGGGATGATTCAATTTTAGATTAGGAAGGAGTGTGATTAAAAGTATGAAAATACTATGACGAACCCCTCCACATATCTTTCTATCAAAAGGTCTTAAAAATATATGCATGGTCTCGAATAAAGTGTATATATGTATATTATATACGATAATTTGTTCAGCTAGATTGTGGCCTTTTAATGTTGTTTATTGCAACATTTTAACATTGGCCTATACAAAATACATTAGAGCCAAACTAAAAAGTGATTTTGTGTACAGCTAAGGTTAGTGACATTCATTGTGGATGGTAACGCCACCATGAAAATACGTTGATTTTTCCGTAGTCAATGGATCGATGACATATTATAGCAATGTACTATATTCAGCGAAATATTTTACAAAATAACCGGCTGAGATTCATTATTTCTTTAAAAATATGACACTACAACAAATCTCACACCCCTAGTGATTCTTGATAATAATTATAAGATTCAATGAACTTGTTTTGGTTACATTTACATCGTGAGCAAGACGGAGTGCCACGCTTTTAAGCTTAAAAGTACAGTGTCTATGGGAGCCGCCGCTCGACTAAGAGGTCTGTTGTGCGCCCACTCAAAGGTATGTTGTGCGACCACTCAGAGGTCTGTTGTACGACCACTCAGAGGTCTGTTGTACGACCACTCAGAGGTCTGTTGTGCGACCACTCAGAGGTCTGTTGTGCGACCACTCAGAGGTCTGTTGTACGACCACTCATAGGTCTGTTGTACTACCACTCAGAGGTCTGTTGTACGACCACTCAGAGGTCTGTTGTACGACCACTCATAGGTCTGTTGTGCGACCACTCATAGGTCTGTTGTACGACCATTCCGAGGTCTGTTGTACGACCACTCATAGGTCTGTTGTACGACCACTCATAGGGCTGTTGTGCGACCACTCAGAGGTCTGTTGTGCGACCACTCAGAGGTCTGTTGTACGACCACTCAGAGGTCTGTTGTACGACCACTCATAGGGCTGTTGTGCGACCACTCAGAGGTCTGTTGTGCGACCATTCCGAGGTCTGTTGTACGACCACTCAGAGGTCTGTTGTACGACCACTCATAGGGCTGTTGTGCGACCACTCAGAGGTCTGTTGTACGACCACTCAGAGGTCTGTTGTACGACCACTCATAGGTCTGTTGTACGACCATTCCGAGGTCTGTTGTACGACCACTCATAGGTCTGTTGTACGACCACTCAGAGGTCTGTTGTACGACCATTCCGAGGTCTGTTGTACGACCACTCATAGGTCTGTTGTACGACCACTCAGAGGTCTGTTGTACGACCACTCAGAGGTCTGTTGTGCGACCACTCATAGGTCTGTTGTACGACCATTCCGAGGTCTGTTGTACGACCACTCATAGGTCTGTTGTACGACCACTCAGAGGTCTGTTGTACTACCACTCAGAGGTCTGTTGTACGACCACTCATAGGTCTGTTGTACTACCACTCAGAGGTCTGTTGTACGACCACTCAGAGGTCTGTTGTACGACCACTCAGAGGTCTGTTGTACGACCACTCATAGGTCTGTTGTACTACCACTCAGAGGTCTGTTGTACGACCACTCAGAGGTCTGTTGTACGACCACTCAGAGGTCTGTTGTATTTTTATAGGGACACTCAGAGGTCTGTTGTATTTTTATAGGGACACTCAGAGGTCTGTTGTATTTTTATAGGGACACTATTTACGTCATGTACAGAGAACGGTAGCCGACAATCACAATTGCAATGTATTTGTAGACAGCGATTTATTGGTTTATTGTGACCGGTCTGATTTGTATTCACGCTTAGCAGTAAACGCGTATAGATTGATGAAGAAGACAAGAAGCAATTACTTCAAACTGCATATGTTTCGAATGCTATTGGAGGAAATCTAGTGGACATGAGTCATTGGTAACGTACCAATACCATAGCTATTGCTTTGAATTATTATATTGACAGTCTGTTTTTAGTTAGATTTGCTTCTGTTTTTTATTGAAAAATTGCGTTCTTACTGATCAAATTTGAAAAACAAAACCAGTTCTAAAGACTTACTTTTTCGAGAAAATCAGTTCTTAAAGACCCTCTTTTTCGTCATAAAATTCTCTCAGTTCAGTTACGAATGCCCCCTTTTTGAGACCCTGGGCGGCACACCGCTACCAACAAAAAAGAAGTTGAGTGCCCCCCCCCCCCCCGAATTGACTTTTCATTTAGACTAAAATATACTACTAAATATAAGACTAGGACTAGACATGAAATCCAGGGATGATATTGACAATTTATATAATGAATTCGCGCATCCATTGCGCCTAGTAATATTCCCTGCAGCAACGATGTTATCAATATTCTACATGAATTCACTATTACGGCCTAAACCTATTTTGATTATCCCCTGACATTTTCAATATTTTCACATATTGCATGTGTTCGTAATTTTCTACAAGTGTATAAATACACCCTTACATATTTAATTTTAATATCAATTCTAAATCAAATTATTACTAAATGACACTGCATTATATATTTCAATGTGCGTCATACACATATCACTTTTATATATTATATATACGTTGTACAAATATATCATCATACATACGGTATTATTGTATGATAATTTATCATGGTAATTAAATAACCGTACGCATTCTTAATTCCGATCTAAGAGAAATAACAAGTTTGGGTGATTACCATATCTGAATACAAAGTTTAGCAATAACTCCCAGGTCCGTGTATATAACCGGACAATCGTTTTTCGTTATTTCGTTTTCAACACGGTAAGCAAAAAACACAAATAGGATCATTTTCCGTTTGACTGTCACAGTAGAAAAAATAAACAAGAGAAAAACTAGAATTTTTAACGTTCGTTTTTATTCTACTATTTTCGCCTAGGAAAACTAAAAAGATCAACCACATTCGTTTTTCTTTCTCTAAATAAAGTGTGAAAAATAAAAATAAATAAATAAAAATATTCGTTTTTCTTAATCCGTTTTCATATAAGAAAAACGAAATAAACAAGTGTATTCGTTTTTCATTCTTCAACCAGAATTGTAACCAAAGGGCAATAGAAAAACCTAATTTGATCTTGTTTCAAACATTCGTTTTTCTTAATACAATAATGATGCCAACAATGGATTCTCTGACCCAAATCCCATCCAAAAATGTATACTTCTATGCATTTGATTAATAGTTCAATAATTACAGCACTCACAAAATTCCAAAAAAACCTTCCTCCCTCTCCTTAAACATGCTTTAACACACCGAAAATATATTTTGTGGGCACATAAAAAGAACCATATTTCACATGATTGAGGTCTATTTTGGCTTTAAATGTGCTTTAAAACAACGAAAATCTATTTTTCTCTAAATAAAGTGTGAAAAATAAAAATAAATAAATACAAATATTCGTTTTTCTTAATCCGTTTTCATATAAGAAAAACGAAATAAACAAGTGTATTCGTTTTTCATTCTTCAACCAGAATTGTAACCAAAGGGCAATAGAAAAACCTAATTTGATCTTGTTTCAAACATTCGTTTTTCTTAATACAATAATTTGAAAAACGAACGTAGTTGACTCATATTTTTTTCTTCTTGTTTGCAATTTTTGTTGTTGTATATAAAGCGCAAATGTGAACAATAGCCCAACAGACATAACAAGGTTAATGACCAGAGTGATTAAAAATCATACTGGTAACTCCCGAAAGAGAGCTCTGAAAGGCCAATCAATTGGTTCACTGCAACTCGGAAAATATGCATAAACCAAGACACACAAATGGGCAGAGGTTAAAAATGCCAATGAAAGTGACATAATAATAAGATAAAAGCCCAAACATAGAGAACAACATCAAAATATGAATTATAGAAAAATAATAATATCTGGAGGTCTGATGGGCATCAAGAGAACCTACACAACAAACTAAATCTACCAGGAGCTAAATCTACCAGGAGCTGCCTGTTGTCACCTGTTGGGGCATGACCGTATCACCAGCCCAGCTGGCTACATGCTTTACAGGACCACCATCTCCCCAACCAAGCATTAACCTACACTTAACCCATGACCACCATGCTATTATATGTATCAGTCGGATGTTGAAAGGACTTGAATGAAGGGTGTCATGAAAGAGTGTGAAGGCTATGACAAGTTAAGAGTTTGAGAGAAGATGACCGTGCACACGGCACTTGAAAGCCTGGATTCCAGCTGCTGAAATGTTACCAACAATATCATCTGGAAGACTATTCCATAAGGGAACAGCAGTGTGAATGAAGCTTCTGTCTAAGCAGCGAGTTCTGGCTGTCGGCAGAGAAAGAGCATGGAGTGGCATTGATACGCTCGAACGGGTAGCACGGCGTTGGACATATGGTGCGGGAAGTAACCCTGCTAGATCTTGTGGGCAGTTGGTAGTATGCATCTTGTATAAGACCGTAGCCGCTGTGTCGCCTGTGAAGCAGGCTGTCAATTTTGAGCTGTAAACGAGCAGTAGCTTCATTAACTGCAATGATTCTAAGTGCCTTCTTTTGGATGTTGTCAAGCTGGCTTAGGATGGTGGGTGAAGCATTCGCCCAGCTTAGTGAAGCATACCCCATAATGCTGCGGACTTGCGACTTGTAGACAGTAGATATACCTTTAGCCTCCAGTTTATTTGCAACTTTGCGTAGAGCGCCAAGCTTTTGACCAGCTTTAGTTAATGCCTGAGATGTGCTTTGACCAGGTAAGCTTGCTGTCAATGGTGACGCCCAAGATATCCAGTTCTTTTGTAGATGGTAGTTTGCACTCACCAAAGTAGATATCAAGTTCAGATGGGGATCTTTTCCTGGAGATTACCATGGTCTTGCATTTGGTAGGCTCAAAGGTAACTTTCCATTCGTCAGCCCATACTTTCATGTTGCTTAGATCTCTGTTGAGATTAGCAGCTACTGTGTTGGGATCGGTTGATGACTTAATGGGTGCAAAGAGTGTTGAGTCGTCGGCATATAGATATAGCTCGTTGTCACAAACATCTACAAGGTCATCAATAAAAACAGAGAACAGTAGTGGGCCAAGGATAGATCCTTGTGGAACAGAAGCATTTATTGGAGCAGTGTTGGATGCCTGACCTGACATGACGACCGACGTTGATGGATCTATCAGATAAATAGTTGTCTATCCACGAAAGCAGTCTTCCAGTAACACCTTTAGCCAACAGTTTCGAGCAGAGTTCGTTATGCCATACCTTGTCGAAAGCTCCTTTAATGTCAAGGGCGATGACACAAACTTCATCGCTTTGGTCTAGGGAGTGGTTCCACTTCTGTGACAGGATGTTGAGGAGATCAGCTGTGCTGTGGCCTGCTCTATATCCAAACTGTCTGCTGGAAATCAGGTTATTGCTTAGAAGAAAGCGTTGGAGTTGTTTCTGTACTACAGCTTCCATGATCTTGCTGATGTTGCTTAGCAGCGAGATGAGACGATACTTTGTTGGGTCAGCCTTGGAACCTCTCTTGTGAATTGGAGTGACCGAGGCTATCTTCCATTGGTTTGGAAACACACCATGCTTGAAGCAGAGGTCAAAAAGCCTGCAGAGCGGGCTGGCGAGATCAGCACAGCATTCCTTTAGAACCTTGGTTGGGATAAGGTCTGGTCCAGTGGCTTTATCTGGATTGAGGTGTTTTAGTAGTTTTCTCACATCCTTGGGTTTGAAGACTATCTTGTCAAAAGATTTGTTTATTGAAGGATGAACATTTGGGGCCTGGTCTTTAGCACCTTGGAGTCTGCATTTTTCTGCAAATGTCTGACAAAAAGCTTCTGCCTTGTCCCTTGCTGTGATGTGGGTAACGTTTTGATGATCGATCACTGGGATCTCAGATCGAGCTGTTCTGCCAGAGAGAGTGTTGATGATTCTCCACCATTTTTTGCTGCTCAGCGTTTTGTCTGCGAGATCTTTTCTCAATTTGGCGTTGTAAGATCTCCTAGCTTGCTTCTCAGCTTGGTTGTAGGAATGTCTAGCTTCAGCAAACTTTGCCTGGTTGGCATCAGTTTGATCCTTTTTGGCTTTTTTAAAGAGACGATGCTTCTTTTTAGATGCCCTACGGCATTCATCGTTGAACCAAACCTTGTCTCCGGTCCTATTGGTGACTGTCTTACTTGGGATGAACAGGTCGATAGCATCGCAGATGATATTGGTGACATTAGAGCAAGCAGTTTCAGGATCTTTCTTTTGGAATAAACTTGACCAGTTTTGAAGTTTGAAGTTATAAAAACGAATGTTTCAAACTTACATTGTTCTACTATTTGTTTTTTGTATTTGTATTAGTAAAAAGAATCATTAACATACATTTTTCATTTTTCTTGTTTCAAAATGTATTAAGAAAAACGAATCTTTGAAACAAGATCAAATTAGGTTTTTCTATTGCCCTTTGGTTAACGCGCAGAAGCTTGTATTTTAGAAATCAAGTCGTGGATGTCTGTAAGCAAGCTGAAATTGAATGATGATAAGACAGAGTTTTTAATTATGACCTCCAGATTCAATCAACGTAAAATATGTGATCATCATATCAATATTGACACTTCTTCTGTTCTTGCTTCAAAATCTGCTCGGAACTTAGGAATTGTGTTTGATAATAATCTATGTATGGATGTTCAAGTTCGACGGATATGCCAATCAGTGTATTATCATATACGGAATGTCAATAGCATAAGGAAAATGTTAACATTTGAAACCGCAGCTACTATCGTCCATGCTCTTATAACTTCTCGTATTGACAATGGCAATTCTCTTCTTTTTGGCATCACTGATCACTTACTTCACAAACTACAACTCGCTCAAAATGCAGCTGCTCGCATTCTCACTAAGACCAGGAAATTTGATCATATCACTCCAATTTTGAAAGATCTCCACTGGCTTCCTGTTCGCAAAAGGATTCATTTCAAACTTCTTCTTTTAAATTGGAAAGCTTTGCATGGCACTTCACCAACTTATATTGCTAATCTTCTTGTTCCATATTATCCAAAACGTACTCTCCGGTCATCTGATAAACTTTTACTTGTTGTTCCACGGACTACTTCTTCATTTGGAGATCGCGCATTTTCGGTTGCTGCACCAACTCTCTGGAACTCACTACCTTATAATTTAAGATGCTGTGATTCACTTGACTCTTTTAAGAACTTGTTAAAAACAAGATTATTTGACTCAAGTTTATAATTGATTTCTTTGTATATACATGTACATGTATATGCAAATCATCCTTGTTTATGTATTTTTCATGTTAATTTGTATTTTTGTTTTATATGTTGCGCCTCGGAATAGTTTTACCTAGATTGACGGCGCATTATAAATGCCATTATTATTATTATTATTATTATTATTACAATTCTGGTTGAAGAATGAAAAACGAATACACTTGTTTATTTCGTTTTTCTTTTATGAAAACCGATAAGAAAAACGGATATTTGTATTTATTTATTTTTCTTCTGATTGATTTTTACACTTTATTAAGAGAAAGAAAAACGAATGTGGTTGATCTTTTTAGTTTTTCTTAGTTGAAAATAGAGTTATAAAACCGAACGTTAAAAATTCTAGTTTTTCTCTTGTTTGTTTTTTCTACTGTGACAGTCAAACGGAAAATGAATACCGTGTTGAAAACGAAATAACGAAAACGATTGTCCGGTTATATACACGGGCCCTCCCACATATACACATGGAAAAAAGTATCACACCACTGTTTTTTTGTTGAAAAGTGCAAATGTGGCCTCGAATTTTGCCACCATGGTGTGATATTAAGGATCATTTGTTTGCGTAAGCTGTCCAACAAAATGTTGTGCAATAAAAGGGCCACATTTTAGTTTGTGACGTAATTGATGTAATGTTTTTTTCAAGGCCAAGGGGAAAATGCATGTTTTTGTCCAAAAACATGCATGAAAAAAGTTTGGGTATAATACGATATTGAGAGGCCCGATGATTAATCTCTAAAGTTGTAATCTTTGGTAACACAATTAAGTCTTCCAAGGTCAAAGGTCATCTGGGGTCAAATTTAAAAAAAACTCCCTTTTTCGTACGCCCAACAGTTATGGGGTCTAAGGTCAAAATAGGTCAAATTTTAAAGAAGTTCAAATGACAAAAGCAATATTGCGAAGGTGTTGACCTAGGTCAAATAAACAAAAACAACATCAACGGTGACTAATATAATGACTATTTTAAGTTTTTAAAGTCTATTCAATATCGCGTTATACCCAAACTTGTTTCATGAATGTTTCTGGACAAAATCATGCATTTTCCCCTCGGCCTTGAAAAAAACATGACATCGATTACGTAACAAGCTAAAATGTGGCCCTTTCATTGCACAACATTTTGTTGGACAGCTTACGCAAACAAATGATCCTTAATATCACACCATGGTGGCAAAATTCGAGGCCACATTTGCACTTTTCAACAAAAAAATAGTGGTGCGATACTTTTTTTCTATGTGTATAGTTGATGAAATTGTTATCAGTTATGTACCCCCAATAACAGCATTTTAAACATTTAATTTAAAAACAAAGCTTACTTTGGCAGAAATGACAATTTCTGCATGATTCCAACTAACTTTAACCCTTCCACAAAAGTAAAAGAAATGTACTGTGTGGTCAATTATATTACAAGTATTACAAGTATTAGATGGCTCTTTACCCATTTTGTAGCAATATTTTTGTCGAGTAGATGTTATGAAGAAAATGATCAATTAAGTGTTGTCAACCTTCCTTCACATAAAATTCAAATAATTGAGACATGTACACAATTGGTGTCAAATGAAAGATTGCAATGAAAGATTTATTTTCCAAAAAGAATTATAACAATCGGTCAATGCGTTCTTGTGTTGCGGTGTTTTGAAATATTCCGAAAATGGCCGAAAACCTGCCAAAAACAGTAACAATGCCCAAAAATATTTTTTCAGGATTTGGAGAGCTTAATTTGTTCATAATGTAACATTCAAAACACCATTTACACATGTTTCTTAACAATTGAATATCTATATAAATTAAAAAATATGGTAACATTATATTGCATAAAGCTAAAATAACCTAATGAAATTGGTCATTTTGACCAGTTTCACTGACCGCAATCAAAAAAATGACTAAGTCCAGCTAATTAATATGCGTAAATGTTATAAATCCAGATGTGAATGGTGTATTGCAATCAAACTTGGTATACTGGCTAACTGTATGATACACAATCTTTTAAACTGTAATTTAGTTTCATAAGCTCATTAAATATGCAAATTTACTAATTATCTATTCAAGTCATTAATATGCAAATGAGCAATGTCCGACAATTTTTTTCCCGTCATAAGAGTGATCGGTAATAGATAACATGTAGATAACATGTATACGTTATTTGATTGACAAATATTGCTGCATTTAGAAATTACAAGCTTTTCCATTTCTTGAATACCCATATTCAAATTCTCGGTTCTTTTCCTCACATTGTCCACTCAAAGGATACAAAATCTGATCATATCACTAAATGAACTGAAGTGTGTAGTACAATATCTCTGGTTAGGTTTATTTAAATCGGCCGAATGTAATATATATACAAGTTTAGAGCAAATTTCGAAAATTGGTAAAAACAGTCCTAAAAAACCAGATGATAAATATTTATACCTGAATCAAGGTTATATAGTGTAAGGTCATGCCTACCATATAATGACAAGCTCACTGCCATATAGGGAGTGTACAATGTGAGGAAAATCAATGTAGCTGCATACATTATATGAAGAACTTTTTTGCACAAGGGCTTACAGACCATTCCTACATGTTACTCATTTTGCATTATTAATTAATCAAATTATTGTATGGCTGTCTTCCTGACTTGGATTAGTGCATCCATGCACGCCAATTGAGGCACCAACAATACAAGCTATACATTCCACATAATGAATAGCCATTCATTCAATAATGCAAAATGAGTAACAGGTAGAAGTGGATGTAGGCCCTTTTGTAACACAGCTCTTCATATATTGTTGTTCACTGGTGTAACGCTCCCAGTGGCAGACTCTGTGTGTGTGCATTGCGCTATGCCTACTATAGCGTATATATGCGTATAATATGAGTACGCTCTGTAGCTGCATGAACAGTTCCCCAATAACAAAAGGTACGCGGTAGATCACTGAGTACTTGCCTTTTACACGCGAGTTTCCCTTCTAGCCCCGTGGGCTTACCCGTAAGCTGTAGGATGTCTGTGCTGACTGTGCCCCATCAGACTGCTCCCCATCCTCTGATCTTACCCTGGAAAAAAGGGTCTACTTACATTGGATGACCTTTCGACCTCCGTATACTGGTACACTGCGCTACATCCAAAAACTGGATGAATGCGTAATGAGCAAATTGTTCGTGTTGGTTTTGCGGGGGATCAAAATTGACCAATGGCAGACACGATAAATACGAAGTATATAAATATTTATATACCGTCTTCGCAGGAAGAAGAATCTGGCCTGGTTTACAACTTTTGATAAATTCAAAATGGCGATTTGCTAGCACTGGATAGCCGCCGTTCAGTCTAAAATTGCAGCTTAAGGAGTAAGCCTTGACATTGATCCTCGCCCAAATATTTACCTCAGAGATATAGCTACATTTCCGCATAATGTGATTATTTCCATGTTATTTCCTATCTTTCAATATCGCGTAGTAAAACGGCATAATTCTGTTATACCCTACACACCTACATCGGTAGTATGCGTCGTTCTTAAAATCATGCACTATGAATACCTCTGTGAAGGGTATAATAGAATGACTCCAAAATCCACTATACGAACAAGGACAGATAATTTGATCGTTTTTTACGATAAACTATAAACTCTTACACAGATACAGAGATATCACCTTCACGTGTTTCTAAATGTACAGGCGTCAAATTCAATATAAGCGCGTTACGAGGGTCAGTCATTAAGTAATGAAAGTGATCATGGTATGGAATGCATGAGCGATTCTATTGAGTGTTAGTGTTATCAATTGATGTGATTTAGCTATATCGGAATTTGTTATTTACAAAATAGACGTTTCTGATAAGACAAGAACATGGTAAATTAAGAGATTGCCCAACATTATATCGTTTAACACGGAATAAAAGGCCTTTATTTGTGTTGTGTGTTCTATTTTAATTTCCACTAAAAGCTCCTTGATGTGAATTGTTTATAAAGTTTGTGAAAAAATATTTGCATGACGGACATGAATTGTTCAGCTAGTAGACTGAATTAATACAACCTTTTCTATGGCTGAAGTCTAAACAAATGTTTAGTTTTTAAAATGTTGCCTAAAAAGTGCCAAAAATGTGATTTTTACGTTTTTGGAATTCAGAAAGTTATTTGTTTTGCCTTATTTTGGTAAATAATTCTAAAAGTAGGTCCGATATCAACAACAAAAATGCTTCTTAGAATTTGATTAAGATTACAATAAACATAGAAACATTTTGATAAAATATACGTTTTGTTATCTTGACAAAACCTAAATTAGTGAGAAAAAAAAGAGGTTTTTTTATGATTTTCTCCAATATGGTCAATTTTAGAGCAATTTCATGTTTATTGTAAGATTTAATGGCGAGGTTCCGGAAGTTTTTCGGAGGCTATTCCTGACACTTGGGAGCCCCCTTAATGTTAATTGAAACATTGACAACGGTGGTTAAAACATTGTCAACGGTGGTGAATAGTGTTGTAGTATTACCTTGACCTACTTTACTCCATGCGTAAGGGTCCCACACTTCCCATATGAGTAAATAGGCTTTATAATCAATCAGCCATCTTCACCGTTAGCTTCGCTAGAACACAACAGAAGCAGCACAATAAAGTTACTATAAAGTTATGTAAAACTAACTTGATGCTTCCGAGTATTATTTCAAATAGGTTGACATCATTACAGACTTCAAGATAATCCAATATTAACATTATCATTTTTTTTGTCGTCATGTAGTACAGTAGTAGTACACGTTATAAGGACGGAGTTCATACAAACGCTGTTTAGGTTATACACAACGCCTGGCATTGATTCCTCTAAATACTAGAACTATCCCAGCGACATCCATAGATTACCTATACAATACTTTAATGATATCTTTAAGATTCAGGATTACTTCAAGTGATGAATGTGTTGACATAATTACATATTTCGGGATAAGTCTATTATTATATACATTGTCATTGTTTGAAATGTTAAGGTAAAAGGGGAATTTCCCTAAACGTTTGGTATAGATACATTAATGCCTATAAACTATCAGAGAGATACAATATGCTAAATTATATGATATCAATCATTAAAAGAGTGTTGACTTTAGTCACGTCTGTAGGAATAATAGCACATTCATATTTTCATTTAATACGTATGGAAATATTGCCAAGGGAAACGGAAAATTCTATCACGTACTATTAAAGGTAGATGACCCGATCAAATTTTTATAACACAGATTTTTCTCAAACATATGGAGATTTTCATATCATATAAAGATCATATTTTTCTGATTAACATACTGAAATTTGACGGTCCAAATCAGTATGATTACGAAGAAATCGGTGAAATAGCATCGAATTACCGCGAAAAGTGGTAACCACCAATATAGTTTGTGTACAACTCAATGGGCACATTTCATGGCATCTTGTGCGTCTAAAATAAGAACCATAGAGTTATGCAACTCAAACTTTGGAATACGACTTTTTTGAGGATGACCTTTCATGTCGAATAGAAAACTTCAAGTTGAAAATCGGAACATCTACCTTTAATTGTTCTTACTATTTCCGTAACGTTGTAGGGGTGTGGGGGTGTGTATGCTTGTGGGGATGTATGGATGTGGGTATCATTGAAAGCCTCGTTTTTCATTTTAACAAGGTGACAAATTCTATGGAGCATTAGATTATGATCCAGGGACTGTAAATGGCCCAAAACCGTAACGTATTTAACTTAAAATAAAAAAACCAGTAAAATGTGGCTAAAATGTCACTAGAATTGCATGATATTATGCGATACGCGTAATAATGTTGTAACGAATAGTTGTAGGCCTAATTACGAATAATTGTGTAATTTCACTGTCACACAATAGAACAACACCCTCTGATACTTCGCCTTGTCGAAAACCACTCCCATCCGAGAACCGCCCTATACAAGGTCAACTGACATTCGATCTACGGCAGAACTGCACTTTTTAAGCACACTAGGGACGATGCTTTTGATGCGTAATTGATGTCACGGGTAAGTAATAATAATAATAATAATAAAACCATACTTATTGAGCGCATAACACAATTTAAAAGTCCCTATGCGCTATCACAAACAAAAAATAAAAACACACAGTAACATGAGTAACAAAAGACAAAACAAAAATAAATTAAACATTAACATTAAATAGGTAAGTTTTTAGCAATGATTTGAACTGTTCAAGAGTTTTGGCGGATTTAACATGATATGGTAAGTTGTTCCAAAGTTCAGCAGAAGCATCTTGAAAAGAACGGCGACCATATGAAGTAGAAGGTGAAGAAACATGCGCAAGAAGATATTTTGAGCCAGAACTAAGATTGCGAGTGGGCTCGTATTGTTGAATAAGATCTTGCAGATACATAGGAGCAAGAGCTCGAGTACATTTAAATGTTATCAGAAGAATCTTGTAGATAATGCGAGATCTGATCGGTAACCAATGTAAGTCACGAAGGACGGGGGAAATGTGACAGCGAATCTTAGACAGAGTAACAAGTCGAGCAGCTGAGTTTTGAATCCGTTGAAGTTTTGAGATTTGCGTATCAGGGAGGGCATAAAGTAAACGATTGCAGTTATCGAGTCGGCAAGTCACAAAAGCATGAATAAGTCTTTCAGTTGTTGGCTGATCGAGATAACGCCGGATTTGACCTATCTTATAAAGAGCATGAGAAGCCGCACGACAAATGTTGTTAACATGAACATCCATCATAAGATCGTTTTGAAGGATAATGCCAAGGTTGCGGGCACTGGAAGCTGGCTCAATGTGAGAATCATTAATTTTTACTGATGAAATCGTAGAATTTTTCCTAAAGCGGGATGTAATATGGAGAACTTCAGTCTTGTCGTCATTCAATTTAAGGTCATTAGCTGTGGACCAGGTTTTTATATCTGTCACACAAGCTTCCAGTCGCGAGATTGCACCTACTCTGTCATCATCATTTTTCAATACAATATATATCTGAGTGTCATCTGCATAAGTCATTTTGGAGATGCCATGAGAAT
Organism: Ophiura sarsii; assembly: GCA_035610835.1. Lineage (NCBI taxonomy): Eukaryota > Metazoa > Echinodermata > Ophiuroidea > Amphilepidida > Ophiuridae > Ophiura > Ophiura sarsii. The sequence continues at coordinate 2,600,020 of CM069447.1, forward strand.
CGATGATATCTTCTAATGGAGATGAATACATTGTGAAGCCTAAAGGGCCAAGTACTGACCCCTGAGGAACACCCTCTTGCGGAACATGAATCGATGACTCGCGACCATTTATAATGACAGATTGTGAACGGTTGGTGAAATACGATTTTATCCATGAAAGTGCAGAACCTGTGAATCCATATTTATTTGAGAAACGCTCTAACAGTATTTGGTGATTTATGGTGTCAAAAGCAGCCGAGTAGTCCAATAGAATGAGAATGACTTCATGACCCTTGTCAGCAGCGAGAAGTAGGTTATTATAGACACAAAGAAGCGCTGTTTCTGTGCTATGGTTACACCTATAGGCACTCTGCATTTTTCCATATAGGTTGTTCTCTGATAAATAATCTTGTATTTGGCCAGTACATGCACGCTCAACAGTCTTGGCAAGAAACTTAAGATTAGCAACAGGCCTGTAGTTTTTTAGAATTTCACGATCCAATTTAGGTTTCTTGATGAGCGGTGTGATGTGAGCATGTTTCAGTGCATCAGGGAAATGGCCTGCTTCTAACGAAGAGTTGATGATTCTAGTGATGATGGGAATGAGTTCTGGTAGACATTGTTTCAGAAGCCAAGTTGGTATAATAACATGATGTAGATGGCGACTTCATGATGATTTTTGTGACTGATTCTTCTGAAAGCGTGGAAAATTTGGATAACACACTGGCACTGGTGGATTCAGAAAATTGCACAGAGAGATGATCTTTAGGAGAGTTGTGGAGCTCATCCGTAATACGTTTAATCTCGTCGGCAAAGAAACTAGAGAAGCGTTCAACAAGTAGGATGTCAGATTCAGATGGTAAAACTTTTGAAGATTTTGGTGAGGTAAGTTTATTCACTTTTTGGAAAAGTTGTCGTGAATTACAGCCATCAAATTGCTTCTTATGGTAGTCACATTTAGCCTGTTTAACCCTTTGAACACTGGCGGCCGGATTTCAGGCTAATATGAGTATCGTATATACACTGGCGGCCGGATATCCGGCCGCTAACATGTGCGCACTGTTTACAAGGTTTGGGGGACACCCCATCGAATGTAAACATGCCATTTGACCCGGAGAGTTGACTAGGGGCTACGGGCTGCACATAGCTTTGTTTTGACAATGCGTTGAGAGAGCACCACACCAAATCAATGCGCAATTCGTGTAATCCTATAATAGTTCCGGAAAAGCACGAAGACTAGGCTTGTAAATGTGAAGTTTTCGGGCAATTTGTTTCTCCGGGGATAGTATGTTTGTATTTAAATGAACGAGTGGGACCTATCCGTTGCACCTACAATGATAAAATACGATATTTTTAATTTATCGACCTAAATAGTGCCCAGGGCGTAAGCACCTGCCTAAATGGTGAACAGGCATGCCAGAAAACGTGAAAAAGTGAGGGCGCTGTGTGCAGGTCCGTAGCGGAAAATTTAGCTTAATAACCCCTCATGAAACAAGGCTTAAATTAAAGTTGAGATGTTACTGAAAATGGTCATAGGTGACAAGTATGCAATAAATGTAACCGGAGGGTAGAAAAGGTGTCTTGAAATATGGCACTTTTACACGTATTTCAATGAGAAAGATATTTGGTGTGGTGCGCCCTTGAACACGATCTGTGCTGGTTAGAGGGTAGTTATTTCATATATTTTGGTCGGATTTTCGGATTTTTCAATGGCGCCGCCGGCACCAGATGTTTTAGCAAGGGTCATGGACTCTGATACGGAGGATATATATGATTCTGACTATAGTAATAAGGATGAACAAGACACGGTAAGCATGAATATGGCAACTAAAAAAGTGCTAGTAACTGTTATGGGAACGATACAGACAGTAACATTATGCCCTATTGAGGGGTGTCAGGGGTAGGGGTGTCAGGGTGGGGCTACCGTTTACTCAGGGGTGTCAGTGTTCAAAGGGTTAATTAATTGGTTATAGATGTGCGCTTGCTCCAAGAAGATTAGTTTGTGAATTTCAAGTCTTGAGGCGCACCATTGACGCTCACACCGACGGACCTCTTGCTTAACTTTGCGAATATCCTCCGTAAACCAAGGGGCATGGGGTCTACATGTAATTGTTCGCGTTGTAAGAGGAGCATGCTTGTCAAGTAATGTTGACAAGACAGATTCATACTTGGAGATCAACAAACCAATATCAGATAAAGAAGCCAAAGATGCACACAAAGGAGAATTAGATATATCATCACGAAAAGCGTTGACATCACGAAATGAGCGTGTTTTTATTTCCATTTTGACCGGATCTGCTCGACCAATGTACAGCGAACATTTGATGGCAGCGTGATCAGATGGCAAATAACTGGTCTTAGTAATATTTGAAACTAAGTTGTCAGATGCGCGGGTAAGAATCATATCAAGGGTGTGACCATCACGATAAGTTGGACCTACTACATGCTGTTTCATGTTAGCAGAATCAATGATGTCACGAAATATTGATGCCTCACGATCAGATATAATCTCCACATGAAAATTAAAATCACCGGCAATCATCACATTCTCTGGTATACAAGAGATACATTCAAGAAATTGGGAGAATTCACGAAAAAACATTGGTGCAGTAGATTGTTTGTGTTTTGTTCTCTGTGGACGATAGATAATTATCAGGCGTAATGGACTTTGTGATCTTGCTGATATGGATAAGTCAATATATTCAAAAGAGTCATATGTTGTGGATGGCATCAGACGCACATTAAAGTTTTCACGCAAATAAACCAACACACCACCTCCTCTCCTGTCATTTCGTGGTACATGATGTAATTGATAGCCTGGTAAAGTGGTAGTCAAATCTGCTAATGTGTGATCATCTCTGTAATCACCATTTAACCAGGTTTCCGTGATCGCAAGAATATCGATGCGGTTGGCAATTACTAAATCAGCAATAATGCATGTCTTAGATTTTATCGATCGGGCATTCCATAAAGCAAATTTTGAAAAGATACGTCTGACTGGAGAATAGAATTTCTTAGGTTGAGTTACAGACTTTATAACTTTATCTGGAACAGATGCATTTCTGTTAGATTTTTGAGACCGTATTCGACGTTTCGTGCCTTTAGATCCACTGTGAGATATTTTACGCAAGCATGGGCGTAAAAGGGCAGTTATTTCAGTTTGCGTTGGTTGCGTCAGATTCAATTTACAATCGGTGCCTATTTGCAAAAGTTCCTCTCTAGTATAACCAAGTATGATAGGACTGTCTTGATGACGGCGTGATTGGTCATCATGTAGCGAAGGTCCAGGATTAGGGTTGATGTCATTACTGAGTGTGAGCAATGATTGGAAAGTTGGTGACCCATTGATATAATAGGCAACATAGGGTCCAAGATATCTGCAGTTTTCATATTTTGATGATATATTCTTGAAGATAGAGTCAAGCTTAGATGTACAAGCATTTTGCTCTAGCTTTTGGAAATCATCCAAACAGTCTAAGAAGACAGCTCCAGACAAGATAATTTACAGGTAGTAAATTGCCATTGTTAATCAATGAAGCATTGTTATCATAACAAACAAGTAAGATGCTGACAATAGAGTACCAGATTAACAAATGTCAAGTGTGTAGATGATCCCAGAGAGTATAATGGTACATCCTGCCAAGTGTGTATTATAATCCAATGATTGAGGTGTTAGTCACTGCTTGGTTCCAAGTAATGAAAGTGATCATGGTATGGGATGCATGGGTGATTATTGGGATAGGTATACAAATATTATTGAGCTTTAATCAAAATATGAGAAAAAACCAAATCGATATTATTTGAACATTCTTAATCACAACATGTTAACATTAGGTCCTATATAAATTCAAATATCATTATTTGGATTCCTAGTGAGATTTCCTTTCAGAAAATATACACTTTTATGGGGTAGAACAAGTAATTATTGCGATATGCTAATTCGAATCTCAGATGTGTAAAATGTAAAAATATGGGCATGCAACGGGAAGGGTGGCAAGTTCAAAACACATGGCCTTATACAATTTGTCACGCACCAATCAATAAATGGACGCAAAAACATCGCCATATTTTAAGGAATGCCATTATAACGGGCCCTTATTGACGAGGAAGGATGCGCAGATTATCAAGGTAATGTTGCCTAGCTATTGTGAGTAATTTTATTTCATAAGCATGCATGCGCCTTTCAGCATGCATCTTTCAGCACATTTATGCATTCGAAAGAATGCCCAGATGTACTTTAATTTATTTTCCGAATCAAATCGATCAAATGTCGAGCACTTCACTGTTATCAATTAGCCGGTCTCATCGAATGGCTTATAGCACGATTTCCTTGTATGTCTGACATAAGAATTGCAAGGTAACATGACCACTCTATGCCTTTAGCGTCTAACCTATTCAGGTTGTAGTTGAACATTTATATTGCGCGCGACTTCATGAATATCTCACGATTATATTCAGTCGTTAAAGTGCTCTACCAAATAAGTAGAATCCAATCAAGTGTTGCAAATATGGCACACAGTGACGTGTGATCAATTTTAAAAAGAAAAACAAAAATGATTCTGGAAAGTGCTCAAGATTATATCACTACATGTACATAATGCGTATGTCACTCAAATGCTCTAGAGTAATCTATACTTTCTACTCAGCAAATGGTAACCTGTTTGAGGTTTGGTACAACGAGTCATGGAGCTCCTCCGGCTTAGTGGAACTTTCCTTAACACTTTCCACGCAGCTATTAGTTTCACCATAAACAAAAGAGATATTTTCAGAAACCTATCCAACTTTCAGAAGTCTATCTCAAGGATTATTATTTGTACTTATTGTAATGCATTTCTCATGGTGATTCCAAATATGGTGATACAATTCAATAATGTTGACATTTTTGAAATATTTTGTGAAATTTAGAACCTGTCGTCTGCAGAAGACTGCAGCGTGGAAAGTATTAACACTGGTTTCCAATATTAGACATTTTGTTTCATGATATATACATACTTTTTCTATTGGATTGGTTATGACTTGTACGTGAATCACATCAATAATAGCTTGCAGTGCATAGGCTTACAACCAGTGATTTTTTTGTCTCTCCATAACCAGTCAGGGCAAACTGCCAAAACCTGCAACCTGTGAAATGTTTCCGAATCTGGAAATATATTGCCAAATCAGGCAAAATTGCTTTTTTTTGTCATTGGTTATTTTGTGGATTGAAAAACTACTTTTATTAGTCTCTTAATTAATTAATTAAGCCTTTTGATTTAAAACATATCAAACCGCACTGTCAAAATGTATGAGCCTTGGTAAAACTTAGAACACTATTTTCTGAGCATGATTCATCAAATACCGTGATTCCCTATCTTAAATTAAGGACGCCAGAGGCAACAAACTACTTAATTTTGCGATATATTTGATTTCGCGAATATATTGCAGGCTCAAAATCACAACAAAAAATACCACACATTATGCAATTTATGTTTATGATAAGTGGTAATGATTTTGATTTGATTACATTAAGTAACCATCTTACTGAACCTGCAAAAGTAGTTTTTTTTCAATTCACAAAACTAAAAAATACCTAATGGGGAAAAAAAGCAATTTTGCCTGATTTGGCAATATGTTTCCAGATTCGGAAATATTTCACAGGTTGCCCGGTTTTTGGCAGTTTGCCCTGACTGGTAACAACGTTTACCCTGCAAATGCCACTCTCAGACTTACCATCTGTAAATGTTTGCATGATTCTGCATAGCAGTTACATAACAACACATCTAGGAAAACAAAAACAAATTAACATAAAAGAGCAATACACATGTTGTAATCGTCAGTTGGCAAACAAAGATACAATGAGTTCCTTTGAAACACAGCATTCTTTAGGTTAACGAAAATAAACGCCTGAAAATTGATAACCAGACATATGAAACAGTTTACATTTAAATTGGATTGCTGTTGTACTTCCCGCGAGGATCACTTGAACGTGAACTATTGTAATACTAGCAATATTACCGCTGGAATACACAGACAGATCGAGTCACTTTCCGCTTGTGGCTGGATTCTTCTCGTAATTGTTTAAAGCCGCACATCTATACAAGTGTTTGTCATGTTTGTAGAAGCACTTGAATTATGTCTTGACCAAAAATCAAATTTAACCATTGATAAAAAAGGAAAAAGTGTACTTTAGGTACAAAGTCAGTGTTCCAGTATCGGCCGATACTGGCACATACAAAATGTTCCAGCATCGGGCGATACTGGAACATAATTATGTACCAGTATCGTTCAATACTGGGACAAATCTCATTGGTAGTATGTGTACCAGTATCGCCCGATACTGGAACATAAAAACGTTCCAGTATCGCTCGATACTGGAACACAATTTGGTGTTCCAGTATCGACCGATACTGGAACAGTAACATCGTACCAGTATCGACCGATACTAGCAACTTTCATGTTCCAGTATTGTACGATACTAATACACCAGTATCTGGGACCTAAAGTACCCTTTTCCAAACAAAGTAACAGTACATATGCACATATTCTGAAGAATGCACATATTCGCCCACTCCTGAAAAAACAGAACCTGGATCCAAATATATTAAAGAATTATCGTCCAGTATCCAACCTGTCTTTCTTGGGGAAAACTCTTGAACGAGTTGTTTTAGCGCGATTACTGCCTTTTATTCAACAACACAACCTACATGAAGTCAACCAGTCTGCATACCGTGCATCCCACAGCACAGAGACAGCACTACTCAAAGTACAGAGTGATATATTACAAGAAATGGACAGTGGTAAGATAACCCTACTTGTGCTGCTTGATCTATCTGCTGCATTTGACACTATTGACCATGAAAAGCTGCTGACCTGTTTGCAAAACACTATTGGTGTTGATGGTGTGGCTCTTGACTGGTTCAAGTCCTATTTTACTGGTAGGTCTCAAGCCGTGTGCATTAATGATGCCATCTCTGATGCTGCTCCCCTTGACTATGGATTACCCCAAGGATCATGCATTGGACCAGCTCTGTTTCCCATATATACTAGGCCTCTTGGAAACATTATACGCAATCATAAGCTACCATATCACCTTTATGCAGATGATACACAAATATACAAGTCTGTCAAACCCATACAAGCCGATGTCGATGAAGCAATTCAGAAAATGGAGAGTTGTATTGATGAAATACGCGCTTGGATGAATGCCAACTTTCTTAAACTAAATGATTCCAAAACTGAATTTATTATCATTGCTTCGAATTACCAAAAGGCAAAAGTCAACATTCCTTCCATAAGAGTTGGCTCGGAAAATATTGTACCTTCTCTAGATGTCCGCAATCTTGGAGTGATGTTTGACAGCGGTTTAACAATGGAGAAACAAGTGTCTACTGTGTCAAGGGGTGTATGTGCGTCAATAAGGAACATTGGACGTGTCCGTAAACATCTTACATGTGATGCAGCAAAAACCATTGTAAACGCTCTCATAATTTCTAGGATTGACTCTTGCAACTCTCTCTTATTTGGTATTTCTGATTTTTTATTATCCCGACTTCAACGGTTACAAAATATGGCAGCTAGACTAATCACACTTACTAGGAAATTTGACCACATCTCCCCTGTCTTAGCTGATTTACATTGGCTACCTGTGGAGCAACGCATTGTCTTCAAATACTCTTTACTCGTTTACAAAATACAATTTGGTAAAGCACCCGTATATCTTGCTGACTCTGTTCAACCATACACTCCTCGGCGTGCTCTTCGTTCGTCAGAGCAAGGTCTCCTAAAATTGAATCGTACAAAAACACAGTGGGGCAACAGAGCCTTTGGGATTGCAGCGGCAAGAATATGGAACAATTTACCTGCTGTCGTCCGATTAAACAGCAATATAAACCGTTTCAAAAAAGACTTAAAAACCCACTTATTTAAAGTGGCTTTTACTCAATAATCTTTTTGTAGTCATCTGATATGTTTTTGTGCTCTATTGACTGTATAACTTGTTTGTAAATGCAAAAGCGCCATGAGCGCCATTTATGGCGGATACCGGCGCTTTATAAGTTTTCATTATTATTATTATTATTATTATTATATTAGTTGTATGACGCACTATACGACCCCCGGAAGAGGTGCGTCATGGGTGAATCATTTACCCCACATTCTTAAAGCAGGATACGTCATGGGCAGCCTTTGGCCCGTCACAATATTGACGAATTGCGTCAATGTTTACCTGGCTGAGTCATAGGGTACGTCATCAAGCGTACAAGAAAATACGAACAATATATTGTATATGTACGTAGTGCCTACTCACCATTCTCGAAGTGCAAAAATCACTAGTCCAATACTCTCACTGCGTGTTCAGTGCAAGAATTGCGTGCGTAAAATCACCCTATCACCAATATGACCTTTTAAATACATACCGGAAATACCCCGGGGTACGCACAACTGTTGGTACTCACGTAAATAGGATTGGTATGTGCCACTCTTGAAGAACACATTTTACACTTATTTTGATATGTATATTGCAATCTAGTATAGTCTATAGATGACAATGATGTACATGATGTATGACGGTGGGGTGCGTCATTTGAGACAGTCGTTGGAAACCAAATATATCTTGACCACACAACACATTTGGTCCGTCAGAATCAATTAATGATGCGTCACAAAATTGACTAAGGGTACCGACATTGAATGCAAAGGTCCGTCACATGTGTGACACAGGGGTGCGTCATGGTACATGAGAAAGTGACGCACCTCAGTAAAGTGACGCACCATTCCCAGGGGTCGTATAGTGCGTCATACAACTGACACGTGCGATACATATTTATTTGTCATAATCGATAAGGATTTACTATCGTTAATATGTATACATCGTTAATGAAGCAATACGCAGTATACCGTAGATACTCACCATATAGCACCTTTTTATCTCTGATATACAGGGCGCCATCTCGCGATCAAAACGGCTTTTAAAAACTTATTCTTAAAGGCACTTCCGAATCTCAAATGTTTGCAACGGGCCAAAGTCATATGACTCGCTACATACCCGAGTTCCGCGTACACGTATCATATAAACTCCATGATGCAATGCCGAAGAGTGGCTACAAACATCAAATGTGAACGAAATCCGTGTCTAGAAATGTTTCTAACAGTCATTCTATTTATGTCAATGAAACCAGAGTTACAATCTGAAGCAGCATCGAATCAATTTTTAAGCGAGAACCCTATGTTAAAAACATACAAAACTATAAATTAAAGCATTATTAACTTCCAATTTATGGGATAGTAATAGTGTTCACAAACGATATTTGAATCTATTTATGTTGTATCACCAGTACAGTGCGCCGTTGGCTCAATCGGAAGAGCGTTCGGTTAATGATCGAAAGGCCGGCGGTTCGAATCCCACCGAGAATGTTTTTTTGTCTTCGTTAGTATCATATTAAATTTAGTAATTTTATATGTTGAGTTTGTTTATCGTTCCCCATAAAATTTGTGAATCCACGGACAAGATACTTTTAATTTGATTTGAATGATTGCCTAAATTCAATCATTTGAATGCAGTTCTACTTTTACTTGTTAACGGTCAGCGTTGCGTAAATTGAATTATTGAGACCCTAGCCCCATTGTTACACAAATAATCTGGGAAGGCCAATTGTGCCATTATGAAAAGAGTCAATCGTTTCGTCATTGAATCGATATTCTGATATGCCATGTTTAGGCCTACATGATTGTACGGTCATGTGCATGTACCAACATATTATCTGTTTGTCATGTTTGTAGCTTCGTTGAAATAGACCGGGCGTGGAATCATTTTGTATCTAAATTTATTTGTGTGGTTCGCGGGTTTCGCGGTTGCAAGGCGAAGCAATATCCAAAGCACCAGCACAGTTGTGTTGGATTCCAACACAAATGAGAACGAAATCTGGTAAGCGTTTCATCAGCTTAGACAATAATGTTTTGACATTGAAAATCAATGATCCTCAGTTATACTATATGAAAGAAAGGCACATTACAGTATTGTTCTATGGTACTAATCCGCCCCCAACGTATGACATATGATACCATAGGGCATTTAAAAAAAATTGTCATGTTTGGTGTTTTAATTTAATATTTGTGAATTGTTGGGTAATTTATTGAAGTTGAATTATTTATGGTTATCATTATCAATTAGGGGAAGTTTGTATTTCCAAATTTAGTTGAGTTTGAAGACAATGACAAAAACTAATGTTTGAAGTAAAATAATTTGGATTTGAGCATACAACCATGTTCTTGTTTTGGATGTTTGTTTAAGTTAGAATTTGAATATGAGAGGTTCTGTATTTTCAAAGTGTTTTAGGCTTTTGTATCAAACAACTTTCTCTACAATATGATAAAAAATAAAGAAAACTGTACGAGAAGAAAATGTGTGACTTTAAACAAAAAAAATATTCCCCATGAGAGCCCCCAGAGCCTTGGAAACGCCAGAAAACCGATAGCTCCTAGGGGCACCCCGGGGCCCCTAAGCGGACCCTGGCCCCCACGCCGATGTCATCCCCTACATTTCAAAAGGGAATTGACGCCCTTGTATACAGGGTGTCCCAGAGTGATCTATACGAGGTAGTACGATTTTTTCGGTATGAACTTTATTGATTATCCCAACCATTCCAAAATTCACATGTTTTGCGAAATGAAAGGAAGGCGCGAGGAAGGGGGGGGGGGGGGGGGGGGAGAAACGGTACTAAGGGACGAACATTGAACAATTATCTGAAAAATCAGAATCATCGGTTAAATGTAATTATAATTATGATAAAAAAGAAAGAAAAATATATTCACCAGACGCGGCCGTCTTCGTGCGTTATGCGTAATATATACAGAAGTAGTACAATTTTGTTCGGTTTGAACTTTATTGATTATTGTCCCAACTACTAGAATCAGTCACGTATAGGAGGAGGCTAGGATGATAAACAAACATGAAGAACGTGTAAACGGTGGATCAAGGAAGTGAAATGGATTAAAAAGAAAGCAATGTGATGATGGCGAGTAGGAATTTCTACTATCCATATACCATTATCAAATCTACAAATGATTGGCAACAGAACACTAACACTGGGTCCCGTTTCATAAAAGGAATCAAAAGTCTGTCTGACTGGCCAAGTCATGGTATGAAACTTAAAAATGGTGAGTATTACAATACTTATTCGCCTCAAACACGGGATACGATTCCCAAAAATAGATAAGTAGTCAATCATGAACAAAGTACAATAGTTTTGACCACATTGTTGAAAATTGACTGACTTGATCATACTTGTAAGATCAGATAAATAAAGCGGATCTGGACATTCCACCATATGCTATTTTACAACCAAATGGTATATTAAACCAATATTGATAACATCCATTATGTTACAATTTTTGTTGGAATCCAATTTCCAATTGTTGCTTTGGATGTTCGTCAAATTTATATTTAATTTCCCCCTCAAAGTCTTAAATCTTGCAAATGTAATTGATATTCGCCTAAGCAACCGCGAAAGCAACGTACCGCACAATTCAATTAATATAAAAAAATATTCCACGTCTCAAACGAACAAACAGATCAGATGGGAAATAAGAATCGATTCAACGATGATTGGCTTCTTTCAATAACAATTGGCCTTACAGATTATTGCGTGAATAACCATGGTGTAACAATGGGCGAGGTATTGCAATAATTCATTAAACGCAACGCTAAGCCTGTATTAGACCTACATGCACATGTACATGCACCCGCATGAAGTACTATAATACATTAGTACATTCAAATTAAAACCTCATTGAATCTGTAAGAAAAGCATTCTATTAAATAAAATGAAAAGTATCTGGGATCAAAATAATATTATGATTGAACGATATTAAAATAATCTCTACATTTACTAAATATAATAATAACGGGAAAAACAAAACATTCTCTGTGGGATTCGAACCCACGGTCTTCAGATTATAAGTCTGAAGATCTACCGACTGCGCTAACGGAGCACTGGATGATAATAGGACAGACATAAATTCAAATGACAGTTGAACACTATCCTATAAATAGGAAGTTAAAATGCTTTATATTTCTATTTTTGTATGTATTTAACATGGGTTCTCGCCCAAAAAGTGATTTAATGTTGTTTCAGATTATAACTGTGGTTTCATTCAAATGAATAGAATGACTTTTCAAAACATTTCTAGACATGAATTTTGTTCGTACATTTTGCTGTTTGTAGCCAATCTTTCGGTACGCGAGCTATCAACATTGCATCATGGGGTTTATATGATACGTGTACGCGGAACTCGGGGGTATGTAGCGAGTCATATGACTTTTGCCCGGGGCAAACATTTGAGATTCGGAAGTGCCTTTAAGAATAAGTTTTTAAAAGCCGTTTTGATCGCGAGATGGCGCCCTGTATATCAGAGATAAAAAGGTGCTATATGGTGAGTATCTACGGTATTCGAATAATTTAATACGTGATGGACATTGCCTAGGAGACAAGAAATAGTTCTACGTGATTCTTCATTAACTATGCTTCCTACAAAATGACGCGCTTACGAAGCGGTCCAATGTGTTGAGCAGGTTCAACTTACAGATATCTACACAATGCCCTTTGAGCACCATGTGTCTCACGTATTATATATAATGCTCCAATCTGTCCAGGGGCGTAACAGAGGTTGGTTGTCAGGGGGGGGGGCACAGCCAAAAAAATTCCGGGGGGGGGGGTAGGGTCAAATAAATTCGCACGGTCAAAAAATTTCGCACGTTCACAAAATTTCGCACGCTCACAAAATTTCGCACGGTCAACAAATTTCGCAGTACAAAAAACACAACAGTCAACAATTGGTTGACTGTTGTGCTTTTTGTACTGCGAAATTTTCTTTTTTTCCCTTTCTTCTTTTCTTTCTTTCCCCTTTTTTTCTCCTTTTCCTTTTTCTTTTTCCTCCCTTTTTCCTTTCTCTCTCTCTTTTCTTTCACTTTCCCCCTTCTTTTCCCTTCCCCCCATTTTTCCTGGTGGGTAGGTTTGAATTTCCTGCTGAGCACCTTCAGGGGGGGGGGCACTGTGCCCCCCTGCCCCCCGGCTGTTACGCCACTGAATCTGTCATGACATATACTGATTCTGGAAGTGCTGTTTTTAATCTATATACTATAGTCGTCGTCAGAATATGTCGGTACTTTTTAAAACCGCCAACGCACGCGTCTAGTTAATGAGCGTGTGGGCGGGGACATTCATGACCCATAGATACAGTCGCGGCCAATTGGATTAAAGGGGCCGCGACGCGTCGAACTGCTCAAAGATAACGCTGTTTTGACGCTGTTCTACAACGCAATTCCGTGTTTACGCTGCACGCAGTTGTCACAGAAAAAGTGCCGAAGTATTCTGACGACGACTATCCCTGGTACCCTAAATGTAAGCCTCATTTATCCATTGGCTGATCCACAGGAAGAGAGAAATGGTCTACGTTAGATCAAAAACAAGATGGACGTCAACATAGACTGACATCTGTTACATCGAGGTAACGTAGAAGGGTGAGTTGAATGCAGACATATGAGTCTGATTGATGAGACACTTATAAACACACGACTAGCAGTGGCCACTACATGGCTGTCTCAGACGAGGTAATTGCTGGGGATTTCTTTGGATACTAATTCTTACGAGGATACAAAGACAGACACACAGCTGCATGGAATAAGAGAAGTGCCAATTATGTAGTTTAATTTAATAGACGAACGCTTTTCACACGAATGTTTGACAGTTATGAATGCATGATTAAGTGGGCAATAGAGCATGTGTCACCACACGCCGATTGCTCATTTATAGGTTGTACATCTGTGTCAAAGCGATGTGTCGATCCCAGGCCCGTAAGCAGGATTTTTAGTTTTTGGGAAAGGGGGGGGGGGGGGGGGGGGGGGGGGGGGGGTTCGGAAAATAGAAGTGTGGGGGGGGGGGTGTTTTCACCAAAGAAAGGTACATTAGTACAAAAAAAGGTACATTAAAAAAGGTGCATTGGTACAAAAAAAAGGAAGATGAGGAAATGAAAACTTCAGTATAGCAATTTTCCACGCGCAACTTACTACCGTTTACAAGCAATAGCAGTAATTAAGAACGGCTCTGGTTGCATCCCTTATTAACCAGGCAAAGTTATTCAATACGTCTTCGGAAATCAATGATGGATAATTCTTGTATGAGATCTGGGTTTTTAGATGACCCTGTAGCTACATGTTATACATTTATAGGATTTGATATACTCTACTCATTGCTGCAACACTAAGGCGTTAGGTTTTATTTTAGATATCGGTTAGGTTTCTTATATCTCTATGATTAATCAAAATTGATCGGCAAGAGTTAAATTGAAAATAGATAGATTATATTTTGTCCCTGATGAAGGGTGGTATATCCACTTGAAACGTCGGTCTTTATTGTTACGTTATATATTTGTTGTTTTATTGCACAGCAATTGTTATTGCTTGTCCCAGTGCATTTCCGTGTGTTACTGTTATTTCTCTGTTTTATCGCGATATTTTCCCTTTTGGTATATGTTGCTTTTACTCTCTTTGAAAAAAGATTGTTTGTATTTATAGTCAGCGTTATAAATGCTATGGACATAATTCAACCACGGTAAGCCCTGAAGTGCGTATCGCAAGCATTCAAACATGACTGCGTGTCCTGATTGGTTAATACGCGAATGCTTGCATAGTTGTTCGCGCGTATTATGCATTTGGATGCATCGCCGAGAACAACAACAAATCACGCTCTCGTAAAAAAAAATTCGTCCATAGTATTATGACAGTGACTTATAGATACCATTGATGAACAAATGAATTACTGAATCAGGAAGCGAGTTGTAAAGACTATATAGTTTGTTTAATCTGTATAGGTATACAATTAATCTGTATAGGTATACAATATACTGGTGTTTAATCTGTATAGTTATACAATATACTGGTGTTTAATCTGTATAGTTATACAATATACTGGTGTTTAATCTGTATTATAGGTATAAGGTATATTGGTGTTTGATCTGTATAGTATACAATATACTTGTTGTTTAATCTGTATAGTTATACAATATACTGGTGTTTAATCTGTATAGTTATACAATATACTGGTGTTTGATCTGTATAGGTATACAATATACTGGTGTTTAATCTGTTTAGGTATACAATATACTTGTTGTTTAATCTGTATAGGTATACACCAGTATATTGTATACAATATACTGGTGTTTAATCTGTATAGGTATACAGTATATTGGTGTTTGATCTGTATAGTTATACAATATACTGGTGTTTAATCTGTATAGGTATACAATATACTGGTGTTTAATCTGTATAGTTATACAATATACTGGTGTTTAATCTGTATAGGTATACAATATACTGGTGTTTAATCTGTATAGTTATACAATATACTGGTCTTTAATCTGTTTAGGTATACAGTATATTGGTGTTTAATCTGTTTAGGTATACAATATACTGGTGTTTAATCTGTTTAGGTATACAATATATTGGTGTTCAATCTGTATAGGTATACAATATACTGGTGTTTAATCTGTATAGTTATACAATATACTGGTGTTTAATCTGTATAGGTATACAATATACTGGTGTTTAATCTGTATAGGTATACAATATACTGGTGTTTAATCTGTATAGGTATACAATATACTGGTGTTTAATCTGTATAGGTATACAATATACTGGTGTTTAATCTGTATAGGTATACAATATACTGGTGTTTGATCTGTATAGTTATACAATATACGGGTGTTTAATCTGTATAGTTATACAATATACTAGTGTTTGATCTGTATAGTTATACAATATACTGGTGTTTAATCTGTATAGTTATACAATATACTGGTGTTTAATCTGTATAGGTCCACAATATACTGGTCTTTAATCTGTATAGGTATACAATATACTGGTGTTTAATCTGTATAGGTATACAATATACTGGTGTTTAATCTGTATAGGTATACAATATACTGGTGTTTGATCTGTATAGTTATACAATATACTGGTGTTTAATCTGTATAGTTATACAATATACTGGTGTTTAATCTGTATAGTTATACAATATATTGGTGTTTAATCTGTATAGGTATACAATATACTGGTGTTTGATCTGTATAGTTATACAATATACTGGTGTTTAATCTGTATAGTATACAATGTACTGGTGTTTAATCTGTATAGTTATACAATATACTGGTGTTTAATCTGTATAGGTATACAATATACTGGTCTTTAATATGTATAGGTATACAATATACTTGTCTTTAATCTGTATAGTTATACAATATACTGGTGTTTAATCTGTATAGTTATACAATATACTTGTGTTTAATCTTTTTTCGAGTGGTTTGTGTTGGCGTGTATAGCATGGTAAATAGTCACTGTGAGATCGCGCGCGACTACATTGGATTGACATACAATACAGGTAGGCCCGCTGTACTGGTATCAAATGAATAGTGGTAGAGAGGGTGTGTGTGGTGGGGGAGAAAATAAGGACTTGATTTCAAGTCTACAATATACTGGTGTTTAATCTGGATTAAATATACTCAACCTTGAGTTTCTAAGAATCAACCATCATCGGTTGGATTTCTTATCTCCATAATTAGTCAAACTTGATCGACGAGACTTCACTGAGATTAGATGTTGTGTTTTAAGATAACACTGATGACAAGCATTTTGTATCAACATTTACATCTTAAAAAACCTTTACTATGCTAAAACTGAGGACTGCATACTGTGGGCTCTATAGATTGAAAATATAATGCTAAGGTCATATTTTGCATAGCCCATCGTACAAACTACTCATAAAAGCTAATTCAAATGTCTTAAAGTCCAATGAGATTGAACCTAACCAATTATCATTCTTACTTGTACGTTTGGTGAGGCTAAATACTCCTCTAATATCACCGTACATGCCATTTAAACAGCAGCCTAGCTCTATATAACCTATAGTGACAATTAATTCGTCAGAATTATACACAACTAATCGTGGCTATTCTTAAATTAACCACGGGTTCAAGTTAAATTCAATTCAATGTACAAAGTGAAAAGAAAAAAACCCACACACTTCAAATGTATTAATCGTCACAAATGTTGACGTCATTCCCCAGGTGTAAACACTTAAAATACACGCTATCAATAACACACCTTACAGGTCAGTTGTGTCAGTTTAGAATGCTGAATAAAACATTGGGCCGTACTCTCGTACTAAACACGGTTTTAGCAACTAAACGCGTGTCTAAGTTAAACGTGAGTTTATCCTTTGAACGACGTGTTTAACAAAACACGATTTTAAACTCTGCAAATCTCGTTCC
Source organism: Ophiura sarsii (assembly GCA_035610835.1). Taxonomy (NCBI): domain Eukaryota; kingdom Metazoa; phylum Echinodermata; class Ophiuroidea; order Amphilepidida; family Ophiuridae; genus Ophiura; species Ophiura sarsii. Next base: position 2,617,297 of record CM069447.1, read on the forward strand.
CAGAGTGGTCCTGCGTTGGTTGTATACAGGTATTAAATTCATTGTGGCCCTAACGGAGTACAATAAATATAAACCGAATGCCTTAAATACACGGTACTTTTAAAGATTACGCGATCCGCACGTCAGCTTGCACCGGGCACGGATGAGTGATCATTCAAGACATACAGTTGGTGCGCGAGTTTAGTTAAACACGCATTAAACTACCCCCGTACTCATGTTTAAAGTTAGACACATTTCGGCGAGTTAGACGCGTGTTTAAGTAAAACAAATGAACGAGGATTGCGTTTAGTTAAACGCTGTGTCTAAAGTCAAAGTTAGACGCGTGTTTAGCTTAAAACCGTGTTTAACTACGTATGAGAATACGGCCCAATAAAGTTCTCTACAATCAACTCGATTCCTAGAAACTTTAAACGAGAAAAGTGTAGATAATATCAACAACGACTATACAGAATGAACTGCACCGAGGCAATATGATTTATTACGGTATGAATTCGATTGATATTGTTCAAACCGTTTTCACGTAGGCCATATATTGCGCAAACGCCCAGCTTTCATAAGAATTTTAAATTTTGAAAATCGGACATTTCTAATGGAAATTACAGACTTTCTTGTAAAGATGGTAGATTTCAATTTTGGTCGAAATGATCAATTTTAAAAAATCTGTAAAATTACTAAGCCTACCTAAGATATCCATCCGTCCATAGGACAGGGTTTATTTATAGTTGCCATATCTCAACTTTTCACATCACTTGTATAACTATTTATTATTTGCATACTTTTGTGGGTGAAATTTGGATATAAATTTGATTTTTAATCCGCAAATAAACAGGGATTTGTCCTGCTTGAGTGGTTTTAACTTTCCTTTCTTTGGCGGGAGTTTTGAATATTGTTTATGAGGTGTATGCTACATTGTTTGAAATGTTGGGGGTAGTTGTAGAGAGGATTGATTGAAATTGAAAACACGTTTTTCATCGATTTTTGATCATGCCTTGCCACACGAGAACAAAAAGAGAGATATCAATGAAATTAACATAATAGCCTAGGACATGTAACCAAAAAAAGGGGTGTACCTAGACAAAATTGCAACATAAACCATTTTTGATGTAATTGTTTCAAAATGCTCTTCCGAACATTATATTAAAAATCGATAAAATCTGAAGTTGGGGAAAAAATGCTAATTTGCATAACAATATATTTGTATATTTAGCCATATTAGTCGGGTATATACAGGGGTTACCGTGCAACCCCACCACCCAGGACTCCCCCAAACCAACTTTCTTGACTCTTTTCATGGTCCTAAAACATATTCAGTATGTTAACAAAAACAATTTCGTGTTATTCAAGATGGCGTCCAAAATGGCCGCCATAACTGGTCAAATTTCATAAAATGACATATAACAATCAAAATGCGTGGTGAAAGAAAAGTTTTAATAGTGGGATGTATGTATTAAACCCCTAATACAATAATACCCTGTATTTTTGCTTTGTTAACATACCTAAATCCAAGATGGCCACTAAAATGGCCGCCAAAATGATGGTCAAAATTCCATAAAATGCACAATATCAACCAAAATGTATGATAAAAATATAGTTGTAACAATGGGATGTAAGTATTAGACCACTAGTAACTCATGTCAAGTATGTTTGCTTTGTTTACATACTTAACATAACAAATAGCTGCCAGAACGGGCCCCAAAATGGCTGCAAAAATGTCAAATTCCATAAAATGGAATCCAAAACGACCGATGAAAGTATAGTTTTAACAGTGGGATGTACGTTTCAGACCACTAGTAACTCATATCCAGTATTTTTGCTTTGTAATGACATACCTTTAAATCAAGATGGCTGCCAAATTGGCCATTGTAAAAATACTCTATAAGAGTATTATAATAATAATAATAATAATAATAATAATAATAATCAGTATTTATATAGCGCCTTTTCCAAAGGGCTGAAAGCGCTCTAATTTTGCAGCACATTCACCAAACAGTATGTTATAAACTGCTAAGCTATTGCTTTTAGATAGGAGACCCACCTCTGTGACAATTTTGATTATGTATGACTTTTCAAAATGGCTGCCAGATGGTTAAGTTGATGTTAAATTTTGTTTTTAAATATTGTGAATGCCTATACTAATATGACTATGTAATACTAATACCCCTTAATCTATGGGACAGCATTCGCTATATTTCTATGATAAAGCCTAGGGGCTGTATATCTAGTTTAAGTATTTAAAAATATCCAATTGGTTGCAAAAGGTTAAAATAACTAACAGTATTAGTTTATTATTAGTGTACATTAGAAATGACCAAATTATTATATAATATATAATAATTTGGTAATTTTATTATATATATATCTTTTAATCCGTCAAGTAAACGTATTTGTACATGACACGATGTGATTGAATGAATTTTGACAATGTAATGTTATTGAGATGGCCATCATAATGACAATATAATTAAAATTACCTCAAATGGACAATAAAACTACCTCCAAATGGACAATAAAACTACCTCCAAATGGTCAAAACAATTACCAAGGTGGCAACTACTGATCTTAATATGGTCAGAAATAGCTGATTCGACATCATCCAGTACTATAAACTAAATACCTGTATCTAACTTTCCCAGCAGATCGGTCAGTGATGTTATGGTGTTAATTATTGACTTGAAAAACCTACCTTAGTAATTGAAATATCCATCCAATAGGATCAACAAGCAGTTAAATTTGGCCAAACCAGTATTTATGGCCAACCATATATCGCGAGTTGTATGAATTTATCAATGAACATAATAATCAGAGATAGTATCCAATATCCTTTACTTACTGTTATAATATCTGCAATTAACCGGCTATTTCTGACCACATTTTGATCAATTGGTGGCCACCTTGGTAAATATTTTGACCATTTGAAGCGGGAATTTTATTGACCAATTGGAGGTAATTTTAATGGTCATTATGATGGCCATCTTAATAACATTACATTGTAAAAATGGAGTCTATACCATTCAATCATACCTTGTCATATACTTAAAGAGTATGCAAATACGTTTACTGAGTAGATTAAAAGCTATATAGATATAATAATCTATTAATAATGTAACACTTAAACAATAAACTAATACTGCTTTTAAGTTATTTTAACTTTTTGCAGCAATCCGGATATTTTATAGATACTCAAACTAGATAAACAGCCCAAGACTTTATCATATATAATAGTGGATGTTGTCCCATTAGATTTGGGGTATTGGTGTTATACAGTATGGTCATTTACAATTACATACAAAACAATTGATTTATATAGGTCATTTAGCATCAACTTCAACCATCTAGAAGCCATTTTGGAAAGTGATACCGAATCAAAATTGTCACAGAGGGGGGTCTTATACAACTAAAAGCAATAGCTTAGCAGTTAAGAACATAATACTAAATTGTATTTGGGGAATGCGATGCAATAGTATACACTCTTATAGACTATTTTTACATTGACAACGGCCATTATGGCAGCCATTTTGGACTTAAAGTATGTGATTACAAAGCAACAAATCTGGATATGAATTACTAGTGGTCTAATACATACATTTTGGTTGATATCATCTCATTTTATGGATTTTCACAATATTTAGAGCCATTTTGGGGCCATGTTGGCGGCCATTTTGGATTTCAAGTATGTTAACAAAGCCAACATATTGGATATTAGTTTCTAGTGGTCTAACATACATTCCATTGTTAAAACTATACTCTGATCATTCATGTTGGTTGATATATGCCATTTTATGTAATTTTACAATATTTGGCGGCCATCTTGGATTTTGGTGTGTTAACAAAGCAAGACTACTGGATATGAGTCTCTAGTTGTCTAATACATACATCCCACTATTATACTTTCACCACGCATTTTGATTGCTATATGTCATTTTTTATGAAATTTGACCAGTTTTGGCGGCCATTTTGGACGCCATCTTGAATAACACGAATTTTTTTTCGGTAACATCCTGACTATGTGTTGGACCATGAAAAGAGTCTTGAAAGATGGTTTGGGGGAGTCCTGGGTGGTGGGGGTGCACGGTAACCCCTGTATATACCCGACTAATATGGCTAAATGTACCCATATATTGTTATGCAAATTAGCATTTTTTCCCCAACTTCAGATTTTATCGATTTTTAATATAATGTTTGGAAGGGCATTTTGAAACAATTACAACAAAAACCATTTATGTTGCAATTTTGTCTAGGTCAAACCGTACATGTCCTAGGCTATAATATAGGAAACATGTTCACCTTTAGGGGGCTGTCATTTTCTTCGGGAGGGGGGGGGGGGGGGGCCACAAATATGGGTGGGGGTCATAATTTTGTAAAATCTAAAATAGGGGGGGTTATAATTTTGTGTAGCAATTCAGATTCTAAAATTTCAAAACGGCAATTTTTTTCGCGCTTCGCGCGCATTCATCTAAGCATATTAACCCTTATAATATAAATGTACATATTTACAACACCTTTCCTGCTCATTTTTCATTATTTGCTATTTTAGTCTTAAAAAAATCTAACTTCTATAGGCTGGGAGGGGGGGGGGGGGTCATACAATTATTTTGTATAGGATAGGGGGGGTTATAAAATTATTGACAACGGCCATTGACATATTTGTGACCCCCCCCCCTCCCGAAGAAAATGATAGCCCCCTTATATTGCAGGTGTTTAAATTTAAAACAATAATCATTCTGTATTTTTTTAGTGTATTTTAGAAACACGGTACAGTTCATTCTGATACACCCTGTAGAAACAATGGAATAGCTAGATCAAAACAACATGCGTAAAGAAGCAATTATGGATACATTCTTAAAGAAACGAAGATTCTCTAATTACCTTAAATCGTATCTGGTCGTACAAATATCATTACACTTATTATTCACTTTTGTTTTAAATATAATTCGAGACATCACATTCTAATGGCAATCATGATGTAATATCAGACATTGAATGGTATGTGTTTGAGCACAATCTTAGAGTTGATTTGCCGCTTCCCGAATGTCCTGCGATACACTTTATTGCGGCCATTGTACCATAATATGGTATATTGCTGCAAGGGGAATTGATTGCGACTTATTTCGTTGGTTATTTTATATCTAAAGTAAAGTTTTTAAAGTAGTGAGTCAATTTAGTTTTAAAGTTCAATCCGTGGGCCTTGCTTTACAAGCAAGTCACGTACAAATAACCTTTTGAGCCAGAGTGCTACGTCAAAGTTGTGTGATGTAATCAAATCCCGTAACTGGAATTGGATCAAGTAGCCTCTTTCAATGAGAAAAATAACACAGTGGTATTACCTAATTCATATAAAACAATTGTGGAGTACGCCGACAGGTAGCTGAACTGGCCAAGTTTTCGGTATTAAAGGTATATTATGTGATCTTTCCAGGGAACGCCCTCAACATCGAAAAAAAAAATTGAAAGCAGATTTTCTTGCAGATTTACATTTCTGATCATAAATCGTACATACATTCCAAGTTACAGGGCGATACGATTCTTAATTACTTCAAAATCATGGTTTTAGAGTGAAAATAAACTGTCGGGTTAACACGACAGTTTATATTTTCACTCTAAATTCACTCTAAAACCATGATTTTGAGGTAATTAGGAATCGTATCGCTCTGTAACTTGGAATGTATGTACGATTTATGATCAGAAATGTAAATCTGCAAGAAAATCTACTTTCTAAAAAAAAATCATGAATGGAGGGCGCTCTCTGGAAAAGATCACATAATATGCCTTTAACGACTGCTGTTGTATACGTATATTAATGGCCTCAAATCTAAGCAATATATTAATATGCGTACCTTATTAAGTTACGGTTTTATATGTGTTTGCATGATTGCTCTACTGATGGAAATAGCTTAATGTCTTTACCTGATATTAAAGGCAATATATGTCAATGTCATAATAATAAATAATAATAATAATTAGTATTTATATAGCGCCTTTCCAAAGTGATCAAAGCGCTGTAATTTCGCTGCTGGTGAATCATCAGAATCAGGTCGCATCAACTAGGGTGCTGCCAATTTCTAGCGCAAACCTATCCGCACTTAGATTGTAACATCCACCATTTTTCAATGCAGCTCCCCAAATACCATTGGGTCAAGGAAGTTTTTGATATCCGAAACAACTAATCACAGATTTTGAAAGCAGGAGGAAACCGGAGATCCCGGAGAAAACCTGCGAGAGCGTGTATGGATCGTGATAAACCAAATGCACATAAAGCCCGACCGAGCACAGATTCCGAACCCGAGATTCATTGGTGCAAAGCGAGGGTATCTACCGCTGCGCCAGCACGCTCTCCCAAATGCCGAATTAAGGAAAATAAACTGGTTGTCCGCCGGACAACCTAGCAGGAAATGTTGGTTGTCCGCCACAATGTTGTGGTGGTCCGTATTGTATGTTTTTATTTGGTTTAATGGTTAACTATCGACTACCGTTCCTACAGCATGAATAGGATATATGTACAGATCATGGAAGTGCGATATACGAGGGTCGTTCAATAACTAATGAGAGTGATCATGGTATGGGATGCATGAGTGATTCTATTGACGGATAATGTGATCAATACAAAGTATGAACCTTTGTCTTTCAAACAATACAGTTTTGGATTTCTAAGTGTGAATTATGACGTCATAGCATTGTCTCAAAGTAAGTACACTTGGGACACTGCTATATCAGTTATTTGGCGGTAAATTTGAATTGTTTGTATGAAACATGTGGTAAGAAGATTGCATAACGTGACACCAGAAACAGGTAAATCCCAATTTCTTTCGCGTAAGTACGATAAAAAAGACCATAATTTTAATCCCTGTGTAATTTGATATATGTAGTATAAGAGGAAAAAGTAAGGAGAGGCAATTGAATAAAAAGTATACAAATATCAGTATTTCAAATAGCCAATTTCTTTGAAAAATGACCAGTAAGTGAATCACTAATATTGCGGAAAATCAAACAATTTAGGAAAAATCCTAGCAATTAACCAGTTTTGGAGATTCCATATAATAGCTAACTAAATATCTGAACTTATTCGCATGAAACCTGCAGAAAATATGCGCATGCGCAGACGGCAGATCATTTTGAACTGGGCCAAAAATGGCTAAAATCATGAAATTTACCAGATAAAAGCTTACTGTGCCTTCAAATTTTAATCAGAAATAATGAAAAATGCTTAAATCAATGTGTATAAATATTGTAATAGTCAAAATGAAATATACATGAATGTATCAATCAAAGATGGCTGCCACAACCTCTCTTATTACTGTTATCTTTAGAGCTACTAGATATGTATTGTTAAAGTAATCGTCACATAATTTCAATGGTTTGAGGACATTTTATGAACAGCTCCTCTTGAAATCCCCACTATTATTGCTTTACATCCCACAACAATTTACTAAATTATAATCCCTCCATTGTTCTTTATCCTTTGTTGTTTTCTAAGGTATATTATTGCGGATTTTGCTAAATAAAAGCGTATTTGAGATGGTCCCTTCTTGGTTTGTATTAAGAAATTCAGATCTAAAAAAAGTGTTAAACAGAGATAAGTGTGTGTTCTAACTATGTGCCAAGTGTTATTTGTTTTTATGCTTGCATTGCCGAGATATACGCAAATGTATCAATCAACCCATATTCAACATATTACCTATCCAGCCAAATAATTGACAGATTTCAGTCAGTGTCTGAAACCTATTGTGTTTATGTTAATGACGTTACATAACAAAGGTATCTCACAATCCAAAAGTGTATTGATTCAAAGACAAAGGTTCATACTTTGTATTGATCACATTATCTCTCAATAGAATCACTCATGCATCCCATACCATGATCACTTTCATTATTTATTGAACGACCCTCGTATGTCGATGATTAGATGGATATTTGCCAACTTTGCCGTACTGATACCCCTGAAACTTGAATGTTATTAGTATGTATAGCTGTTGATTTTGTTTCATTCACAGTTCTGTGAAATATTCAAATTGATGTGTTAATTTCTAGTAAGATTTTTGGTTGTCCGCCGACCAACTGAAAAGTGCATTTTGGTTGTCCATGGCTAATTATGGTTGTCTCGGGTAACCGGACAACCACTTAATTCGAACGTTGTATGTCATGCCGAAACAGGTGAAAACGTTTGTATCGGTAAAATGGGTGAAAACGAAGATTTAGAAACAATATCTGTCGCATGGTATATTGTAGATATACGATCGTTGTGCTACAACAGAAAATCTAAAGAATGTTTTTCTTTAAGTTAATCTTTGTTTTAAAATAATTTTGCTTTGACGTGTGACCTTAATTTCTTTAAAAATCAAGCAATCAATGTATACTATTATTACTCATAATTTAGATACTCTTAGGTTTAACGAAGACATTTCTAACCATATTGCCCATCTTATACCTGTAAACAAAGCGTCTTTAGCGTCGTCTTACCACTTTCCAAAGCCTAGCCAAATGTGTTCAACCCCACTGTGTTACAGTAATAATGCTTATATTGACAACACTCGCGGTGTCGTATTCGTTGAATGCAGACGTACCGAAGCAATAACAATAAATTAAGCTACACAAATCCAATAACTATAATGTATCTATTGCCATTAGTTCAACTATACAAATGTAAGAGCTATAATAATATAGAATCCAATCTTTACTGAAATAAAATGTTACCTGTATAAACAGCTTGCAATTAAGGGTAATAGATAGTTCGCAGCTTTTGGTCCGCGCTCGTGATATAGTGTGTGAATGTAATCCATTGTATTGCACGGTATGTACAGGTATAGGTGCGCATTGAATAAATCAATATTTGTCATTGAAGGTTGTCACAGGACATGTATATAAAAGGGCGAGATTTTCTACAATTTCCGTTGACAATATGCGCTTATTGCTGATTGATATGCAGGACGTGTTAATCAGCTACTACGGGAATCTATTTTATTGTCTGCAGGTGTTCAAATCTAATATATCCAACAAATAAGGCATTGTTCATTGTATATTACATCTGATAGGTGTAACATAATATTCCGAAGTAATAATTGTAATAGTGCTTGTATCAAAGGCATTAGAGTTACAAATAGAGTGTTCCGTATGAACCAACACCATTCAGTCAAAGAGTCATTTGATACATGCCGTGGACCTTAACGTACACTATTTTAAAAGAAGCTAACATTAATTCCTCATAATTTAGAAGATTTGAAGGTTAACGTACAAGTTCATTACTAGATAATATTTCACTGAGATTTTCAATCTTAAGCAGAATAATGATTGGAATTCCCATCTGTGACCATTCGATCAACAACGCCTATAGAAACAATGGAAAAGCAAGATCAATACATCATGCGTAAAGAAGCAATAATGATGACATTATAAACGAGACGAAGATTCTCTAATTGTCTCAGACCGTCAACCGTATATAATGACAAACATTGAATGGTATGTAGGCTTGAACACAGCTTTGTCCCATAACACAATAATGAAATTATAAATCGTTATATATGACTCTGAGTTGACTTGCCGCTTCCAGGATGTCCAGCGATACACTATATCATGGTACAGTGCTGCAAAGGGAATTGATTGCGTCGATTTAGTTTTAAAGTTCAATCCGTGAACTTTACATGTAAGTCACCTCCAAATAACCTTTTGAGTCAGAGTGTTACGTCAAAGTTGTGTGACGTAAACAGTAAACAAATCCCGTAACTGGAATTGAGTCAAGTAGCTTCTCTCAATTAAAACAATAACACAGTAGTATTTATATGACACAATTGTTGAGTACGCCGACGGATATAGTTACAATAACACAGTTTATTCCTATGAGACAATAGTTGAGTACGGGTAGCTTAACTTGGCAAAGCTTTGTAGTTGTGTTGCTGTTTACATGTAACTGTATCCCTAACTCGGTATTAAAGGCTGCTGTCATTTATGTACTGGCCTGAAATCTAATCATAAGTATACGTCTTATTAACTTATGGTTTTATATTTGTTTGTTTTTGTTTGTTTGCATGATTGCTCTTATGGAAACAGCTTGATGTCTTTACCTGATTTGTTAAAGGCAATAGTTGTCATGCCCAAATAGGTGCAAACGTTTGAGTCACTCAAATCGGTGAAAACGAAGATTTAGAAAACAATGCATGGTATTTATACATATTAAATCGTTCCGCAACAACACTAGTATACAGTCCTCAAAATAAGTAACTGACTTGGTAATAAATATGCTCTCAACTCCAAAACTATAACGCCTACGTAAAAATATTAGACAATAAAGTTGTAAGGAAATGTCTTGCCTTTAATTTGAGATATTACACAATCTAACAACTATAATGTATTTTATTAGTTAAACTATACAAATGTCAAAAATGCAATGTGTAGTACCAACAATTAAAGTTAAGGGTAGATAGTTCCCAATTTTTGGTCTTTGAACGCTTCAATCATTGAAATGATCATACAAGCGTGTCTGAATGTAGATGACAACTATCAGCCTTCAGTGACAAATATTGATTTATTCAATTGTGCACCTGTACATACAATGCTATACAATGGACTACATTCAGGTGCAGCACATGTCTAAAATGTGTGAGAATTTCTGATTTTTCGTTCGCAAGAAGCGCATAACTGATGTTACAAATGATTGATTGATGTACAGGACGTGTAAATGAGCTTCTAAGATAATCTATTGTATATACACGGCGTCTGCAGGTGTTCAAATATAATATATCCAACAAATAAGGCATTGTTCATTGTATATTACATCTGACAGGTGCAACATAACATTCTAAAGTATGAGTTGTGCTGGTGTCAAAGGCAGTACATTTACAAATATAGTGATTTGATACACGCCGTGGACCTTAACGTACACTATTTCAAAAGAGGCTTGCATTACTTTTTCATAATTTAGACGATTTGAAGTGTAATGATAATAATAATAATATTACCGTTCTTATATAGCGCTTTCCACAATGCAAGCACAGTCCCAAAGCGCTTTTTAAATCAATTATTATCGCTGCCAGTTTAGATATCAGAATCCTTTGGTCGCTACACTTAGGCGGCTACCAGTCGACAAGTGCACAAGCCTATCAGCACTACTTAGATTTTTGATATCCTAACAGCTCCCCAAATATCGCTTGGGTCGACGAAGCAATTGAGACTAAGTACCTTGCCCAAGGATACAAACATGTTGGACCTAATGGGGCTCGAACTCACAACCTTTGCATCGTGAGACCGGCGTCTTATCCACTAGACCACACACGCTCAAGTAACGCTCAAGCTTAACGCTCAAGCTTAACGCTCAAGCTTAACGCTCAAGCTTAACGCTCAAGCTTAACGCTCAAGCTTAACGCTCAAGCTTAACGCTCAAGCTTAACGCTCAAGCTTAACGCTCAAGCTTAACGCTCAAGCTTAACGCTCAAGCTTAACGCTCAAGCTTAACGCTCAAGCTTAACGCTCAAGCTTAACGCTCAAGCTTAACGCTCAAGCTTAACGCTCAAGCTTAACGCTCAAGCTTAACGCTCAAGCTTAACGCTCAAGCTTAACGCTCAAGCTTAACGCTCAAGCTTAACGCTCAAGCTTAACGCTCAAGCTTAACGCTCAAGCTTAACGCTCAAGCTTAACGCTCAAGCTTAACGCTCAAGCTTAACGCTTAAGTTCTTATCAAAATAATCATTTGTAATTACAATCTTACGCAGACTAATGATTGGAATTCCTATCTGTGACTATTCGGTCATGTGGCATTAAGATCAACCAATTGTTGTCTTAAAAAGTAACAGATTTCGGAAGGTAAGAGTGTATTATACTATCAGGAACCTGTGTGCTTGAGGACACATAAATTATTTAACGATTTGAAGATTGGGGTAATATCGAAAGATTTATTTGTGGGTGTGGGGGTGTGTGTGTGTTGTGTTTTGGGTGGGTGGGTGGGGTGATTTTTTATACCCGAATCATGGTCCGCAGTTTGTTAGAACACTTCAAAACATTCATACAGCATGTGGCCTCAATTATACATAGCGACCGGACGGTTCATCAAATCCCTTAATCATTGGGAGCCTGGACGTCAGCTGAATGTGATGGATTCATTGATGGTTTCATTGACATTTCTGATTTTGATCGTAGTCCGCCATGGTAATGCGAATTAAACATTTTGCACAAGTGGATCGTTGAAGTATTAGTATGGTAGGTGAATAATTCCAAAACAGAAAGTGTTGAGATAGTCGCGGACATGTGACGAAAGTTATCCATATGGTGCTGGTGGACGGGAAGGAAGGCAACACACGGCTATACATGTACGGAATCCGGGGGCTGGTGGACGGGAAGGAAAGGCAACACAAGGCTAAACGTGTACGGAATCCGGGGGCTGGTGGACGGGAAGGAAGGCAACACAAGGCTAAACGTGTACGGAATCCGGGGCTGGTGGACGGGAAGGAAGGCAACACAAGGCTAAACGTGTACGGAATCCGGGGGCTGGTGGACGGGAAGGAAGGCAACACAAGACTAAACATGTACGGAATCCGGGGGCTGGTGGACGGGAATGAAGGCAACACGAGGCTTAACGTGTACGGAATCCGGGGGCAGGTGGACGGAAAGGAAGGCAACACACGGCTTAACGTGTACGGAATCCGGGGCTGGTGGACGGGAATGAAGGCAACACGAGGCTTAACGTGTACGGAATCCGGGGGCAGGTGGACGGGAAGGAAGGCAACACACGGCTTAACGTGTACGGAATCCGGGGGCAGGTGGACGGGAAGGAAGGCATTACACGGCTACACGTGTACGGAATTCGGGGGCTGATGGAAGGGACGGAAGGCAACACACGGCTAAACGTGTACGGAATCCGGGTGCTTGGGGACGGGAAGGAAGGCAACACAAGGCTAAATGTGTACGGAATAAAGCTTGATCTGCGCCCTGACCACTGCTAAGTCTTTCTATGATGAAACCAAATGTATTCCCTATCATCTGTAGTTCTCAATATTCACAAAATGTTTTCTTCGGGTATTGTTTCTTTACAGGCAATGGTCACATGCTCACATTTTGGGGTACCAGCATGTTCATACATATTGTTTTCTACTTGTTATATAAAGTGTTTTTATTTTGTATTTATATTTTATGTTCAATAGGCCTACATATAATGAATTTGAATTTAAACATTTTGTAGAGAGTATGAGGTCTCTGCTTATGTTTTACATTTATAAGCTAGGCCAATGGATTTAAAAACAATACTTTACAGACATGTTGACATCCTGGTTTGAATCAGATTTTTGTTTGTACCTTTAACCTATTCCGCAGGATTTACTACGTGACACTTGAACGTCGTAACACTTTCAAATGCGGCAGGCGTCTGCAGACGACATTTCCAAAATGGCGCAAAATGTTTCAAGAATCTAAAAATTATTGATTTACCATAATGGAATCACTATGAGAAATACATTGAAATAAGTACACAGATGCCTAGTATTGGTTCAGTAATTTTTAAGATAAAATTTAAAAGTTGGGTTAGGTTTCTGGGAAAAAAATCTGTTTGGTATGGTAAACTAATAGCCGGCGTAGAAAGTGTTAAACTGCTAACATGCACAACAGTGACGACGGAACGAACACTTGACAAACAGCCGATGCACCATTTCCACCGGGAATATGACGATGTTTGTATGTCGGCATTACGTTAGCAAATTTAGATTACAGGGTAGAAGTCTGTCTTCGTTTTCCCAATAATATGATTTATGTGGTCTAAATAAACACTGGTAATGCTTCTCGGATTGCGTTACAAGGTAAACGCATAGGTATAACGCATGATTAGCTGCAATGCGTGCGACGAACTCTAACGTAGATTTTATTTCATGTTTATAATGATTAAACAAATAATTGCATTTCGGGTATTTGGAATTGTTTGTTTATACGGTTTATAACATCCTTCATAAAAGGTACTTACTGACAGATATTTACAAGATTCTTTGCAGGCCACAACGAAACAGTACATTGTACTGTAAAACACTATGTAAAAGCAAACCTTAAACTTGTTTACTATAATGGCTCCCATAGGGTTGTGCACTCCTCCATTGGATGGTTTTACCCGCGTTATGATTATACATCTATATGTTAAAATCTCATATTAGTATGTTTTTTAAATACGTAATGATCATAGTATAAATAATGATTTTATTACCAAAATAATCTTTGAATAACGTTACCAAATAATGACTGAATACAAAAAGACACGTCCTAATGTATTTATATTTAAGTCTGAATTACTTTTCCATGTAAATACTGAACAATTACGTACAAATATATACTGCCATGAGAGACTCTGTTAAAACTATGGGCCCGAGGTGACTGCAATAGTGCTATTTTGGTTATCAGTTAAAAAGTTTTAAAAGTTCAATTCAAAGGCAGTGCATCGAACGATCGTCACGCTGCGCCCGGGGATGCAAATCGTGCGCTCTCTCGCGTCACGCGGAGTACAACGCCGCGTGAAACTACCAACGCACTGGTGCGCCGTAAATAGGCTTTTGGGGAGCCGTAAATAGTACTTTTGGGAGCCGTAAATAGTACTTGGCAAAATAGAGTGTTTATTTTTGATCATGTGACCCACTTTTAACCAATCAATGAACAAGAATATATGAATAACGTATATAATAACCAATAATACACTGGAACAGTATGGAAAGAAATGGGGTATTTGGAAATATATTTTTATTAAATTCTAAGCCAAACTTATTTATTGTAAAACTAAAATGTATTTTCTGCTTGTATATTGTTGTTTTGTTTTGTTTATATTAATATGAATTTCATACAAATGACATCTGTAATCTGTAAAACCAGTGTTATGTAATTATGCATAATTATGTAAGTGTCAATATTATGTAGATGTATATGCTGTTTTGAAATCTGGGGACTTAAATTGATTATATTGCTTGAGGGGGGGGGGGGGGGGGGTGGAGCAATGATAAGACACATATTCAAATACTACCTTCATATGTTTCAAGATAGTTTAGAAAAAAGAAGACTGAAGTGGAAGATATACTGAAAACACAGAATACTAGTTTTGAGAAATAAGCGTGTTTTTTTTTAAATAAGACAAAAAACATGTTTTCTAAAAAAAATGTTTGGTTAAGGGGGGAAGTAAGAGTTGAGAGGTTTTTTAATTATAGATTTTGTTTTTTGGCTTTAAATCACAGCCCAGAGAATAAGCTTTCTTTTGCTTCAAAAATGAACAAAATCGGATATTCCTCTGCAAAGTTATGATAACTTTTGCGCGTCCATGTTCGTCGCTAAGTCGAAATTTAATTATTTAATTCTTATGTATTCTATTGTTTTAAGTATATCATTTCTGGTCAAAAATGTCATATTTGATTTGATTACTCCAATAATTAATGCATTTAGTGTTCTAAGATGCCTTAAATAAGTGAAAACTTCATTTTTAAATCAAATTTAGTTAATTTGATACAAAGAATGACGATTAATTACCTTTAATGAATATTAATTATTCGTATTTACTAATGACTCAACCATTAACTGACGATATCTCCGTAACTAATTTCGACCATTTTGCGACCGTGCGCGCAGGATATCTGGAAAACTATAGGGCTAGGACCTTCAAATTTGGCCAGAAGTGGTAATAAGATAAGCTTTAAAATGAACTAGAATGGGACTCTAACCCTATGAGAACATATTTTTTTACATCTCCGTAAAAAAAAAATCTTTTTTAATTCTGGTGAACACAAAATCAAATCGTTACCCTAGTTAAAAGTGTCCAATTGCTTAGATCCTAGTTCATTCTATAGCCTTATTAATCAGCTTTCATTTCATTGTCCCAATACTCTACGATAAAAAGTTTTGAGATATCTTGCGCGCAAGGTGTCCTCCTAGCCAGAAAGATGATCCAAGATGGCCGCCGTTTCCATGGCAACGGGGCACATGACCGACCAAGTAGCGATTTTTTTTTTAACCTACCACACTTAAGGTTTAAGTTCTTACCCAATTAACATTTACAGTACCTTTAACATTGGAGAAAAGTTAGTTTTAGTAAAATGTGCTCTCAACCCCTATTTCCCCCCTAATGGACAGTTATGGACTATTTAAATATCGTTATGAACTTAAATGACAATACTTGTATTATACGTAAACGCCGCGCTATTCATACAAATAAACCTAGTATTGGTATAGTAAATTTTGAGATAAGACTAGTAACCGTGTGGAAAGTGTTAACATGGTTAACAGACTAAACCAACCTTTTCATCTTCATATCAATCTTAATGAGCTTATTCAAACAATGGATTCCTTGACCTACGTTGCAGTCACGAACGGTGTAGATGGTGTTGATGCATGAACGGCGTATGATGACGTTGGTAACTGTGACTTTACCAATCCTATTATAAGGGCCACGAAAGAGCAATCTCGTATCTCATACAAATCCTTATATCTTTATAGAAAGTTCGGTTATTTATCAAATCATTTTATGCTCGTAAACTTGAATGAAGTTGATCAATTAGATCCTAGGATTTATTACCAACCTGGAGCACTTGCCGATGCTATTTTCGACCATTATGCTTCACACACACAACAATGTAGTTAAATCCCATAGCTCACTTATACCAATGTTATTGAGAAAAGTACCCTGTTTTTCCACCAGCAGTTAAACAGTCTATATCAACATAATCAAAGATATTGCTGTATATAAAAGACAGTATAATGACTAAACGAAACCATTTTGTTGCAGTAGAGATGAGAGGGTAAGAGAAATATTATTTTGATCTTGATACTTCGTAAGTGAACCCAAACGTGTAGTCGAAAGGCCCCGTTGATATCACCAGTATAGTGTATCCAATATTGTTTTACAGTTACATTCCTGTAGTGCTATCAATACTCAATACTCATTTAAAACTTGAACTATTGAACAAATGATACACAACAAAAAGGTACATCAGCTTTCTGGTGCCATCATGTCTGACTTACAACTATAAAAGAAATTCAATTTATATTTTCATGGGATGACAAAAGATTCAATATGTTTCGCAGATCGAATCCAGAAGTATAACAAATGCATGAAACTCTGCTGTTCGTCAAATGTAAACAATATTATGTTAACGATGCACCACCAAATGTGTAATACAACTAGGTCCTTAATGGACGTTTATTGATTATGCAAATATTGTTGTAAACTTAAATGACAACACATGTATGCAAACACTGCGCTTTTTAGCATTACATTTGGTAAGTAGGATGAACATGAATTAAAATGGGGACAATTTATATCATTTCAAATGAATTTATATCCACATGTAATGAGTAACATCAATGTAGTTTTTCCGTTTCCAGGATCTCCTACGATTACAATGTTATGGCATTGGATGTCTCATCATATATGTGACCAGTCGCATCAAAAAGGACATGTTGTCGGCAAACACAGTTTTGAAAAAGAAGCCATTATAAAGTTGGTGACATAAAGAAAATAATAGTAAAAAATATGGTTCTTGTAACTATATTTTGTGATTCCAAAGTCTTTCCTTCAACAAGGTATCATTTTAAAGCTTAGAATGTGCTCTTTTAGCTGATATGTGTAACTCAAATTTGAGTCGTACCCTCAACATGTCCATTTTGATGTGACGGGTCACATATGCACTTATGTAAAATGGATGGTTTTATACAAATAACTTTATCTCCATTCAATTCAGAAAATGTTTAAAAAAACCAAGACAATAACCCGGTCTAGTAGTATCTGGTATTAGAAATAGTATGTCAATAGTGTATTGCATAAAACGCAGCATCCGCAGTACGTTCACTTACTTTTCGTTACCCCTTTCCATCGTAAACTATTTTTGTCATTAATTGACTAATATTTGAAGGGCGTGTCCTAACTGTATCTCACAAACGTGGTACCTTATGCTGTCGTCCAACCCTCTTTTATAAATATTGAAATGGAAGTTCATGAAACGTTAATATTAAAGGGACACGAAGTAGTGTTGAAGATCTAAAAAAAAACACCTTCAGAATTCAAGATGAACATTAAAATTACCATTATTGTTGGTTCTACTCACATAAACACAGCAAAACATGATTAAAACTAAAACATCGCTATTTATTGAACCTTTTTAATTAAAAAACGCCCTCTATGTAAATATAGTGCTGCAGGGGGACACCTTTTGACGTAAAATGCTGGTTACGGCTCAACCAGCATTTTTGAATCACGTTTTGTTGTACAAAGAGGGCTGATTTTTCTTAATCCTTATAGGTGTAAGTTTATACATGTACTTAAACTTACTACTAACCTCACACATGCACTCCAATAGAAAGGTCACACCATTACATGGGTATATTCCTGGACCTGTGCATTCGATACTATAGACAATAATATAATTCTGGCCAAACTTCACCATTATGGTATTAGGGGCATCGCCCTAGAATGGTTTAAAATCTATCTCACCCACCGCACACAATCTGTATCAGTGTTCCCGTCTTTAACCAATCAGAGGCCCTGCTCGGTTACCAACCACGGCAAAAAGAGCGAAACCAAAAGCGTCATTCATGGGCTACAATACACTTATTGGTTGATATTTGGGAAAGTTGTGCACAATTGTTTTATAACATAGTCTAAATCTGACTCACCCCCTTAAATAAAAAGAATACAAATATCAGTATTTCAAATAGCTCATTTGCATTGAAAAATGTCCAGTCACTAAATGTCCAATCACTAATTTTGCGGAAATTCAAAACCTCTAGAAAAATCGAAGAAATTAACCAGTTTGGATGATATAATAGGATAGTTAATTAATTATCAGAACTGATTTATATAAAACCTACATAAAATTTGCGCATGCGCAGACGGCAAATCATTTCGAACTGGACCAAAAACGCTCAAATATGAAATTTATCCGATAAAGACTTACAGTGCCTTCAAAATCTTATCAGAAACATTGAAAAATGCTTAAATTATTATAATTAACAATGGATTCAAAAAAGCGCGCTAACTCAAATAATGAGGTCGTGCTACAAATTAAACTGAATGGTGAGTATCGATTGGCCATAAGACTATTTATCATAACAATGCCGCCGTACCGGATGTTGAACTGTGGAATGAATGAAATGAGTCTTGCTGCCTATCCCTTTATGTATATTGGTCTCAGATATAACTGTAAAATACCACCTTCAATATGTAATTACCAATTCATTGCCAATAATTGAAGGTGATACACTGTCTGATTGCCTCTCTGCTGCATGCAAGCTAATACTTTAGTTGTGTTTAATTTTAGGAAAAGATGAATGTTGATTACAGTAAGCCACAACAAGTGTACACTGTTAAAACACTGTTTAAAAATTTATTGTTTAAAACAATTTACCCAACATTGGTTAAATATACTTTGATTTTCATAAATCTAACCAATAATTGTTTTAAATTTAACCAACATTGTGCAAACAAATTTTAAACAGCTGTTGTGCGATTCACCGGTTAACCAACAGTTGTTTAAAAGAACATAATTTAAACAACTTGTTTAGAAATTACTCAACGATGTTTAAAACATGCTTTTTTTAACGGGTGAATCGCACAACAGTTGTTAAAAATATTTTTGCACAATGTTGGTTAAATGTTAAACAACTATTGGTTAAATTTATGAAAATCAAAGTTTAGTTAACCAATATTGTTTAAAATTTAAATAATGTTGGCTTAATTGTTTTAAACAACACATTTTTAAACAGTGTTTTAACAGTGTAACATAACTGTAAAATACCACCTTCAATATGTAATTACCTATTCATTGGCAATAATTGAAGGTGTGATACCCTGTCTGACTGTCTCTCTGCTGCATACAAGCTAATACTTTAGTTAGTTGTGTTTTATTTTAGGAACAAATGAATGCTTTGGTTTTCATAATTTGAATATCATATCAAAATTGAAACATTGAATATAACATTGTAAAAATTGTGATTCTTTTTGCTTGAAGTATATATGTGAGATAGGGGGTTAAATACAGCCTGTTATTCATTATAATGGTGCTTTGTTCTTTGTCTGATTTGCATGAATCTCTTAGGGAAGACTCATCTGTTATATTCAATCTTTAATGATGCCTTCCCAAAATGAAACGTGCTCAAGTAGAGATTCTTAAATAAGTGTTCTGTCTGGTAGTTTCGTGACGCGTATCAAAAATCTGAAATTTACTAGATTGTATCTCATTCACTAGCGAAGATCGATTACTGCGTCGCCAAAATGATGAATGGAGCACAACCTCTTTTTAAATTAATTGTGCTTTAAATACTGTATAACTATGTGCAAACCAGCACAACTTATCTTAAGAATAGTCGATATCCTGAAATATTTAATTTCTTACTATGAATGAAATAAAGTTCAGCGTTTAAAACTCCCTTTGTCTAATCTCAAGAGTTGTTTAAAATTGAATATTGAATTTCCGTTAAGTAAAAATTAAAGATGTGAAACATGTTCAAGTAAGTTACATCTCCTACCATGCGTATGTATAAAAACGTAACTGTTATAATTATCTTTATCTTTCGTAAATGTGCTATCCAGTGCCAGCCAAAAGTTTACTATTGTTTATGAAAGATAAATGGTTATCAACAATTCGAGGTTAAATGAATCCACGGAACAGCAGATATTGGATATCGAGATATTCATTTTCTCGTTTTAGTTACAAATATTTAATGCTTTAGTTTTTTTTTTTTAAATTCATTTGCTTAATAAGTTAAAATATTGTTTAGATTTTGTATAGGCCTATATTTGTTTAGTTTTTAAATCAATCGAATAATGGGTACTATCGGTCATATTTAAATCACCGATTAATTCTGTTGATATCGTCAAACGGGCAAGAAATATAGATGGTGTATTGTAGGTCAAGTGTCAAGTGTTATTTGCAGTTAAATATAGGATGTAGAATTCACTGCAACGCAATTCAATAGTGTTTCACCATTTCCGCCAACGCAGTCTCTCACGATTTCAAATATAAATACGGTGTTCTAAAATGCCATGAATATTTGACACAAATAAATGGTGTCGTGTAAACCCACGGTTGTGGGGATAAACAAATAATGATTAATTCATGGTAATACAGATGCAGCGGCAATCTTTATCTTTAGCAACAGCTATAAAGTGAAAAAACTACAATAACATCAAATTCTACTTAAACGTTTACAAAACCCCGTAAAGTCGAGTCATTCTAGGTTTAGTTGGTTCCGCATTTCATCTCAAACAAACGATACCTTGAACTACGTTGCAGTAACAAACGGTGTAGATAAATGGCGTATATAATGTAACTTTATCTGTGAATTTAAAGATCCTATAAGTGACACGAAAGAGCAATCTCGTATCCCATACAAATCTATTGATTTTTGTAAATAGTTCCCAGTTATTCATTAAATATATTGAGGTTCATATACTTGAATAAAGTTAATCAACTAGATCCCAGGATTTATTACTAAACTGAAGAACTTGCTAATGCTATTTCCGAGCTAATACGCACGATAATGTAGTTATATCTCATAGCTCACTCACACTAATGTTATTAAGGAAAATATCACCATCAGGTATTTCAGTATGTATCAAAAACTTTGCATCCGACTGAGCCTGTTTTGTAACACGGTTTACTAAGGGGGGTCAAAGATATAAAAGAGATTAACTAGATGCCCTAGATCACTGTCTGTTGCGTTTTGATGCCATCGGCAAAAATCCTTAAGGGAAATAGTAGGACGAGTGACAGACTAATGAATTAAGGATACCATGTTATTGCAGAAGAGATGAGGGAGTAAGAAAAGTATTATTTCTTTATAAAAATTGTGTCGCTCGCAATTTGATTAAGAGCGGCGCCAAATCTTAGATCTTGTCACTGCGTAATTACACCCCAAAGGTGTAGCAGCAAGGCCCTGTGGACATCCCCGTATACTCCAATCTGTATAAGAGATTCCTACAATAACATTCCCGTAACGAAATCGTTCAATACCCATTTAAATCTTGAAATAATAACATGGATACTCGATTCCCCATACATTACCGATAACTGAAATTTGAATGTTAATATTTTCATGGATAACACTAGATTCATTTTATTTCACAGAATGAATCCACAGATTCAACAAGTGCTAAATATTATGACTTGCAATTGTTCAACACATTTATAGTTAACTCTTTCCACGTGGCAGGCGTGGCAGACGACATTCCAAACTTTCACATGTTTAAATTCAAATGCATTGAAATAAGTACAAACATGCTTAGTATTGTTCAGTAATCCTTGAGATAGACTTTGAACATTTTCCCGGCGCTGTTGATGATCGAGGCACTATAAGGATTCCCGTCGTACTCCCATGTGAGTGACATACCACCCCACCTCCACCCCCATCCGATCTGACAGACACTAGTATTTCAAGAATATCACACAGTCGTCAGCAAAATGTTTCAAAAATGTCAACATTATTGAATTTCATCACCACATTTGGAATCACCATTAGAAATGCATTAAAATAAATACAAACATGCCTAGTATTGGTTCAGTAAATCATGATATAAGACTTTGAAAGTTGAGAAAGGTTGCTGAAAAATCTGTTTTGTATTATGGTAAAACTAATAGCCGCGTAGAAAGTGTTAATGTTGAATCAAAGATGCACCACCAAATGGTTAACCAATTTAAAAGATAACTCGTAGGCTCTTAATGGACTATTATTGACTATTTTAATATCGTCATGAACTTAAATGACAAAACTTGTACTATATGTAAATGCGGCGCTATTCATTATGACATTTGGTAAGTAGGGTGATGAATATGAATAAAAATAGTAAATATTAATATTATTTCACATGATTTTACATCGCGATTTGTCTAAGTCAATGTAGTTTTACCGATTCTCGGGTTACCTACGATTACAAGTGCATAGTCCTTGGTACTGAATGAGTCTTCCTATATTCACTGATGTTGACATTGATGTTAACAAACTTTATACACAGAACTATAATCTCATTCTATGCAGAAATAGTATTGGGCAATATTATATTACAACATCAACAGTCGATTCTCTTACTTTTCTTGTCCCTTCCCATCATTAAAATATCTCTGCATATCTGTTATTTATCTACTGCCATTGTTATAATCACATAATTGATTGATTTCCATTTGAAGAACATTGTACCTTATTCTTTCGTCCAACCATCTGTTATGAATATTGAAATGGAAGTTCATTAAACGTTGATATATAAACCCTAACACTACCCCTCCTTTTTAAGACAAAATTCCCCCGGATTTGCACCACGGACCGCTGACACACGAGGTAGAGAATTCCACAACACGCCATGAGTGTCTAGGCTACTTGGTGCAGTATATTGCGCCAAGTATATAGGTCTGGGTCCATTATTTTATCGAAACTTCGACGCAGGGTTACAGAAACAGGCTGGGTCGTGGTATTCTGTGGTATTTTGTGGTATTTTGTAGGGTTAGCTCGATATATTGTGCTCCGGTGCACCACTGACTTTGATTCAGTTAAAGTCAGAGATCTCGGATTGTGTGCATACGTGTTGTGACCTACTTGAAGTCATGTACAAATGAAAATGAAATGAAAGAGAAATCTAGTGCCACTGGTAATTCTTTGAGTTTCATGGGCTTATAATGAGACACAAAAGAGCAATTACGTATATCAAATAACACTGTTATGACCCGTTATGACCCAGTTTATCGCTATCTTTTCTTGGCCATTCTAAAAATATATTTTCCGAGTATCTAGTAAACTAGTTTTGGTTCAATTGTATAAAACCGACGAAAGTATTCCCAAAAGTTTCCGTAAGTGGTTGTTTACTATCGTAGAGCATTTCCCAAGAGACGGTGATATTCGTTACTAAGATTTGATAGAAAAACAAAAGGTAATTCTGAAGTCAAACATGTAGGTATGTTTTTGTGTATTTCTTCAAACTTCAATTCAGTCGTTAAATTATCCCTTCCATTCCATTTCCCAATGGAAACCTTAAAGAACGATGCACACGCTACACACAGTGACCGATGAAATTAGATGTTATGCTATTAAACCAAACATTTACAAACGTTCCATAACGTATAAGACACGCACGTCTGATGTTTTGAAATACCCTAGTTCCAATTGCCCTGTTTAATGCACTTCAGATATTTAGAAGATACACATTGATCTTGAGTTATTAACCCTAACCCATTCGGGCACTTTTTTCAGTTTTTTTTCTGCGCGGAGAAAGGTGACCCCAAAAGTCACCGTGATCCCCCGGGATTTGAACCACGGACCTCCAGCAATAGCGGCGAACGATTCCCCACTACATCACGGGTGTCAAGGCTACTCTGCCGCGTATATAGCCTGGGCCCATTTTATCCTCAAAAAACTTGCCGGGTGGAACATAGAAGATACACATTGCTCTTGAATTATTAACCCTAACCCATTAAGGCACTTTTCAGATTTTTTTTCTGCGCGGAGAAAAGTGACCCCATAAGTCACCGCGATCCCCCGAAATTTGAACCACGTACCTCCATCATCAGCGGCGAACGATTCCCCCACTACACATGTGTTTGTTTACCATAATTGAGGAATCCCCAGAACGCGATACTATATTCTTGAATCAAACTTGACTGAAAAAGACCCACCAAGAACTTTCCCTAAGGTAAGAATCAAGATTATAATAAAAAGGTTGTAAACAATTTTATAACATTTTTATTACTGGATTAAAGGTTAAGTTTAAATGTACTGACAAATGAAACCATAAATTAGGTAAATATTTAACTGAAAAAGAATGGTTGAATATTTGTCAGTATAATAACTGGAAATGTACTCAGGAAGTTAAACTCCGTTGGTTCCAATTTCGCCTTTTAAACAGAATCCTTTGTACAAATACCCTTTTAGTTAAAATTGGTAAATCGGTCAATCCAAAATGTACCTTTTGTAACGAGGTTGACGAAAACTTTGTTCATCTCTTTTTGGAATGTGAATTTACTATAAAGTACTGGAAAGACGTTCAAAACTGGATTAGTATCAATCTGGACACAAATATTAGGTTGAAAAAAGAAATGATCCTGTTTGGAAATTACCAGTATATACAAAGATTATGTTTTTAACAATATCCTATTAGTTCTTAAATTCAATATTTACAAAAGCAGGATAAAAGAAGAAAAACCTTGTCTTACCTATGGAAAGAAAGAGGTGATAAATTTGTATGTCAACGAAAAAACTATTTATAATGCAGATATTTGGCGATTAAAACATCCGTGTTTTATTTTATTGTAAACGTGTTTACTGGGATGTCTAATACTACTGTCGCAATTCTAATGTCATACTACAGCGGTATCTCGCTACATTAAATACTATCTGTTGAGTCAATGCCTGATATCTTCCTCCTCGGACATATGTTTTTTGTATAAAAATGAAAAAAATATTGTCTTGACTTTTAAGATCAAATGCGTAAGTGATCCAGTGATCTGGTTTTTCCACAGCAGTACATTGACCTGTTTACCACAGCAGTACAGTGATCTGGATTTTCCACAGCAGTACAGTAATGTGATTTTTCCACAACAGTACAGTAATGTGGTTTTTCCACAACAGTACAGTAATCTGGGTTTTCCACAGCAGTACAGTGATGAGGTTTTTCCTCAGCAGACAGTAATCTGAAATTTCCACAGCAGTACAGTGATGTGGTTTTTCTACAGCAGTGCAGTGATCTTGTTGTTCCTTTTCCACAGCAGTGCAGTTATCTGGTTTTCAACAGCGCAGTATAGTGATCTATTTTTCCCCACAGCAGTACAGTGATCTGGTTTTACAACAACAGTACTGCGATCTGGTTTTTATCACAGCAGTTCAGTGATCTGGGTTTTGTCCACAACAGAGTGATCTGGTTTTCAACAGCAATACAATAAAGAGTGTAAGTCAAGAAAAAGGATATGACTAAAAAGAGTATGTTGGTCATCCCTTACATACAAATTTAAGACTCCAATGAATATTTAAGAAACACAACTTAAGCAATGAAACCCTACAACACCCTTAACCCTCGTCCTCCTAAGGGTGGGGTGGGGGGTATCATTTTCGCCGATTGCGCTAAAATGCAAAGGAAAGGACAGTGACCTCGGGCGTCTATAACGATCTCTGTTACATCCCTTGCGCTCATTTTGTCCGAGGGTAGAGGGGAGAGGGCTGTGCTTGCCATCTTACAATTTTTAAAAATCGTAATTTTTAAAAAATATCTTAATTGTATGGGACCGAATCTTATAGTATATGTTAGAAACATCATTTCCCTCACTTTTAAGCAAAGAACCGGGGAAAATTCCGATATTTGGAACTTTTTGGGCGACAATTTCACTTTTGGCCTATAGTTCACTGAACAGACGAATACAGAATACAACAGGATTTTGAGGTCGGCCATGTTTAGTGACGTCATTGTGGCGTCATGCGAGGGATGTTTGTACTTGATTTGGTATATTAGAAAAAAGGATACAGTTAGCTACAGAGCAACACAAATCTGCCATCACTGATCACTCAAGGAGCCACACTCTCGACTGGGGGGGGGGGGGGGGGGGGAGGGGGGGGGGAACAAAACCGATGGACAAGAGAAGCGATTTAGATACACAGGCATGGGGCCATCATTATCAATCGTGAGGAGGGTATGTATTTTCTAAATCATGTCTACGATCTACTGGTAATAACAAAGCATTCTGGGAACGAGGATGACAGTCTCGTGGGAATAGCCGTGCATAAAAGCCATTACTGAAGAAGAACCGATCGAATCTAAACGTGTGTGTAAACTATGGATTTGTTAACATAGATTTTAACCTAAAGTACAGTGGTCTGGGGTTTTCAACGCTAGTACAGGGTCTGTTTTGTCAAAGGTACAGTCATGAGCATGTGTGGTCTAGTGGATTTGACGCCGGTCTCACAACAGTTGCCACAACGCCGGTTGCGAGTTCGAGCCCCGCTAGGTCCAACATGTTTGTATCCTTGGGCAACGGAACGGAAGTCACGTAGAAATGGTGGTCCCATATATCGGAAGAGCAAAAATACGACCACGTAGAAAGGTCACAGATTCCTTCGTAAAGAGTAGGGGATCATCCCGGTCTGTGGCTGCACACACATTGTCCCAATGAAACTGGGGTCTTGGCGTTATATATCCAGGAATTGGACTTTGCCGAGTATCAACGTAGATGTAGATGTAGATCTGGCTTACAGCGACACAGTCATCTTGTTTTTCCGTAAAAATACATTGATCTGGTTTTTATCTAGAGTAATCGATATGTCTGATATGAATCACGATGCTTTGTTAACACTTTCCACGCGGCAGTCGTCTGCAGACGACAGTTTTTAAACTTCACAAATATTTCAAAAATGTCAAATTTATTGAATTTCATTACCATAATGTGGAATCACCATGAGAAATGCATTAAAGTGAGGACAATCATGCCTAGTATTGTTTCAGTAATTCATGAGATACGACTTTGAAATTTTGGAAAGGTTTCCGAAAAATATGTTTTGTATATGGTAAACCTAATAGCAACCTGAAAGACTTAAACAGTCATAGGATACTTTATCCGTATCGAACGATATGGGCTGTTCCGGTCTCGGACGATACTGATACAGTCCAGAATTGTGGACCTAAAGTACACTTTTCTCCGAAAATACTCTTTTATAATATGTTTATGAATGTTGTCAGTCATCCAGGTAGTTAAAATCAATCAAGAATGTCTATAATCTAGTCAACTGGACTTACTTTTATTGTTTGGCGACAGTTTCACATCCTATCCCGGATGTATCGTCAGGCCGACTGATGTTCTAGTGGCTTTGCTTGACCCGTGACGGGGTCAAGGAGAACTTTGAACTTTGTCTACTAGAACTTTGTCTAAACACCACGTATTTTGTTTACAATGGGAAGTTCTACAGACAACGTCATGGCTGTGCCATGGGTTCTCCGGTTTCCCCGATTGTTGTGAACCTTTTTATGGAACGCTTTGAACGGCAGGCTTTGGCATCCTATGCTGGTACACCACCTACCCATTGGTTCAGATACGTGGACGATACTTGGGTCAAAATAAAGGAAGATGAACTAGTCCCCTTTTTTGACCATATCAACCAAGTCAATCAACACATCAAGTTCACGCAGGAGAAAATTAAGGACAACAAACTCGCGTTTCTGGATTGTTTGGTTCACGTCCGGGATAACGGCAAACTCACAACATCCGTCTACAGAAAAGACACTCACACGGATCAATATCTCCTATTTGATTCGCACCACCCCTTAGTCCATAAACTGGGGGTAATCAAAACGCTGTTCCATCGAGCGGATTCCATCAGCACAGATGAGGACGCGAAAAACAAAGAACACTCGCACTTAAAAACAGCACTGGGTGCTTGCGGGTACCGCAAATGGACCTTTGAGAAGGCACTTCGCAAGACCAACGCTTCATCAAAGAGCAACACAGCAAACTCTGATGGTAACAAAGACACTTTAAAGAGACGCAACGTTACCATCCCTTATGTGTCTGGCCTCTCTGAGAAAATTCGCAGAATTTTCAGAGACTACCAGATATCTGTTGCCTTCAAGCCCACCAACACACTGAGGCAGAAGCTTGTCCACCCTAAAGACAAACCACCTAAAGATCAACTGAGCAATATTGTGTATGGCATTCAATGTAAGGACAAGGACTGTGAGGATGTATACATAGGTGAAACAAAACAAACTCTGGCTAAACGCATGTACCAGCACAGACGACCAAGCTCTGGCTGCGGAGACTCGGCCGTGTACACTCATCTCAACAGCACCCATCACACATTTGACAATAAGGAGGTTCTGATCTTGGACCGAGAATCGCGGTGGTTCGAAAGAGGGGTTAAGGAAGCGGTGTATGTGAAGCGAGAGGAGCCAACTCTCAACAGAGGAGGGGGCCTACGTCACAACCTAGCGGGGGCCTACACTCCAGCGATCAACAAGATCCCTCGACGTTTGGACTCCTTGACCCCGTCACGGGTCAAGCAAAGCCACTAGAACATCAGTCGGCCTGACGATACATCCGGGATAGGATGTGAAACTGTCGCCAAACAATAAAAGTAAGTCCAGTTGACTAGATTATAGACATTCTTGATTGACTCTTTTATAATGTTTAAATACTCACACAATCGTAATAGTCCTCGAATGCTTGCTTGCATGTTCATTATTTTGATGAATCCTTAGGACACGATACGATTCTTAGCTCACATTAAAAATACTAAAAAGCAAGAGCTACCTCTCAGAGGAAAAATGGATTACTCCCATGAAATCGTTTTTCATGGGGACTTTTTAAAGATACGCACGGTGATTTTGTCCGAGAAGAAGTATTCGCGCGAAGAACTTGAAACGGACCACGTTCTTAACCTTTGATCCAGTTGTCATGATTGACGTTGACGCCTTGTCTACTTTGTTTGTAAAAGGCGCTTTATAAATCTCATTATTATTATAATAATATTATCATAAATATTATTTATTATTTATTATTATTTCGTGTCTTGTCAGTATATAGAAACGAATTTAAATGAGATTTTGTGGTTCATAAAAGGATACTTCTGACCAACACTGGTCAAAATCCGCCATAGGGTTACGGAGTTATAGGTCTGTTGCCAGAAGAAAGAAGAAACAGTAGCAATACAGTAATGTTGTCGATTGTCGACTAACTTATGATCATGATGATGATTGCCTATGATAATAATAAGTTATTATTAGTTTAATTATTATACGATACAGAATGTACATTTTTTTATTTCTTTGGCTATGTCTTATTTGTCGTCCGGTTAATACTAATCTACGTAGGCCCAGAACTTACATGTAGTGAAATGTGCCAAATCGACAACGATTATTCCGCTACGGGACGATAGACAAGATTGAGCTTTTTCTTTCGTTTTGCAAGGAGGGCGTTACACCAGTTGTCATCCTACAGCAATGCTATGCTAACAAATACTCTGTTGAGTCAATATCCTGATATTTTACTCCCCTGGTAATTGTTTTATGTTGAGTGAATAGCGTCTGCGTTTTTAGTCCCTAGGTAATAATTTTAAATAAATATTGCCTTGACTTGTATTGTAAAAGGAACTCAGCGGCCTGATTTTATCTAGAGTAATCTACATGTCTGGCATAATTCAAAATGTTATCATGTTCAAATCGCAGTTGAATAAATATGTTATTCAAACATTATCGAAAGGACTTATCAGAGACTCAATCATAGGTATACTAGAATAAAACGAATAATGAGTTTAAAATCTCTTGCGTCAATTCGTTTCACGTTCAACATCACTTTTCTAATTTGAAGAACATACAGACTCTAAATGCACTTGAAGACATTTAATACCGCGGATATGAATTAAACCCCGATATGATCATGTGATTTTATTTGCAATACATACGAGATCATTCTGATATAGCGTGAATACTAAACTATAATTACCATTTTCTTGGGTGCGAAACGAGAAGTTATCGTCTAGTTTCATCTTTCTACGTGGCATAAACCAAAAACGTTACTCTCTTAGTTTAATCGAAGAGGGTGTCTGATCTCTTTATATAATATTGGATGGCTTTGAAGGACAGGTGATACTATACAAATATTGACTGCAATTAGGGGCATGGTTCAAATTATATGCCCAAGGTGATCTTGAAACCAGACTATGCCCCGAGGCATTAGCCGAGGGGTATAGTCTGGTTTCGAGATCACCGCGGGCCTATAATTTGAACTTTGACCCGAATGAAAGCAGTCAATATTTGATGTACATATATACCAAATATATAGATTGCTGTCATTTGATTGGTTAAAAGAACATTTCCTATAGACTTATTCACCTTAGGCCCACCAAAGTTCCATTAAATGAAGGTACACAAGACAAAACCTTCACTGTTCTGTTGCCTAAGGAAAAAATTAGAATCGGGCAAAAATATCTATTTCCGAATTTGGAAAGTTTGTCACTGTATATTCTTACCGCTAAACTGCTAGAGGTAGCGATTCTAACAGCGTATTTCACTTGACATATTGCATTTAGGTTAGCTGAATCCATGATATCTTTGATACCTTCTTCGGCAACAAGCGCAACCAGAGTTATTTGCTTTTTAGTCATTTCTTAAAACGGTACAACAACACGAAACTGAGTATGTAAAATTGTAAACAAAACTTTCGCAGCAGACGAATAAATGCGAAAAGTCAAAGGTCAGCTGTCAAGCACCGCGTAAATATATACAGGGTGTTCAAAACGAAATTGTTCGCCGTCTTATTACATTTCGTCAATCGGGGCCCGAGCGATTCGGGTGTTTCAAACGTGTCGAGGAATGCGGATCGCTTGACTCGTGAACCATGTGGTGTGACGTCATCAAAAAGACTATGCCTGGGCTTAGTCGCGACTATGCCCTGGCATAGTTGTTTTTCATGACGTCATATTTAAATTGAAGGCATAGCTTGACTATCCCCTCACTTTTAACCAATCAAATGACTGGAATCTATGTATGCGGTATATAAAAGAATATATTGCACGAGCTATACAAATATTGCACGAGTCGGAAATATTCTTGTATCACCCGAAAATAAGACATTCAATATTATTATTTATATAACAGACTGTTTTGATAAAAATAAATCAATTAGCCAGAAATGACCTTAATCTCAGTGAGATTGAAACGCCGATTTCATAAATGTACCCATGCGCATCATCTGCGCATATATACTCACGCGCACATCTTCTGCGCCGCACAATTTTAGATTGACGGTTGAAAAAAAAGATCGGTTGAACAATATTCAATACACTTTAATGGATCTACGGCACATAATCTCCTGGCCACAGTTCGACATACGTGGGCGCACTGCTTGAAAACTCACAAAAAGCACCTGATTGGTCAAATTTAAACTGAAGCCTTTTAACGATCGTCACGCTGCGCTGTAACCACCAACGCAGTGGTCTCGCTGCGCCGTAACCACCGACGCGGCAGTGGGGCGTGATGGTGCGTGAATAAGCTCATGTTTATTCACGAGTTTTTCAGTTCTCACGTTTGAGCACCAACCAATCAGAGCCGTGAGGTCGAGATTACGTAGTGCGCACCACGGATGACCGTTGTACCGTTTTGAAATGAGGTTGACCTCGCGTACTTTACGCGAGCTCAACCTCATGTGACGTGCGTCCATAGTCAAGGATTTTGTACAGCGCTTTGGCCATTTTGATTAAGCGATTAATAAATGCTGTTATTATTATTATTACACAGTTTTACTGTACCGTTAAAATTCCGGATATAAAAAAAAGAGAATGAATATACTTGTAATATATCGTAAATCGAAATCACTAGAGCCGTCAAACTATTCCGTGAGTACTTGTTTGCCATAATTGAGCGAGCCACTGGACACGTATAATATCCTTGACTCAAAGTTGGCTGCTAAACGTCAGCTCTCTGTCGGATTATACACGTCAGCTCTCTGTCGGATTATAAACGTCAGCTCTTTGTCGGATTATAAACGTCAGCTCTCTGTCGGATTATAAACGTCAGCTCTCTGTCGGATTATAAACGTCAGCTCTCTGTCGGATTATAAACGTCAGCTCTTTGTCGGATTATAAACGTCAGCTCTTTGTCGGATTATAAACGTCAGCTCTTTGTCGGATTATAAACGTCAGCTCTTTGTCGGATTATAAACGTCAGCTCTTTGTCGGATTATAGACGTCAGCTCTTTGTCGGATTATAAACGTCAGCTCTTTGTCGGATTATAACTCACACATTTCTCCATGTCTATGATACAGCCGAATTTATATTATTTTTATTCCATAAAATCGTTAATCACAGAAATTCAGGAATTTTCACTAAAGATCGATTTTACTGGTATCCGCAGGCATGTATGAAGTATTCGATCATTTGAATCACATACCGGATGGAAATGGTCTAGTATTACAAGTGTATGGGACGGGTATACACAATAATAAAAGTCTGGCTATATTTCTATTAAAAAAGTTTCTCAAACGAACCAATGTTTGGTTCTTTCTATTAGTAGAAAAACATAACAACAATCATGGAATCCCAATTTGAGAAAATGGGGGAGGAGGGGGGGGGGGGGGGGGGGGCGTTGTCAGTTGTCAGTGGTAAATGACAGTGGTTGTCAGTGGTAAATGACTACGTGAATCGTTAATATAATTTTCAAAATGATGATATTTTATATCAGTATGACATGTTTTGTACATGTAACGTTAACAAATAGGAAAGAAAACGTATTGTAACCATCACACTAACTTAGAAGTAACAACCGCCAAGTATGCATAAACAAATTAATGGAAATACATTATGGAACACTGAACCACTGACGTATGAGCAACTGTGTAAGCTATGGAACAATGTAACAAATTCTGCCGTTGGTCAACTTATTAGCCACGTGATGAGGTTCTGTCATTAGTGTAATGAGGCTTGCTGTCAAACGTTGATCATTATATGTGAACAGCCACTAAGTCATGAACACCTACGCTGTACATGTCATGGTGCTTTGTAACTTCAATTTACAAAGCCATCTTGTTACGGCTGACCTTTCGATGATCACTTGAGCCATTTAACAAGAATTCCCGTTTCAAATGACGCTTACGTCCCCTATTGCGTCAGCAAAATACAGTTTAAACATATTAACAGTCGATCAAACATGGCTTGCTAAATGATAATGTGTCGCTAGATGGCAACATGTAATTAACTGTTACACGTTTTGCCAGAACGATATCACGATGTCACATTATCGCCAAACAGGTGTGTCATTTGACTAGAAGAACATCCAATGGCGTGTCAAAGATTTCGAATGGAAGGGTGTGGGAGCAGGCTCTTCACCAAAGGACATCAAACCGTTTTGTCCGATCGAAATTTGTTTCCTATTAACATGAGTTTGGTCATAATTAAGGTACATTTTTAAAGGTGTATTGCTTTAAAACCGACCCTGACTCTGAACAGTAGATGTCTACATAGTAGAACGGTATTGTTGTATTATACGAAGTGTGATTACATTTCTTCTCCAAGAAAATGTCCGAATTGATGTGTTATCAGAATGCCACATGTTTTTCGAAACTTGGTTTAGTTTTAAAAGAACGTTCATCTTCGTGACAATTTATCTTATGTTTACTAATCATGGCGACAGGCAATCGACCACTTGTGTTTGCATGGTTATATGGCCAAACACATTTGGGAATCATATTAGTAATATCCCATCCATTTACATCAGTGTACCATTACACGTCGCGCCTGAATTATTGACATAGACAATGTCAACCACTAGTTCTACATCAATCAATGAGCATCGGTGAATAGGTATGTCTTGTCAAATTTAAAACGTTGGGATTAAACAAAGGTCGTTAGGACTTTATTCGGGCCAATTACAGTTCGTTTAACGTTTTTCTCGCCTTTACGTTACAAGTTATCGTATGGTTTTGTAGATAATTATTACGTTAACATTGTGAATATAAAATAAAATAAAACATGATTTATATCACATAATAATATTGTCCTGTCTCAGTAGTGAGAGTGCTCAATACCGCATGACATAACATGATTTAAACTATTAAAAGTATACTTTTCGCATTCCTTCCCCATTCGGGAACGCGCGCACTCCGGATATGGTTCAATAATATATGCACAATAGATATTTGTTTCAGTTATCTCCATACCAAAAAATATAGCAATACTACATTGGCGAAACATAAATAGAACATTGAAATGGCTTTTTGGAACATAATTCCACTGTGGTTTTATTTTCATTTGATGTAGAAATCGCGCTTGATATCAATGTAAAAAGACTAATCGGATGAAATTGATATCCGTGTTTTGATATGAATCGATGTCTAGCCAGTGTCATGTTTGCCCCAAGCGGTTAAATCCATTTTCAATGCGTATGTGTGGCAGGAGGAACTAAAATACAAGACTAATACCAGCCATTTCCAATTCGCTTAGAGCCCGATTTAACAGCTAAACTCAGATGAGGTGAACTGTGACATTACAGTTCCATACCCTGTACAGTTTGAGCCCATTCTAACCCCCGTTTAACCCTGTTATCAGGGGTAATAACTCTCTTCTTCTATCAGCACATGTCAAACACATTTCTCATATGTGGATCGTCTGAAATATTGTCTTTGTATTAAATATCATTTAGGAAATCCCCTAATATGTTTCTGTATCCGGATGATGTATACAATTAGGAAAAGAATGAAAAGGTTAGCGAATGTAATAATGAAAAAACACCTGTACAGATGTAGAAACTCTGTTCGTTATTTTTCCTAAAACTAATGCTATCTCCTTATTATAAATATCGCAACTATGACAGCGTTGATGGAGACCAATACTATCATTTCAAAATGCATTATATAGCTGTATTACCCCTAACACTCTTGAGTACTACGAATTACTACGATGCTTGTGTCACCCGGCTTGGCAGTTTTTCGATGAAATAATGGCCCCAGGGTATATTATACAGGGCGGAATATACTCTGCCATGTATGGTTCCCCCGTGGCCTAGCGGTAGATCGTCTGCCTCTGAACCCAAAGGTCCGGGGTTCGAGCCCCGGGGGAATGGGGGCACTTTTCTCCTCGCTAGTTGGCCGCGAAAACAAATTCTTTGGGAAAGGTGCCTCGGGGGATAGGGTTAAAACTTATTTAACGATTTCACTGGCAGTTTCAAATTACTTTATATTCTTGTTTTTCTATCACAAAAAGTATAGGCTTAAAAGTCAGTTGCTCCTGAGTGTAAATGAAAGAAGAATGAAATTGACGTTCTTGGTAAGTATCAATAAGTAATGTAATATGCATATTTGCATTAAAATAACGTGCATCTTTGGGTAATAAGATTGAAAACTGGAATGTCGAGTAAACCGGCTCTAAAATCTACGCAGCGTAAAAATACTTTCAAACTTCTTGAACTTATTGGTTATACATGAAACGATTCTTCTTTACCCCCAATTATGTATTCATTTGAATGACATAATATGAATGATACAGTTTATATTGTATAGTATTAGTTCAAATAGGCCTATTACCCTTCAAATATTACCAAATAATATTTTACCAAAGACAGTAATGACGTTTGAGATTTCTACCAGCCATTTAGATATGTTACTTTAGCATATGCAATATTCTTATTCACTCAGTAAATGTACACACATATAGTAGTCTCACTCAGATTATTACTTATAATATAACACTTTATTTCTAAGTATAACCATTTGTAACGTCTTATATTGACCACTCACTGTAGAGTAGAGTGCCTGTCCACGTGGCTCGGACAGGGATGTCATAAAGGGGTCAGCAAAAGTAAGTCCCCCCTAAAATTCACACACTATTAGACGTTTCTAAAAGATGAAACGATTATGAAAAAAACCCGCGCTTGGCTACCAATAGAAAGTTTTTACATTTTTCGATATCATGTTTACTTTTCCCAAAACAGTCACATTTCCCCAAAATGATGTTTTCATAAAAGGTGGCACTTGGTCCATACCAGTAAATTTAAAATTCTCTCTCGTGATTTTTTTTGTACGAAAATTAGACCAAGTTTGTTTGAATAACTCTGCACAGGATTATTCGTTTTGAGAAATTAAAAACCTGTGAAAAAATAAGTGCTTGGCTTCTCACAGAAAGTTTCATGTTTACTTTTCCCAAAGTTGTCTCATTTTCCCAAAACGATGTTCTCAGAAACAGTGGCAATTTTCAAAATCCTATACAATTTTGTTTGCGTAACACCCCACACAATTAGACGTTTTAAGAAATTGAAACTTTTCTGAAAAGGAAAAACGCTAAGCTATCCTTACAAAGTTTCCCATTTTCAATATCATGTTTACTTTTCCCAAAAAAGTCAAATATCCCTAAAATGATGTTTCCGTTAACATGAAATTTGCTAAAATCCAATACAAGTAAAAGTGCCACTTTTTCTGAAACATCATTTTGAGGTAATGTGACTATTTTGGGAAAAGTAAACATGATATCGAAAATGTAAAACTTTTTATTGGTAGCCAAGCGTTTTCTCTTTTCATAATCGTTTCAATTTTTCAAAACGTCTATTGGTGTGTCAAGTTATGTAAACAAAAGTAATCTAATTTTAGGCGGGGGACTTACTTTTTTTTACCCGTTTAGTTCAAGTGTCTGGTTTCAGATGCCGGGCGACCTTCACGTTTATCTATTCTAGATACTACTGCATGTAACACTTGATATTTGATAATTTAAACTTCATATCATAATCTGATAATAAGCATACAACTACAACAGTGCACCTATATATTTCGTCATCATTCGTTCAGCGCCGGACTCCTACAAAACAGTGCTTAATTATATTGACTTTTATCACAAACCCTCGCGAATTCCT
This sequence comes from Ophiura sarsii, assembly GCA_035610835.1. NCBI lineage: Eukaryota > Metazoa > Echinodermata > Ophiuroidea > Amphilepidida > Ophiuridae > Ophiura > Ophiura sarsii. The sequence continues at coordinate 2,654,580 of CM069447.1, forward strand.
ATTTCATCTAACGTTCTAGCCCACTTGTCACAAGTACTCTCTTGATGATCACAACTAATTATCTCTTCCCTTTCTATTGGGTTGGTTACCGATGGGATCTGAATTTTAGATTATAAAGGTTAACAAGCAATCTGAGTTTTTTGTGATTTACAATATTAAGATCAGTAATTGGTAGAACTCTTGATATTATCATCATAAATGTGATTGTTGATGTAGACAGGGTCTTTAGGAAACAAGCCAGATCCTATTTCAAAATATATACCTAACATAAATACCCATAAACACAGTACTTCTAAAATTACATGGTATATAGTAACAGGGGATTATAAATATTACGTATTCTAGATCCAGAATCTCGTGTTAACACTTGTTTTTTATTCAGTCATATTCTAAGTATGGTAATTATCAGGCGCGGATCCAGCGAAGTTTAATGGGGGGGGGCAAAAAATGAAATTGAGCTGGAACCATCCGAGCCTTCTGATCAATGTATAGAATATCGGTGTAATACCGGTATAACATCGGTGTAATACCGGTGTAACACCGCTGAGAGTTTGGATATCAGCCCTAAGTCATTGCACTGTTCTACTCATTTGCAGATCGTCATCGAGGTAAAATTAAGTCATCTGGATTCTTCATTCACAATGTGACATGCTGTCAAGCTCATTAAGCCAGTGGCTTGAGTTGTGACATTACTGGGGTACGGTATATACGAGGGTCATTCAATAAGTTCTACCTCCTACCTCATAACTTTGCTATTATACAAGCCAGTCATATGAAATATTCTACAATTAAAGCTTCGAATCTCAGCTACAAGATCAGAGTAAATTGGTTTGAATACTCATTGTACTTTTTTGGATATGCAGTAAAACCAAACTTCCATTTAGTGCGACGGAAACGGGTAAAAAAAAGCTAAATGTCTCATAAGTGCTATTCATTTGGCCAATTCTAAGAGACAAAATATTTCAAGTCTCTCGAAGATATATTTCTCTATCACTGACTACCTGATTAACTATTCTAAATGTTGCCTATAAAGGACAACTGATCCAGTTACTATCATGTTAAGATTTAACATTCGAGGCATCACTGTGGCTTGACTTAGCCTAATTGTTACAACGAACATTTGACTGAATATCAGTATTCCTGTATGCTAAAGGCGTGTCAATACATTCGAGTTGATATTATACTATTTGCAAGCTACATAGGTTAATATTGCCTACAACGTGATTTATACATGATAGTATACATTTTATTAAGAAATCATCCGTTGTTTTCTATTTTCAGTATTTAAATCGGGCGGTTATACCTAATCATACAATGCGGAGAGAAAACGAAAAACATGTATTTATCTTTGGGGTAATTGTCCATGTCCGTTGTCCAAAATCTCTCTCTGGATTTGATTGCATCATGACAATTAAAAGTGAAATAGATATTAATTAGCATTTACTATAAATGTGTAGCTATGATTCAGAGCTATCATCATGACAAATGTCATGAGACTGACATTCATATTAGCAACGTTATGACTGAGGAGGTAGAACTTATTGAATGACCCTCGTAGATTTTTGATTTTCACTGTAAAATAATAATGGCTTCTGTTGATTATTTTATTTTCAAAACAAAGCCCTCTGGGCTCATTTGAAACTTTAGCAGAAGACGATTTGAAAGTGCTCTTGGGAGTTACATAAAAAGATGGCGGCAGCTAGGCTAGACGGTATTTCAGGTTTTTTAGCTAGCCCCATTGACAACAATGAGAGTTAGCGTTTGTTATTAAGAAAGTACTTTAAATTAGTTTTGAAACTCACGTCAAGAGAAGTTCAGCTTTGTTCTACGCCAGTGACGTCTCTTGGCATTGTATCTATTTTCGTCAAACACATGATTTTACATTGAAACTAAACGATTTGGTTACCTAATCCTCCCATTAACCTTATATTAATAGTTTTAAGAACCAGATTTCAGAAGAAAAAGTGTAAATAAACTCTTGATTTTTTTGTGTTGATTTGCGCGAATTTGCCTGAAATAATGTCCATGACCGTGTGTAATTTTACAATAATATGGCTTGGTACTTAATTCATGTTGATCACGCACTTATATCAAGTGAAGAATCAGGGCTCAACTTAATCATTTCATGGAATCATTATCCCGATCATTCAAAGTAAGAAATTGTATTTCATGATTTTAATTGCTAACGTACTATACGTCACGAATTTTATAGAAAATCCCTCTTCTACAATGGAGCACTAACTGAAGATAAGTTGAACTGATCAGTATTTCATTTTTTATTTTAATATGACGCTTCAAAAAAACATAAAACTACTTCAGAAATTTTTATTTATGTATAAATAACTAATTAAGAGCAACTTTTCCCACCTTGAGTAATGTCTTTTGAATAATGCCTGGACTATGTTATGCCAGTTCTCAAGTCTATTATGAACCACTCCTTGAAAACCTGGCATGTACAAGAATGTTTAAAGTCAGCTCGTATCACTCTTATCATCAAGAAGGTTTCAAATCTCAGCTTCTTATCAAAAATGGAGGAACGCGCTGTCTGTAATCAACTCCACCAGCATTTGGCATCTAACGATCTATATGCACCCCACCAATCAGCTTACAGACCAAACTGCAGTACAGAAACAGCACTCCTACGTCTCCAAAATGACTGCAGACTAAGTGGTTGTCGTGCTTCTCGACCTATCTGCTGCATTTGACACAATCGATCATAATTTACTCCTAAATCAAATGCATGCTATACGGTATTTCTGACACTGCTCTGAATTGGTTTCAATCATACCAGTCAGTAGTGGTTGGTCGCCATGTGTCACAAGGAAAACCACTTATATACGGTTTGCCTCAAGGATCAGTTGTTGGTCCTTTGAATTTCAGTATGTATAGCGCTCTACTTGAAGACGTGATCTCAGACCATGGAATAAACGTTTATCTTTCGCTGATGAAACACAGCTGTACTGTTCGTGTGATGCATCTGATAAGGCTGAAAAGCTTGAGCGACTAGAACATTGCCTTTCGGACGTCAAAATCTGGATGCTGGCCAACAAACTCAAACTAAATGACCAGAAAACAGAGGTCATTCATATCACCTCTCGATTTACTTCAACCAATCCGGTTGATGCCGTCACCGTCGGGGATTCCGACATTTCGCCCTCCGAGAAAGTGCGAAACCTTGAAGTCATCTTTGACTGTCACCTAACAATGACTTCTCATGTTAACAGAGTATGATACAGAGTCAGAATGCTACTTAGGCCATACGTGCCATCGGACAGGTCCGTAAAAATGAATAAAGAGAAATAATGCTAACATTTACCATAACAACTCTGACCTGGAACATTTTCTTGATATGCTATGAGACGCCAGAAGTGAAATCAACAAGTGATAACACACTTTCAGTTTTATGCATGGACATGGACCGTATGACTTTATTTAACTTAGGACTATCTTGTAATCACCCCTAGAGCAAAACATTAGGCACCGACACTTATGATCATTAATAACGCATTATGGTCATAGAAAACGATATGCTTACTAGATCAGACAACAAATTATACATGTGAAAATACACAGTTTATTCACTTTTTAAAAATAAAATTATCAAATAGATTTTAACATAATCATTGAAACCGTAATATGAAGAACTAAACATATTCTTGTTTAAATCATGTCTCTCAAAAATATATTAAGCCCATACTAGGAGGCAATACCCTGTGGAATTTGATGAAGTAAATGTACAGACTTCATCTCTAGCAGACGAGAATTGACATATTAAGAACATAATCTCCGTAGTATGCGTGACCTTATATCGCATACTACTTTTAATCACCATGGGATCTAATATTTGGCGCGAAAAAAACATACTGTAGTTTGCATCTCACAATGTTGTCTACCGACAACTCATTATTTATAACACCATCTATGGCAGCTTTATTATTGTTGCAAAAGGGGTACTCTCACAAATACCGATCAAGAAGGGTGGCACCTCGGCTTCGCCAACGGCTACGCAAACGGCTACAGATTGACGTGTTTGAGTGATACCAATGATGGACACATTTATATCTTCGTTCTTTATTGAATCTGCTCGCTGTCCATTAGTTCTCGTGAAACATTTTAACACAACCTTGCAATGGTTGGTATCAATTCAATCTATATCAAAATAACTTATTCGTGAATTGACGGTTCACACAAGTACAAACTTCTTTTTAATGTGACTTTACCAAGTCCTGCATATCTTTGTAAAACCACACTGAGCGATTGTAATAACAATTATGTTTCTATATTTAAAGTTACCAGTGGTAACAAAATAACACTCTGTCACTTATGATCATAGATAGATGTGTGTAGAATCATTCTACTGGAACAGAATTCAAATGGTCTTATTTGTAACGTTATCTTTTTGATCGAAAAGAACATTATGAAAAATGGAATTCGCATATAAAAACAAGCGTATAAACATGCACAAAACCCTATTTGTTCATATTTTTAAAAGCTGTATAACTATTTCTTGTCTTATCAAATCGGAGCATGTATTAAGTTTTACCCCTGTATAGGTGAATGACCCCTAGTGACCCCATATGACATGTAACTTTTAATCGCTGAAGACCTATATGAGCATAAACCGAAGGAATCTTTTGACCAATTGTAACGGTCATCGGTCATTTCCTCTGAGACAAGAAGCATTTTAAGTTATAGTAGTGAAAATTAACATTTTGCCCCCTAATCTATGGTTTGTTTTCAATATCACATCCGGCTATGTGATATTGGAAACAAACCATGCATATATATTTCGCCGTATTGCATGAACAAACAGGGGATAACTAATAGTATCGGACGATACTATTACAGTCCAGAAGCTGGGACCTGAAGTACACTTTTGCCGTTAACAAATCATGTCGTAATACTCCGGAGTGGCAGCTTTAAACATTATCACAATCACAAGACTCTAGTTGACCTTTATCTTTTACTATTGGTTAATAACTTTAAGATTTTGCGTATAACAATTGGTGAAATGTGATAACCCACTTTCCGCATTTTGTTTATATATTTAACATTCATATATTATGCCCTGTTGTGGTTTTAAGTCAAGTTATTTACTATGTTATCAATCATTGTACCTAATCATTGTACTGTTCTACTCATTTGCAGATTGTCATCGAAGTTAAATTAAGTCACTTGTGATTCGTCATTCAAGTGAATTCCAATCATTTGGGTTAGTAGAGCACGTGTGGTCCAGTGGAGTAGTTGCCGGTCTCATAATCATAAGGTCGTGAGTTCTAGCCCCGCTGGTGCCAATGTGTTTGTGTCCTTGGGCAAGGCACTTAGTCTACATTGCCTATTGGGGGTCCCTATATAGGGGTTATGTATGTTTGTTCATGTTGGTTTATGTCGCAACTTGGCGCTGATTTAGCTGCTGCCTGGACGTTGCATTGTTTATTAATGTATTTGATTTGTAATGTTGTTACAATTCAGCCAGTTGGCTGCGATGACAATAAAATTTAGACCTTTATTATTTATTATTTATTATTTATTATTCATTAAAAGTGTGACATGCTGTCCAGCTCATAAAGCCAGTGGCTTGAGTTGTGGTTAATTGATTTAAATTTTCACTGGAAAATAATAATAGTCTCTGTTAATTATTTTATTTTCAAAACACAGACAAGTATATATAAAAGCCTTCTGTTGTACAGACAAGGTTCAAAATTAGAAGGAAATTCATCATATTCGATTAGAATTGAGGGCGAATACTCAATCATACAGCATATAGAGTGTGTCAGAAAGTGTCAAACGAGGACTCAAACTATTAAAACCACTACCTATACTCTTTGCTTAGAACAAAATACTACATACTACATATTAAGATTTGAACATATCAAATCTGTGCCGTAGGAGTGTGTTTAATGTTTATCGATATTACAATTACTCCTTTCCTCGTTTTCGCGAAGTCGTAAGTGTTTTGAGAAATAACAATTTTCTTTCAAAAGAATTTGCTCAGCATAATAACGCAATCGATTCAAACAAACACAAATGCTTTAGACCTACACGGACCGTGCAATTTCATTTAATTAACATTTGCTCTGTATTATAATGAAATCACTTCAGAATAAGACAATGGTTATTTGCAATTTAGGAGATGCATGTTTGTCTGAAAGTTTGAACGTTTAATAGGAAGATGCAGCCAATTCACGCTTACATTTAGGTAGTATTTGAGGCATAAATCTGAAAGTTTATAAATCAAAATTGGTATTTTCCGCGGTGTCGCGTATTTTCCATCCGTTTTGTTTAGGGGCCATATCCAAACTCTCAGTGATTTTAAAGCATTTTTCTACCGATTTTACAACGGTATTCCAACGGTATTTCGTTCTATTGTTAAAAGCATCGGAAAAAGATCGGTGATTAACTAGAGCCTCCCTACTTATCTGGCGTTAACAATAGAACTATTGTATGCGCGAGGAAGGTTGTGTTATTAAGCTGACTAGTGTTCACCCGACCCCCGTTGTGACGTAAAGAGCGACCCATTTGCCAGATTGTACACCTACCGGGTTTCTAGTACAAGTGCCAGGTTTTATCATGGCAGGTGATAGAGGCTAATCGCGACACTCCTCAAACTCCGACTCAAACGAGATATGTTTGTAGCCGCCTATTCATTGTAATCCACTCGTTAACGTCATAAGAATAATCCTCCTTGAAGTGGCCTTTAAAGACTATTGTTCAGCCGTGGATGATTTGAGAGTAAGCAGTACAAGCAGGGAGGTGTCAATGACACCTCCCTGGTACAAGCATGGATAATGTTATCATTGAATACTAAACAATATGGGAGCCATTAAACATACAACGTGTTATTGTTTTCTGGTATAGGCATAATGTGTGTAATCAAATAGCATTATGAATCTTACTCCCCTAAATAGTGTCATTTTTCTGCGTTTTTAGACTATTTAAGAATGTTGCATACACTCTGAACGTGACCTAATAAATAATAAATAAATAATAAATATGAAGAAATTAAGTAATTAATGTAAATAAATAATATATAGATTAATAATTATATCAATAAAATAGTATATTAAGGCCTATTTATAATTAATTGATTGATAAATAATTAAATAAACATCAACAATTAAAGAAAGTAAATACAAAATAAATAAATAACGTTAAAATTATGTCAATATAAATGAAAACCCCGAACGGACGTATAATGAGAGAACAATAATGAATATTATATTTCGGCATACTTAAAACCCTAACCGACCTCTACCCAGACTCGACCGCTCTAAGTATGGAGCACAAGGAATATAAACCGCCACAAAGAAAGTCGTAAAAGATGTGCACATAAATCGACAAAATGCTGTACAAACGAAATATAATATATCTAGAATTGTTTCAAAAAGTAGTGTTATTCGTTACATTTAAATCAGTTTCTTTAACAGTAAATAATCAACTTTTGAGCGAGAAACTATCTTAAAACTACAAAGATTAAGAAATATAAAGCATTTTAAACATCTAATTTAGAGAAGAGTGGTATGTTGAACCATATTACTTTTGTTTGTTATTGCGTTCACATAGCGCATAGTTGGCTCAGCGGTAGAGCATTGGACTAGTAAACCGGAGGTCGTGGGTTCGAATCCTATCACGTCTTGAAATTTTATTTTAATCGTTTATATACATTTTTTTTTATTAGTTTTCGATATTGTTTATCATTTCGTATAATTATTCATTATTGTTCAATTATAGTTTATTTTGGAATGTGGAATTATTTACGATTTCATTTTAATTTTCCACTGACTGTTTAGTGTGCATGGCATCATGAAATGTGAATGAACCGCGGTATACCACCGAACTGTTCTACTCCTATGCAACAGGCCAATACAATAGAAACTCGTTGTGTGTTATTATCGATTGAGCTAAACTTGTAAAGTAAATGCCAGCCGTTATGTAATACAAATCAATGTACCTGTATTATTATCATTGAAATAATGTTTCGGTGGTGTAGGAAATAGGAAAATCGATTCAAGGACATGAGCCGACTGGCTTCTTATTTACATAACAATTGGCCTTTGCAGATCATGTTCATAGACTAGCTAGGGGGGTCCGTGTATATAACCGGACAATCGTTTTTCGTTATTTCGTTTTCAACACGGTAAGCAAAAAACACAAATAGGATCATTTTCCGTTTGACTGAAACAGTAAAAAAAATAAACAAGAGAAAAACTAGAATTTTTAACGTTCGTTTTTATTCTACTATTTTCGACTGAGAAAAACTAAAAAGATCAACCACATTCGATTTTCTTTCTCTAAATAAAGTGTAAAAATCGATCAGAAGAAAACATTTAATTTAAAAGTATTCGTTTTTCTTAATCCGTTTTCATATAAGAAACACGAAATAAACAAGTGTATTCGTTTTTCGTTCATCAACCAGATTTGTAACCAAAAGGCAATAGAAAAACCTAATTTGATCTTGTTTCAAACATTCGTTTTTCTTGATACATTTTGGAACAAGAAAAAATAAAATTGCCATGTATGTTAATGATTCGTTTTACTAACACAAATACAAAAAACAAACAGTAGAAAAATGTATATAACCGGACAATCGTTTTTCGTTATTTCGTTTTCAACACGGTAAGCAAAAAACACAAACGAAAAAACCGATTGTACGTATTAAGAAAAACGAATATATCAAATTATTGTAGAACAAAAAATGATTGTACGTATTAAGAAAAACGAATAGGCCTATATACAATTATTTGATATATTCTTTTTTCTTAATACGTACAATCGTTTTTCGTTCTACAATCAGAAATACACAAAATGTGTCTTTACATTTGTTACTAACATTAACAAAACTTAAAAACAACAAACAGTTTTATAGCCCCATTTTCAGCTATTTCCGTTCCACAATGCCGAAGAAGAATAACGGTTAAGTCATTTATACATTCGTTTTTCGTTTTTCATTAGTGCAAACTTGTACGTCACATGTGAGTCACATGTGAGTTCGCGCCATGAAGGCAGTATAGTACACACGATACGGGCTCGTTTTTCATTTCTGAAAGATTTGGCCTTCCATACGCAAAATTGTTAACAAGAAAAGACCGAGATTGAATTTATTACTTCATACATTCTTAAACGTATTGACAAATTAAAACAATAGGTAACGTTTTTCAATTCCATTTTGTGTATTTCTGATTGTAGAACGAAAAACGCTTGTACGTATTAAGAAAAACGAATATATCAAATTATTGTAGAACGAAAAACGATTGTACGTATTAAGAAAAACGAATGTATCAAACTATTGTAGAACGAAAAACGATTGTACGTATTAAGAAAAACGAATATATCTATATTTTTTTTGACTGATTTTTCCACTTTTGCTGAAGAGAAGAAAAACGAATAAGGTTGATATTTGAATTGTTCTAAGTTGAAAATGAAGGGATAAATACGAATGTTACAAACTTACATGTTTCTACTGTTTGTTTTTTGTATCTGTGTTAGTAACACGAATCATTAACATACATGGCAATTTTATTTTTTCTTGTTTAAAAATGTATCAAGAAAAACGAATATTTGAAACAAGATCGAATTAGGTTTTTCTATTGACTTTTGGTTACAATTCTGGTTGAAGAATGAAAAACGAATACACTTGTTTATTTCGTTTTTCTTATATGAAAACGGATTAAGAAAAACGAATATATGTATTTATTTATTTTTCTTCTGATTGATTTTTACACTTTATTAAGAGAAAGAAAAACGAATGTGGTTGATCTTTTTAGTTTTCCTTAGTTGAAAATAGAGGAATAAAAACAAACCTTAAAAATGTTAGTTTTTCTCTTGTTTGTTTTTTCTACTGTGACAGTCAAACGGAAAATGATCCTATTTGTGTTTTTTGCTTACCGTGTTTAAAACGAAATAACGAAAAACGATTGTCCGGTTATATACACGGACCTGGTCGCCATTCAATGTAGGCCTTGGAGTAGTAAACACAATTATATTTACAGGATATTCTTTATCGCAGTGAAATTGCAAAAGAAAAAAAGTATCATTCAACATTCAATAAATATAGCGAACGATAAGCAATCCTGTCAATTTATAAAAACAAACAGTGTAATAACAAAACAGAAAAGAAAACCATCCCCATCCGCAGGATTCGAACCACTGACCTCATGATTGTGAAGCCGGCGCTTTGACGTTTGAGCTAATGAAGGCTATACATAAACGTTTTGAAGAAAAACATTACATAGGGTTCAAAATACAAATATCTCTTAAATCGGAGGCTAAAATGCTTTATATTTCGATTGGTGTGCATTTTTAATATGGGTTATCGCCCAAAAGTTGATTATATGCTGAAGGAGATTGTAATTCTGATTTCATTATAATGCATAACACTATTTTTTGAAACGATTCTAGACAATTCGTTCGTAAATAAATTTCACCATTACGTTTGATCGATTAAAATTCGCGGCAAATGTATTGCACCATGGGTATTATTACTTGGAAACACGGAGACTCAGATACATAGGGAGTCATGTGACTTTTGTACAGGACAAACACTTGAGATGTACACGCCCCTTTAAGTTATTTTCGTTCGGCCTATAATTTGTGAACAACATTAAAAGCTATTCGCGGTCTGATAAATGAACAATTTAACAATACCCCTTGTACCCCACTCCCCCCCCCCCCCCTCCACCTCTCAACTCAAAGGTTGCATTCATGACTCAACGCTTTTTACGAAACTTATGTAAATCCCTATCGATTGCACAGTCAGACATCAAGGAATTACCTCAATAGAATCCACTTCACTCATGCGTGTCCGTAACAAAAGGTTCTTGTTCCCGTAGTATTCGTTGTTCAGATCAATTTGATTCAAGTCTTACTGTTCAAAGAATGACCTATACATTTGGCGGGTTATTTAAACGAGTATCCGTCAACATGCGTGTTGATCTGTAGTATCAGTCTTTTCAAATTTGGGAACAGACTTTAGTTCCTACAAATATGACCGACTCATGGATGGCTTCTATTGCTAGTATTCACATCACATTATCTAAATCATTATTCAATACATATAGCATTGAATATAATTTAGATTACAAAAAGGATTTGGTTTTTCTGTCACGAGGAGGACAAGGAAAACATTCAATTGTACCTGTCCAATTACTGTATCCGATTTCGTATCGAATATTGTTAAAATCCATGTTCTGTTTCTTATAATTTTATTGCTACTACGTATGTAGCTCCTTATAATAAAACAACAATCAAAAACCACACACACAAAAAGCCCCCAACAAACAAAAACAAAAACAACAAAAAACAAATTCAACCCCCCCCCCCCAAAAAAAAAAGTAAGAAAAAACAGAAGAAATAAATATAAAGGGATAACATAAGTAAATATAATCATAAATATGGGTAAAAACCGTGGGACGTACAAAATAAAGGTACTACTGAGATCGAACTTACGATTCAATGGTATCTATATCAATATGAGTGTTCATTGTAAATCCGCTGCCCTACCAACTGAGCTAACCGGTACACAGCAATTTCTTGTCATGCGCATTCTAATATATGGATAGATTCACATGATTTTTTTTAAAAATGATAACACAATAATAGGTCTTATGAATAACAAAGCCCCTCCCCAAGAAAAATAAATAAAAAATATTAAAAAAATAACAAAACGAAAACGTTAACAAAACAAAACAAAACAAAACAAAACAGAGAAATTGGAGACACAGAGAGAAAAATAAGAAGAAAAGGGAAAAAACAGACAGAGAAGAAATAATGATTGGTTGAGGAATTGAACCCGGGATTCCTGCGTGTGAGCGCTAGAGCGTGGCCACTATGCTACACTAGACTATTACAATTTTGGCAAAGTCGTTGATAAATATATATTTAGTATGGAGTTATTCAAGCATCACATTTCTTATGCGTTGCTGATCCCCAAACTTTGTTTTCAAAATTAAAATAATGAAGCGATTAACATTTAAAAAAATGGGAATTGTTCTTTAGGATTTCAGCTTCTTGCCGGTGCTGTGCAATCATTTGACGCTCAATTCTCATAGCCCTAGTGATACTGAAGCGATTACAGAATCGCTTCAGTTCACTCGGGCTATGAGAATTGAGCGTCAAATGTCGCAAGTTGTATGGTGGTTTCATGTTCCAAAGGGTTACAGGCCAAATGCAATGCGATGTGACAGTTGACAACCAGCAAAGACCATTATATTCTATTGATAGGGAACATTGTATCGAAAATTGAAGAAAGGACAAAAGTCGGAAACAATATCCTCTCTCCCCTAATGACTTGGATTGTATATTGTATAATACATAGGTATTATATTGTATAATACTTCCAAACACGATGGTCAATATATTACGCCCCCTCCGTCATCACCCATCCATTGTACAAATATGTTACGTGACCTATCGCCAAAATGTTTTCAGCATTGATTTCAATGGAATGAATGGGGAAATGGGCTACTTTCACAAGATCTTGGCAATACTGCGCCGAACAATAGATGAATAGAGTGAGAGTAAACAACATGCTATACTCGTGATGGAGCGGTAGCTTTATTCATATTTCTAGACGACCAGATACATTGATCGGCGGTGAACGTAAACATTTTACGATCGGATTTAAAAAGCTTATAGTATTTCTAATTGAGCCATCGAGAGTACTACAATAGTTCTATTGTTAACGCCAGATAAGTAGAGAGTCTCTAGTTAATCACCGATCTTTTTCCGATGCTTTTAACAATAGAACGAAATACCGTTGGAATACCGTTGTAAAATCGGTAGAAAAATGCTTTAAAATCACTGAGAGTTTGGATATGGACCCTTAGCTCCTCTTAAAAATATTTATTAAAATGTACAAACAAAAATCTTCATTTTTTGATATTATCAGGTAATGAAAGGACATTGGACTTTCGAAGAGTCCCTTTTGACATGAGATCTTGTTGACAGTTTGGGATTTAATAATAACAGCGAGGCAGGTAACTACCGCAAGTTCCACAACTCAAACAAACATAACAATTGTTACATATTGTAATATGCTTCCTGGTTGGTTGAATTGGCTCCCGGGACACCAATTAATTCTGAGTGTCTGTATAAAATACTAACATCCACACGTAATACTTTACTAAATCACCAAAGAAGATTTCTTGACCTACCCCAGCATGCTTAGAGCCACTGCAGTACAAACGGCTTTTCACCAAAACAAACAGTGCCAAAGATGTGCTGAAGTAATTAACAGCTGGGGTCGTCTGGACTTCCACTCTCTAATACATGGTAGAGATAGGTATAACTTGGATAATATATGAAAAAGAAGTTGAATCCCAACTAAAACATACATACGTGTTATTCCAAAAATAAAGGGTACTTAAGAAAGACAAGGGAGGACTGATTTGGAGTCACATCAATTGTATTAGTTGCAGAAGGATTTTCTTAAAGACCCTCGTTTGACCACATTATAAGCTTTTCATCGTACTGTAATTGCAATAGGAACCAGTAGACACTAGTGGCAGAAATCAGTGGTCATGTGATGAAAATGATGCATGCTGGTTTTGCTCAAGAAATCTTCTTTGCTAAATCACCTGAAAATTAATTATAGGAAACAATGAAAATATCGACACAGTTAAGGGGGGACTTAAGGACGTTTTTGATTTGATTTTTTGAATTTTGTGAGTGCTGTTTCTATCGGCAGTTCCATTGATTCTTTAATATGTTCTGTGCGTCTTATCTATTTCAAATTACTTTCTGACCAAGAGATGCGAAAGCTTATCATGAACATGCCCACAAAATCATGTGCCTTAGATCCCATTCCATTTTGGTTACTTAAAGAAAAATACTCGCGGTCGAATTAAATTAAATTATGTGTAGGGGTTATCAATTCACATATTATCAATCATGTTTCAGTTTCATTATCATTCGGGAAATGAAATAAGAAGCAATTCATGGGCTCATTTGAAACTTTAGCAGAAGACGATTCGCAAGTGCTCTTGGGAGTTACATACGAGATATTGTTAAAAAGATGGCGGCAGCGAGGCTAGACGGTATTTCAGTTTTTTAGCTAGCCCCATTGACAACGATGAGAGTTAGCGTTTGTTATTAAGAAAGTACTTTAAATTATTTTTGAAACTCACGATATTTTCGTCAAACACATGATTTTACATTGAAACTAAACTATTTGGTTACATAATTCTCCCATTAACCTTATATTAAGAGTTTTAAGAACCAGATTTCAGAAGAAAAAGTGTAAATAAACGCTTGATTTTTTTGTGTTGATTTGCGCGAATTTGCCTGAAATAATGTCCAAGTCCGTGTGTAATTTTACAATAATATGGCTTGGTTATTAATTCATGTTGATCACGCATTTACATCAAGTGAAGAATCATGGCTCAACTTCATCATATCATGGAATCATTATCCCGATCATTCAAAGTAAGAAATTGTATTTCATGATTTTAATTGCTAGCGTACTATACGTCATGAATTTTATAGAAAATCCCTCTTCTACAATGGAGCACCAACTGAAGATATTTTTTTAATATGACGCTTCAAAAAACATAAAACTACTTCCACCAATCAGCTTACAAACCAAACTGCAGTACAGAAACATCACTCTTGCGTTTTCAAAATGACTGGAGACTAGAAGTGGTTGTCGTGCTCCTCGACCTATTGGCTGCATTTGACACAATCGATCATAATTTACTCCTAAATCAAATGCATGCTATACGGTATTTCTGACACTGCTCTGACTTGGTTTCAATCATACCTATCTAATCGTGAACAGTCAGTAGTGGTTGGTCGCCATGTGTCACAAGGAAAACCTCAAGGATCAGTTGTTGGTCCTATGAATTTCAGTATGTATAGCGCTCTACTTGAAGACGTGATCTCAGACCATGGAATAAACGTTTATCTTTCGCTGATGAAACACAGCTGTACTGTTCGTGTGATGCATCTGATAAGGCTGAAAAGCTTGAGCGACTAGAACATTGCCTTTCGGACGTCAACATCTGGATGCTGGCCAACAAACTCAAACTAAATGACCAGAAAACAGAGGTCATTCATATCACAAAATATCACAATAACAAAAAATAATGCTAACATTTACCATAACAACTCTGACCTGGAACATTTTCTTGATATGCTATGAGACGCTAGAAGTGAAATCAACAAGTGATAACACACTTTCAGTTTTATGCATGGACATGGACCGTATGACTATATTTAACTTAGGACTATCTTGTAATCACCCCTAGAGCAAAACATTAGGCACCGACACTTATGATAGAACTAAACATATTCTTGTTTCAATCATGTCTCTCAAAAATACATTAATCACATAATAGGAGGCAATCCCCTGTGGAATTTGATGAAGTAAATGTACAGACTTCATCTCTAGCAGACGAGAATTGACATATTAAGAACATAATCGCTGTAATATGCGTAACCTTATTTCGCATACTACTGTCATTTAATCACCATGGGATCTAATATTTGGCGCGAAAAAACCATACTGTAGTTTGCATCTCACAATGCTGTCTACCGACAACTCATTATGTATAACACCATCTATGGCAGCTATATTATTGTTGCAAAAGGGGTACTCTCACAAATACCGATCAAGAAGGGTGGCACCTCGGCTACGCCAACGGCTACGCAAACGGCTACGGATTGACGTGTTTGAGTGATACAAATGATGGACACATTTCTTTGTTCTTTATTGAATCTGCTCTCTGTCCATTTGTTCTCGTGAAACACTACCTTGCCATGGTTGGTATCCATTCAATCTATATCAAAATAACCTATTCGTGAATTGACGGTTCACACAAGTAAAAACTTCTTTTTAATGTGACTTTACCAAGTCCTGCATATCTTTGTAAAACCACACTGAGCAATTGTAATTACAATTATGTTTCTATTTAAAGTTACCAGTGGTATCAAAATAACACTCTGTCACTTATGATCATAGATAGATGTGTAGAATCATTCTACTGAAGCAGAATTTAAATGTTATATTTTTGATCGAAAAGAATATTATGAAAAATGGAATTCGCATATAAAAACAAGCGTATAAACATGCACAAAACCCTATTTGTTCATATTTTTAAAAGCTGTATAACTATTTCTTGTCTTATCAAATCGGAGCATGTATTAAGTTTTACCCCTGTATAGGTGAATGACCCCTAGTGACCCCATATGACATGTCACTTTTAATCGCTGAAGACCTATATGAGCATAAACCGAAGGAATCTTTTGACCAATTGTAACGGTCATCGGTCATTTCCTCTGAGACAAGAAGCATTTTAAGTTATAGAAGTGAAAATTAAAATTCTGTCCCCTAGTGACCCCAAATAAATTACAATTTTGAAAACCTTACTATTACATGTGCATACGTTTATAAGGAATATGTTGACCGATTCTGACGATCCTAGGTCATTTCAATAAATTGCAAGGGCGTTTTAAGTGAAAATCACGTTTTCACCCCTATTGACCCCTGTGTGATCTTTGACCCCAAACTGTGAAGACCCTACATGAAGGTCAGATAGGGGGTCCTACTGACCGAGTTTGGGAATGTAAACTGTAGCATGTAAACTGTAGGAGGAGAAGCATCCAACTGTTGATAAACCATTTTAGCCAACGGTATTGGGCATTTTTTACTCAACTGTTGAACTGTTGTGTTGCACAGTTACTCAATGTTCAGTAAAATGTTGAGTAAAATTTACTCAACATTTTTGCAGTGTGTCTTGGTGAAAGATCCATAATTAATGTAATAACGTGGATCATTTGTGGAGGAGTTCAAAGCAACTAATACAGCAGTGGGTCTTTTCCCCAGCCAACACGTATGCATAAGCCCCATGTGGGTCCTTTATGGGCCACTTTGTGGGCCCCATTTGCGCGGCCTACATAGGACCTTAATATTTTGGCCACTTTGTCCTTAACCCTTAACGGGCCATGCGAGTTGGCCCTCATGGGTCCCTTACTAATTTGGTCACTTTGTCCGAAAAGGGCCCATGCGAGTTGGCCCGCATAGGTCCAATGGCGGGTGGGGGGGGGGGGGGGGAGAGGAGGGTTAACGTGGGTTTAATTAGGGTCGAATCAGGGTTTTAAATGGGCTTGCCCTTATGGGCAGCCTATATTAGGTAATTGTTAATTGAATTATTTACATATCCGAATAAATGACTGGCAATTGCAAGAACAATTCAGTCATTTGGCTTTTTATTAACATTCTCCAACAAAATTGTTCATGTGTACAGTTTTGTGTGAAGTAATATTCTTACTTGCCATTCAATTATGAAGTAGTGTATGATGTGGAATGAATCATTTATCACAATTTATAAATATGAAATCCATAGCGTTACAAAACAAATATAATCAGGGTCAGTGCGCATGCGTGTAATTGCCTATGTGGGTCCCATGTGGTCAGCCCATATTGGACCCTGATAGGTTTACCCAAACGTAGCCCATTATTGCCCTTGTAAAACCCAAATGGGGCCCATGTGGTGAGCCTATATGGGACCCTGATAGGTTACCCAAACGTAGCCCATTATGGCCCTTGTAAAACCCACATGGGGCCCATGTGGTCAGCCTTTATGGGACCCTGATAGGTTTACCCAAACGTAGCCCATTATGGCCCTTGTAAAACCCATATGGGGCCCCATGTGGTCAGCCTATATGGGACCCTGGTAGGTTTACCCAAACGTAGCACATTATGGCCCTTGTGAAACCCATATGGGACCCACGATGTCAGCCTATATGGGACCCTGATAGGTTTACCCAAACGTAGCCCATTATGACCCTTGTAAAACCCATATGGGATCCATGTGGTCAGCCCGCACATATAGCCCTTGCCCTCATTAGCCCTGATTGCCCACATGTAGCCCACGTGGGGTGTTGGCTGGGTTCGTCATCATTCGTTGAGCGACTCTTACAAAACTGCGATTCATATAATATTGACTTTTAACCTGACGAATGCAACATTTCATCTATCGTGCTAGTCCTCTTGTCACAAGTACTATCGTGATGATCACAACTTCGCTGAGTGTCTCATCCCTTTTTATTAGTTATAATTATAATAAACCGATGGGATCTGAATCCTAGATGATAAAGGTTTACAAGCAATCTCATTTTTTGGTGTTTTACAATATTAAAAACTGGAATTGGTAAAAATCTGTTATTATCATCATTGATGTGATTGATATAGACCACGCAAAGGTCTTTTAGGAAACAAGCCAGATCCTGTGACAAAACATTTAATGTAACCTTTAAAGATGTTCGGATATAAATAAAAATAATGTGTTGTACAAATGCCCTTCAAAACCTAACACAAATACACACAATAGAATCACATGGTAGTAACAGGGGATTATAAATAGTTTGTATTCTAGAATACAGAATCTCGTGTAAACACTTGCTGTTTATAATAGTATGAGCATGGTAATTATAGCACCGCTATGATCATTATGTTCCAGTATCGCCCGATACTGGAATATTTTATATGTGCCATCGGTCGAGATGTTTAAGTTTAATTATTCCTCATTTACTTTTTAAAATGCATTCATGTCTACTACTAATGATAAATTCGTTACCCTCTGTTTGTTCTCATGCAATACGGAAAATATATATGGTTTGTTTCCAATATCACATCCGGTTATCGCCTCATGTGATATTGGAAACAAACCATAGATATTTTGCCGTATTGCATGAACAAACAGGGGATAACTAATAGTATCGGACGATACTATTACAGTCCAGAAGCTGGGACCTGAAGTACACTTTTGCCGTTAACAAACCATGTCGTAATACTCCGGAGTGGCAGCTTTAAACATTATCACAATCACAAGACTCTAGTTGACCTTCATCTTTTACTATTGGTTAATAACTTTAAGATTTTGCGTATAATAGTTGGTGAAATGTGATAACCCAATTTTCGCATTTTGTTTATATATTTAACATTCATATATGCCCTGTTGTGGTTTTAAGTCAAGTTATTTACTATGTTATCAATCATTGTACTGTTCTACTCATTTGCAGATTGTCATCGAAGTTAAATTAAATCACTTGTGATTCTTCATTCAAGTGAATTCCAATCATTTGGGTTCTTCATTAAAAGTGTGACATGCTGTCCAGCTCATAAAGCCAGTGGCTTGAGTTGTGGTTAATTGATTTAAATTTTCACTGGAAAATAATAATAGTCTCTATTAATTATTTTATTTTCAAAACACAGACAAGTATATATAAAAGCCTTTTATTGTACAGACAAGGTTCAAAATTAGAAGGAAATTCATCATATTCGATTAGAATTGAGGGCGAATACTCAATCATATAGCATATAGAGTGTGATAGAAAGGGTCAAACGAGGACTCAAACTATTAAAACCACTACCTATACTCTTTGCTTTATAGCACAACATACTACATACAACATATTAAGATATGAACATATCAAATCTGTGCCGTAGGAGTGTGTTTAATGTTTATTGATATTACAACTCCTTTCCTCGTTTTCGAGAAGTCGTAAGTGTTTTGAGAAATAACAATTTTCTCTCAAAAGTATTTGCTCAGCATAATAACGCAATCGATTCGAACTAACACAAATGCTTTAGACCTACTATGGACCGTGCAATTTCATTTAATTAACATTTACTCTGTATTATAATGAAATCACTTCAGAATAAGACAATTAGGACCTGCATGTTTGTATGAAAGTTTGAACGTTTAATAGGAAGATGCAGCCAATTCACGCTTACATTTAGGTCGTATTTGAGGCATAAATCTGAAAGTGTATAAATCAAAATTGGTATTTTCCGCGGTGTCGCGTATTTTCCATCCGTTTTGTTTAGCTCCTCTTAAAAATATTTATTAAAATGTACAACAAAAATCTTCTTTTTTTGATATTATCAGGTAATGAAAGGACATTGGACTTTCGAAGAGTCCATTTTGACATGAGATCTTGTTGACAATTTGGGATGTAACAATATAAACAGCGAGGCAGATAACTACCGTAAGTTCCACAACTCAAACAAACATAACAAGCCTCGACTCATATCCCAACTCAAAAGGCAAGTAAATGAGCCGGTGCGGGACTCGAACCCGTGACCTTTCGAATTTTGGGATGTATTTGTATTGTAATATGCTTCCTGGTGGGTTGAATTTGCTCCCGGGACACCAATTGCTTTTGAGTGTCTGTATAAAATACTAACATCCATACGTAATACTTTCCTAAATCACCTGAAAATGAATCATATAGGAAACAATGAAAATATCGACACAGTTTCATTTTCTTTTATAAAATGATCAATCAGATTTCAACATAATCAATGAAAACCGTAAATTGAAGAACTAAAACATATTCTTGTTTTAATCATTTTCTCAAAAATACTTGAACACATAATATAAGGCAATCACCTGGGGAATGAACGCATAATATAAGGCAATCACCTGGGAATTTGATGAAGTAAGTTTACAGACTTCATCTCTAGCAGACGACAATCGACATATTAAGAACATAATCACTGTAGTATGCGATGACATGCACTGCGTGACCTAATTTCACTTTAATCACCATGGGAGCAAATTTGAGCAAATTTGGCGCGAAAAAAACCCCACTGTAGTTTGCATCTCACAATGCTGTCTACCGACAACTCATTATTTGAAACACTATATACAGGGTGTGTCAAAATATTCAGGTCCCGTTTGTAGACAATCAGGAAAAATACTTCTTGTTAAAAATTGTCCAATTTCTTAATTGTTTGTAGGAGTAGAAATGCTTCTTCATATAATTGGTGAAATTTCCAAGACAATCGGCCGAGTGCACCAATATCGAGTAGCTGAAGAATAGCGCTACCTCGCTAGTAACTGAGGCGTAACCAAAAATGTTGAGAGCCCCAAACCGGTGTAAGCTACTAGGCTAGTAACTTGCGAGTAATATACGCTAAATCTTATACCTGACCGGACCCAAGAGTAAGGTAGAGCATAACGTTATGCTGCTGCAACTATCGATGCTAAAAGGGTTGCAAGGTGTACGCTGACATAGTTATGTCGATGAAATAGCTGACTTTAATCAAAACATTTAACTTGGATCAAATCAATTATTTATCAAGCAATATTATACATAATTATAGAAGTTAAATAAAGCAATCAAGAGATAAATGATAGAAAAATAAATAAAATGTAAAAATATAAACGCGTGGACCTTTATAATGGATAAACAATTGACATAAAAATGATGTTACAATAATCCACCATCAAGTTTAAAAAAATAAATATTCAAAGAATAATAAGGGGGGCACGGGTTATTATTTAACCATTGATCCATTTATTTACAACGAACGGATTTTTATCGTGACATTTTGGCATTTTATACCATATTTTTATGTTACTCTCGCACAAAATGTGTTTGTAATGTAATTATAGTCTTTATTCTTGAAAGAACGGTAACAAACTTTGACATTTTCGAACACAACAAATGGCGTCATATTCATAGATTTCATTGCTCGACTGAACGTGGTATGACATGTTGCTTTATTCATGTTATTTAAATCAACGCTTGACGTAGCGACTGACGACACATTTTTATAATTCGGCTACGGATTGACGTGTTTTATTATATCGTGTTTGAGTGATACAAATGATGGACACATTTCTTCGTTCTTTATTGAATCTGCTCTCTGTCCATTTGTTCTCGTGAAACATTTTAACACTACCATGCAATGGTTGGTATCCATTCAATCTATATCAAAATAACCTATTCGTGAATTGACGGTTCACACAAGTAAAAACTTCTTTTTAATGTGACCTTACCATGTCCTGCATATCCTTGTAAAACCACACTGAACAATTGTAATTACAATTATGTTTCTATATTTAAAGTTACCAGTGGTATCAAATTAACACTCTGTCCCTTATGATCATAGATAGATGTGTGAAGAATCATTTAACTCGAACATGATTTAAATGGTCTTAATTGGAATGTAATTTTTTTGATCGAAAAGAGCATTATAAAAATGGAATTCGCATATAAAAACAAGCGTATAAAAATGCACAAAACCCTATTTGTTAGCTTTTGTTCACATTTTTAAAAGCTGTATAACTAAAAAATGAACGGATGCCTATAATTCACAATATTATTTTTTCGTGAGCGGTTGTTTTTTCGTGAGACGCTAATACTTCACAGCTGTGAATAATGTAACAACCAGGCTGTTATTGTTTTAGTGTTACTAGCACATCAATACATAAGATTCAATTTCACTTCACTGCACTTATTTCAATAATGTGACTTCAATGTTGCCACATCATATATATAATGATTACAATCTGTCAGAGCATAACAACATGTTTTCATTCCAATTTACGCTTCGAGTTTCATGTTTGACGTATTTAGGTTAATGTAGTTTTAGCCTACATATAGTCAACTAGGGACATGTCTGTTGGATATATTCTGTATTTACTACAAACTGGAAAAATGTTTTTGAAAAAAAAGGTAATACATATCTTTTTGCAACATTAAATATCTATATGACCAGTATGAGCCCAAGGGAAACGCTGTCAATCATGTGGTGAGATTAAGTTACATTACATTTGAGCTTAATGTCATTTTAAACATGGAATGAGGGCATGCAACTGGAATCCATTGACCTATTTTCAGTGCCATTGAGGCCTTCTTTAACACGACATGATCTGACAATTGTGAGTGCGTGCCCACCCCCCCCCCCCCCCCCCCCCCCCCCACCCCCCAACACCCCGCACATTTTGTTTAATTTCACGGAATGGAATGAGCAGATGTTGCCGGGAAATATGAATTTGTTTAGGGGTCCAATAACACATTTGTTCAAATCATAGTGAAATATTGCAGTCCAAATCTAATATCTGGAATGATTTTGACACCATAAAACCAAGTGTCCTAACAATTTTGGTTGCTAGTATATAAATTTTTCACAATGCACCGGGGTTTTTTTTCAAAACTCAATGTAGACGTATGTGCGTGGGGTTGTATGTGAGATACAAAATCTTCTTGTTTATAGTTATTTTACATTTGTTGCCCGGCGTGCAACGCCCGGTATAGTAACCTCGCCTTAGTTTACAATGCGCTATGTTGGTATGTATACCATTTTAACATAGCCTAGCTGTATGTATATAGTTCCATGTGTTTTTATTTGGTGTCATAATCATTGTGAATAAGGGGCAGTTAATAATATGATAATAACAACAGTAATCCCGGTCCAAGCAAAATATCAAATTGAAGAAAATGTTATTCTTGTTGTTTTAAGTAATCCTTACGAGATATATTATACAGTGTCAACGGTAAAGGATGTAAATGGTTTTATTTTCTGGGTGAACTGTAGAAAATCACTGTAAATTCATGAAGTATCCATTCTCTCGCCACTTCAACGTTTATAAATTAAAATCTAGATAAAAAAGTTTCATGTAGGCTCTTGGTCAAAAGTAAAGAAAGATCCCGGCCATTGAGAATTATCATAAATTGTACACTGAAACAATACATTATGAAAAAAGAAAAACAAATGCAAACCAAAATGTTGTATTCTTTTTACATTGAAGTAACTTTCTGTGAGATAAACTAACCAGTAACATAACTAAAGTTCTTGTTAAATAAATGGATACAAAGTTCGCTTGTTGCCTTCTGCGCGCCCGCGTCCTTCTGCATTCATTCGCTAATTTGGAACTGATCAAACTATAGACAGCAACATCAGTGAATCCTTTGTATGATGATATGAGTTGTGAAGAAAGGTGAGGTGTCATAAAAAAATCAAACATCACACTACTTTAATTTGGCCATTTCAAACTGAAATAGAATAGGTCTTCCGTTTTGGCAGAGACACAACTCCAGTTTTGGAATTATTGTCTCAAAGGGTGCCGGACCTGACCTGTTTAATGTGAACTCTTGAAGCCTAATTATTGTAAATTATACATACATTAATGAACCCTAACCATCCCCATCAGTACAAAACACTCCGAGCTGGCTCTCTTTTTCTTATCTTTTTGATATATATAAACAGCAAAGGTGAACAATAACCTAACAGACATTAACAAGGTCAATGAACTGAGTGATCAAACTGGTAACTCTCTACAAAGAGCTCTCTGATTGGCCAATTAACTGGTTCACTGCAACTCAGAAAACATGCATAACACTTGAAACACAAATGGGCAGGGTTACAAATGCCAATGAACATATAAAAGTGACAAAAGAATAAGATAAAAGCCCAAACATATAGAGAATAACATCAAAATGTAAATAAAATAAAACATAAATATCATGACGTCATGGAAATCAAGAGAGCATGAACAACGAACTCGGGAAATAATTCTACCAGGAGCTGCCTAAAGACACCTGTCGGGACGTATCACCGGGCTATGGCTACATGCTTTACAGGAACATTCTCAACCAAGCATTAACCTACACTGGAACCTTGACTGCCATGCTAAACATAAATGTAAAGTCAGATGTTGAAAAGACTTGAAGGGTGTCATGGAAGAGTATGTATAAGTTCGGAGTTGTAGAGAAGGTGTCTGCGCACGCGGCACTTGAAAGTCTGGGATCCTGCCTCTAAGAAATTGCCGACAACATCTTATGAAAATTGTGAGATGGGTATTCATCATAATATATGTTAAAAGTTTAAAGGGTCGCCGTCGGACAAATTTAAAACTGTCAAACTTTCTTCAGGATTAGCTCTTACTTATTCAGGACCAAATTACTATAATATTGAGCAAAACATAGAGATTGCCACTTTTATATTATTACTGTTTGGGCTGTCCCTTGCCCAATGATTTGAGAGTAGGTGCCTCTTTCCTACTTCTGAAAAAATTGGTGGCTCTTAACATGCTGGAGAAAGCCGTTCAGATGGACTGCCCCTTGTCAACTGAACAGAGATGGTTGCTATGAAAAGAGCTCTAAACGTAGATTGCCGCTTCCTACTATAAATTTGGCTCCTACTATAAATTCCTACTATAAATTGAACCTATTTCAAAGGACTGCCCCTAAGGGAACGGCTGTATGAAGTAAGCTTATGTCTAAGCAGCGAGCATGAATTGGCGTTGATACACTCGAACTGGTAGCACGACGTTGAACATATGGTCTGGGAAGTAACGCTGCTATTATTGTGGGTTGGTGTGCATTTTGTACAAGACCGTAGCTGCTGTGACCTCTCGCCTGTGAAGCAGGCTGGTGATGTTAAGCTGCGACAGAGCACAGAGCAGTAGCTTTGTGAGCTCCAATGATTTTAAATGCCTTCTTTTGGATGTTGTTAAGGTGGCTTGGGATAGTAGGCGAAGCGATCGACGAAATAAGTGAGACATACTCCATTATGCTGCTAACTTAAGATTTGTAAGTGGATCAGGCTTCAGCCTTCAACTTATTGCAACCGTGCCAGTTTTGGTTGTGATAGCCGAGATGTATTTTGACCAGGTCAGCTTTGTGTAAATGGTAAGACCCAGGATCTCAAGTTCTTCCGCAGATGGTATTTTGTAGTTTTCAAAGTAAATTTGGATGGGTTCTCTTCCTGGAGATTACCATAGTTTTGCATTTGATAGGATCAAAGGTCACTTTCCATTTGTCAGCCAATGTTTTGATATTGCTAAGATCTCTGTTGAGGCTAGCTCAATTATATAGTGGCCGGATTACCACGCAGGCGACCCAGGTGTGACAATTTTTTCTCCCCTGATACATGTAGTTTCCATCCTCAAAACACGCCATAAACATAGTATTCGGTTTACATTCTTGTTTATTCTCGTCTTTCTGCTACGATTTGAAACGGCTCTGGTTTGAATGTCATTCCATTCAAACCATGCAATGTAGAATGTTTATCATTCGGTGATTTAATGTTGAACGAATGTAGAATGTGTGTAAAGATAATGAAGATCTCCATCCGGGCCAGTTTTTCTCCAATGCACACTCGGTGTCCTGTATGAAGAAAAATAAGACAACTATTGGTCAGTAAATGCATATGTGTTTTTTCGTCAAGACAGATTAGACCCCCTCCCCCCCCCCCCCTCCCCCCCCCTCCCCCCCCCCTCCCCCCCCTCCCCCCCCCCCCCCCCCCGCTATTTCTAATATAGCTGTCGAAATAACTTAAAGTATATTTGATAATTTATCTTTATAGTTGAAGTATGATGTTTATTCCAGGAACATTACCAACTTAAACATGAGAAAACATTGAAATTAAACAAGACAGCAAGAGGTTAATAAGCTATGCGAGCAAGTAACAATTACATTGACAGATAACATGGTTAACTATGGCCGTCACATTGAAGATAATTGCTGAGCCATCCTTTCCCAATATATTTTTATTCAATCTGGTGTTTTTTCAATAGACGCTTATGATAGCTTTCCATTTCCTCGAGCTCTCATAGGTCTTCAATGTCCCTAAAAGGTCTTCAATCTTCCTTTGGGACATTGAAGGCCTATGCCGTTATTGAGCCGACATGTAATTCTCCAGCCTTGGGATCGTCCGCCCATTGTCGTCAATAAGTAATGGGTGTCTTGCTTACTTGCTTAAGGCGTCCCGAAGGGACGAACTTCTGTGATGGCCTTCCACACTGGTCTTTCAAGCATGCAGTTTTCATGTCCTGCCTAGTTAGTCCTGTATCCTCTGATAAAAGCTTGATGTAATTCTTTCGCGGTGGTCCTCTAGCCTTGTGTCCATGTTTGGGTTGCCACAGGAGAACTTTGGAGACTGCTTCCTCTTCCCTTCTGGCACAGTGGCCGGCAAATTTTAATCTCCTCCGTCTTAGCCTCTCTGATATTGGTAGCAGGTTCTCATACAGATCTTTGTTGGTGGTGTGAGATTGCCATGATACTAACTGCCTAACTGCACAGTAGGGACTGAATATCAGGCTACCACCCCTGCCAGGGGATGGAATCTGCACATATGTATAGTTTTGTGTGACACATATCAACTGAAGTGCTCCTCCCACATTACAGTTATACTGTATCATCGTTATTGTATTTGCTTCATCTATTTAAGTAAATTATAAGCAATCCGCAGTGCAGACATACACCTTATACAATATACTAAAAAGTACTTGATCTGTAAGTCTTGACCTATTGTCCACTAAAAATAAATGTGTTTGTATAGCGGTCTTGGGAAGGTGGCTAGCAGAATCGATGAGTTGTTTAATTTCTGAAAAACTTGATGTTCCGTGCATTATTGTATAATTATGCTCAGTGAAAATATATCATTGACTAAAAACTGCTCTTACAACACATTTTAAAGTCTTGGCTTGAATCTGTTAAGCGTTTTAATACATTTTTCATTGCATGTGTCAACTACAAATTCGCTAAAATCGTCACCTACGAGGGTATTGCACTATGCCGACGATTTATTACAAACTGTATTGTACTATTTACTGCAGTTCACGAATCTATCATATGTTGACAACTTCAGGGTGATTATATGCCCATTACAACGGGAACACCAGAGTATATTGCATGGGACTATGCAATAAATCAATTACGAGCCTCACATCGACCAATACGTATATCATTTTGCACTCACCTACACTGAAAGGCATATATTCATCCCGTGTACGTAATTTCCCATCTTCGTCCAGAAATCTTTCCGGTTTAAACTGGTCTGGTTCCGCCCATACATCAGGATCGTTGTGTACAGCCCACAGATTTGATACTATGATCGAACCTTTCGGTACGTCATATCCGGATAATACCGTGTCCTCGGAAGCATAATGAGGTAGACCGAGTGGTAGTATAGTGCGCATGCGTTGAATTTCCAGGAGAACAGCCTCGGTGTACGGCAACTGGGATCTGTCGGCCCATTGTGGAACTCGATCCCAACCTATAGCTTCGTCCATTTCTTTCTGAACTTTGCATTGGATACTGGGGTACGTCATCATGAAGATCATCGACCAATGTAGTGTTGTAGCTGTTGGATCAAGGCCAGCCAGGAACAAAAGCACACTTGTAGCGACTATAATGACTCCATGTTGAGGTAATCTGAAAGGTCCGTCGTTTCATCTAGTTGTTCGATTTCATGAAGAAAAACGTCGATGAAATCATTCAGTGGTCGCGATGACTCCCCATCACTCGTCACCGCATTAGCAACAACGTGTTCTTTAGCTATGTTTGCCACAAGAGTAATAAAGTAGGAGAAACCTAACTTGATTTCATTACATTTTTCCGGCAAAATATATCGCATGATAGGTACAAATAAAATTGGGCCACCAGTACCTAAAGTGTCTGCCATATTGTTCAAGGTTGTCAACACATTGCAGAATTCAGGGTCAGTGTGAGAGTAACGCTTACCAAGTACAACGGAACATATGATATTTGCTACACAATTTCCAATCAGGGCACGTGGATCATATGGGACGCCGCTATTCTCATGAAGCTGGTTCTACCAATGCTGAAATTTCTGAAAGCCTTCAGGGTGAAATTTCGCTGGTGTTTCCACATTCTACCAGATGCGAAGGCTAAACCTAGAGGAATGTAAATGTTAACAGCCATTTTTAGAATGCTAATGGAAGAAATTTACATCCATTTGGTATTATGTTATTTTCATTCATTGTTTCCGTATCTTAGTTTAAATGTGTCCTAATGTTTTAAAACACTTTCCACGCGGCTATTAGTTTTACCATGAACAAAAGAGATTTTCTCAGAAACATTTCTCAACTTTCAAAGTCTTATCTTATTAATTACTGAACCAATAGGCATGTTTGTATTTATTTATGATTCCAAATATGGTGATGAAACTTAATAATGTTGACATTTTTGAAACATTTGGCGACTGGCGCATGGAAAGTGTTAAGAGCGAAATACTAGTGTTTGTCAGATCGGATGGGGTGGAGGTGGAGTGGTATGTCACTCACATTTAAGAGCGCCGGGAAACCTTGGCATGTTGGAAACATTTGAGATATCCCCTCCTCTTCGCAGGGGTCACGTATTAAAGGTATCAATGTTAAATGTTCAAATTACACGTCCAGTGGGTTCAACCTTCTAAAACCAGTGTCCAAATGAGCTGTCATATTATTCCTTCGTCACTCTTATTTTACGGTGGCACATAGACGATCGAGTGTGTGCCAATATGCGCGCTGGAAATCAATAACTCAATTTATTTTGAATATCAAAGTAATGGCATATTTGTAAAATAAAATGTTACTGATTTTACCTATAATTCTAGACAACTTCTATTCACAATAGCCACTTTCTTTAATAATTAACTCAAAACGGCTAATAATGATTTCATCAATTAAAACAAAATGGGATCATCCACTGACAATGTTTATAAAAGGTGTGGCCATTCATCTCACGAGAAAAGTTAATAAAGAAACCCTTAGTCACCCTTAACTATGTT
Source organism: Ophiura sarsii (assembly GCA_035610835.1). NCBI lineage: Eukaryota > Metazoa > Echinodermata > Ophiuroidea > Amphilepidida > Ophiuridae > Ophiura > Ophiura sarsii. The sequence goes on from CM069447.1 coordinate 2,683,885, forward strand.
AATTGTTTATTTACCTTTATCCAAGGTTGTTTCTTTAAATATCATACTGTTCGGGCGATCGTTGAGGCGTTGGTTTTGATAAGCTTCTGTAATTGCCTTGCAACTATTAACCACCACCACAAGTTTTGTACCGACATACAGGCTGAACACATCTCCATATTGATGGGCCATTTTAGCAAACAACCGCTCCGGTGCGTAACCATGTCGATGTAGACCTATTACCAGACTCGGGAGGTACCCAATAATTGGCAAACCGACAGGCCCTGGAGGTAGATTCAGCTTCCACTTCTGAAGAATCCATACTGCCAGTAGAAGTAACAGAACATATAATAGGATGTTATAGATGTTGAAATATGGCAGGCAAATGATCTGAAGTGCGCTTTCGAACGAGTGTAACTGAAATCGGGTTTGCAGTTGAGATAAGATTATATTTTTGTGCAGTAAAAAACAACAAAGGTTGGCCTTGTCGATTATGAATTGTTGATAACTAATCAAGGGAAACGACATGTGATAAATTGAATGCGTACGAGAACTAATAGTTAGTTAGGTTCAAAGTGTTCTATGCTTTAATATTAAAGCAATGCTGTGAAAAACACTGGTCAACCATGCCAACCAACCAAACCAATTCAACCAACCAACCAACCAACCAACCAACCAACCAACCAACCAACCAACCAACCAACCAACCAACCAACCAACCAACCAACCAACCAACCAACCAACCAACCAACCAACCAACCAACCAACCAACCAACCAACCAACCAACCAACCAACCAACCAACCAACCAACCAACCAACCAACCAACCAACCAACCAACCAACCAACCAACCAACCAACCAACCAACCAACCAACCAACCAACCAACCAACCAACCAACCAACAAACCAACCAACCAACAAACCAACCAACCAACCAACTGGTTGCTTATAGCCCGCTTATAGTTACTTCCGTTTTTGATTAGAAAATTAAAAGAAACAAATCCGAAATTAATATATTGATGTTTATTAGCCCCACCAGCATTATACAACTCCTACAAGTTGTTGAATACTTAAATCCAGAATAGCCACCAATTAGGAAATGTATGTGAAGATTGACTCCCATTAATTTGTAATTAATTTACACAGGTATCATAGGCTTACCAACTTATAGACCAGGGCATAGTTAGTAAATAATAATTTCCGGTGAAAATTGAACATCAATGGTACTTTTTTGTTGAAAATAATAACCTATCGGCTGGAGTATGGAATGTGAGAGTGAGACATGTTCACTTTCCTCAGTATCCATTTAGGACTGTATATAATTTGCATAATATAAACTACACAACCACATAACGGGTCATGGCAAACTTTATTTTCAATCTGTTCAGGCAGAACGTCTTTATAGTCTGTTCAATTTGTTCAGATATCAACATTTAGTTCTTTTGACAGAAATGAGTCTCAGCTTTAAAATGCTTCTTGTTTGAGTTAAATCGGGTTTTCGGTTCTGATGTTATGGTCGATTAAACTTAGGGTGTCGCATACATTGTGTATGTAGAAAACGCTTACCCTGCGATTTGTAGCATACACATTTAATTATTTTTGGATCAAAAAATTGTAACATTTGATCAAATGTATTTGTTAAACTATTAAAATAATTACTTGCGCATCATAAATCATCAAAATGTTAAGGTCAACGGCATTACTTATGCATTTTTTTCACACCTGGTTATATTTTAGCCATTTAATCTTTAAAATTCAATAATAATTGAATAGTAAAGAAGCGATTAACTGATGTGTGTGTGTGACTTAATCATGTTGCTTCTTGCTTCGTGCATTTTAAAAGCTTTACTTTCATAGTGAGAGGATTGGACCAAGCCGATTTTGCTTCCTCATGTTTGCTGAAGCATATCTCCCGTTCTAAATAACCAATTGGAACGCAATAAAATGCAAATGAAAGCTTATTTACTCAGCTTTCATAATACATCAAGATTAGACCCGTGTGTTCCTGTCCTTTTAAGATATCTTATGTGCCCGGAGTGTTAACATTTTTTTTGGTCACCCTGTAAATACTTGCCGCTTTGGATTTACGTTAATCCAACTCATCAGAAATTTTATTCACTGTTAAACACCTCTGACTCGACCATTAGCAGCAGGCTTAGCAGCATTTGTGTACCATGCACTTAATCTTAGAAATTCAGTGGTTAGAACTTGATTATATTCGAAAAATGTTATGTAATTATTATATTAAAAAAATATCGTCTTTTTTTTCTCCCTATGTATCTGATGCCTGATATGATATGTAAAATGTGTATCATTAATATGTCGTTATATTATGAGCCAATGGCCTAATTGTATTGTGAAATAAAACTTGAACTTGAACTTGACCTTGAACTTGATATGGTTCAGTGGTCTATTATCAGTTCAATCACTCACGTTTCCATTGAGTTTTCACTGTACGTAGTTTCCGATTGTTTGACTAGTTGCAATCAAAACATATGTTAATAGTATGACGTCGGTTTATGACGTCGGTTAAGTATAATAATGATTTCCTGCACTCTAAACTAACCTCTCAATCGTTTTAGCATAAAGTACATTGGGATCAAGAGAGTATAGAAGTATAGACCAGAAATGTCTTTTACTACCAGTATGATACCGTTCAACATGTATAACATTTTGACGGGCATTTTGGCAACTGTTGTAGTGCTACTTCTTGTATCATGGATTCAGCAGAAGCGGAGACTGAATCTACCTCCCGGACCTGTCGGATTCCCAATTATTGGGTACCTCCCGAGTCTGGCCATTGGTCTTTATCGACATGGTTACGCAGCGGAGAAGTTGTTTACTAAAATGGCCCATCAATATGGAGATGTGTTCAGCCTATATGTGGGCACTCAGCTCGTTGTGGTTGTAAGTAGCTATAAAGTGATATCAGAAGCTTTCCAGAATCCTCTATTGAGTGGCCGTCCAAGAAGTTTGGTTATGGAAAAAACGACCATGGATAAAGGTAATGTTCTGTCAAAAACTATTCAGGCCTTTCAGCGGGTATACAGTAATACTTCTATCAAAACGTTGTAATGCTGTTGCACAGAACATGGAGGGCATGAAGGGCCGGGAAACATACGAGGTTTTGAAATAATAGCGGCGATAGATAATATTTATAACCGTTGTTGACCATTTTTGATTGAAGATGCATTCTGTTTTCTTCGGGAAACCGCGGTGTTCCTTAATGCTTGACTCCCATTGACGTTTTGAAGGTTTTTTTCGTTTGCATAGGATTAATGATAATACATTGATTGTTTGCCAATTGTTTTCATACACAGGGTTAGCTTTTTCCTCTGGCAAAACATGGAATCATCAACGTATAATCACGCTGAAGACATTCAGAAGTTTTAGCGTTGGAAGAACCAGCTTTGAAGACCCGATATCACATCAAGCTGAGACAATGATCAATGTTATGGTTAACCATGAAGGGAAAGCATTTGATCCTCATGTTCTGGTTGGGAACTGTGTAGCTAACGTTTTATCCTCTATTGTGCTTGGCAAGCATTACCATCACACAGACCCGGAATTCAGTAATCTGAATAATATGACGTCAAATGTCCTTGAAAAGATGGGTGCTGGTGGACTCGTGGCATATACCCCCATCGCACGGTATATATTTCCACGACGATACAACGAGATGAAGGCGATATTTTCAGATTTTGTAACTTTTGTGGATGTCTTAGTCAAAGAACATGTTGCTAGAAACTCTGATACCAACGGTGATGCAGGAGGGGGTTTGAATGATTTGATAGACTTGTATCTCCAGGAGATTGAACGTCACGCTGATGATGATCTCTCTAACTACATCAACAATAGAACCTTAGTGGCCACCAGTATTCAGCTCTTTCTAGGTGCTACCGAAACATCGACAACGGTACTCAGATGGGCTCTTTTCTACATGATGACCTCTCCGATGATCCAAACTAAAATTCAGAAAGAGATTGACCTCGCTGTTGGACGTGATCGCGGTCCACCGAAATGGGGCGAGAGGTCAAACATGCCGTACACCGAAGCTGTTCTGTTAGAAGTTCAACGCATACGCACGGTCGCACCCTTAAGTCTACCACATTTCGCTACAGAAGATACAACGTTGCTAGGATACGACATACCTGAAGGTTCAATCGTTTTGGGTAATCTGTGGAAGCTGCACAACAACCCGGATGTATGGCGGGAGCCAGACCAGTTTAATCCAGAAAGATTTTTGGACGAGGATGGGAAATTACGTGCACGTGATGATTATATGGAGCTTATGCCTTTTGGAACAGGTGGGTATCATATCGAGGGTTTGGAGTCAAAAGGACCTACAAAGATCTACAATGGCTGCCATGTGACACTGCATTTCCACAAGAGTGCACCATATAGCACCATAATTAATATATAACATATGGAAGCTATTACACACAATGCCTGTTCACATTTCAATGTATCTGAACTAAAATACCATATCTGCAATAGCTGCCCTAAGTTACATTTAATGTATACCAATTGCTCACCATAATCTAGCCCATGTATAATAACTGGCCACTAAACCCTCGATATTAAAGATATATTAACAAGTACAATTGAAATGAAATCCGTTCTAATATTATTAGAGCGGATGTATGGCACGGGAAATTATTAAAGGGGGCATGCGGGTATGTTGGGGACGGTGAGAAAAATCAAAACTAAAGGTAAACATGATACATGTTCAAACTGTGTATTGTTTTCAGCTTGACTCGCGACCAATAATTCCTCATCAAAAATAAGCTTAAAACCTGTTCTTTTTTATAGGTCGGCGAGTTTGTCCTGGAGAGAATTTGGCAAGAATGGAGCTGTTCATCTTTTTCACACAAATTCTACATTCCTTCACCATCAGGTTTCCAGCAGATAAACCTTACACTTTGCAAGGCGTGCATGGACTTACTTTTGGACCAGAACCATTTCAAATCGTAGCAGAAAAACGCGAGTAGCTGCTTTTAAGCAACGGGTATTACCGTATAGTGTATACGTTACGATGTGAAAACAATATTATTAGCATTAGCATTTTTGTACGCCAAAATATTATCAGCATTAGCATTTTTGTACACCAAATCAATATTTTAGTACCAAATAATGAATAGATAGGACTTGCAAAAATTATTGAGAAAACGATATTTCAAAACAATAGGTTACATTACAAAGTCGACCATAGTATACCATACGTCACTGTGGCACTACTGTGACGTATACCATACGTCACAGTAGTGCCACTGGAGAATCTATCTCAGTAATCAATCGAAAATTCTTTATAATACGATGTTATAGATAATCCGTGTATAGATAATACCTGCACATTCACATGACATAATAATTATACCACTTGTTTTGTTCGATCCAACCTTGAATGGAAATGTTCGAGGTCATGAAACGACCTAGTTTAAATGCGTGTACAATTAATTACAACTGGAAATAACGCACAACTCTATTCGGGAAAAGTGCACTTTAGGACCCAGATAATACCAGTATCGTTCAATACTGGAACATAAAATTTGCCAGTATTGCTTGATACTGGTACAATTTTTTTGTTCCAGTATCGGTCGTTACTGGAAAATCAAACTGTGTTCCATTATCGTGCGATACTGTAACGTTTTTATGTTCCAGTATCGATCGATAGTGGTGCAAATGCTACCAGATTTTCCCCGGTATTAAGCAATACTGGTACATAATTGGGTTGCAGTATCGCCCAATACTCGAGCATTTTATATGTGCTAGTATCGTGCAATACTGGAACACTGACTTTGTACCAGTATGGAACGATCATGTGTGTTCTAGTATAGAACGATACTAGTACTCAGTCCCCTAAAGTACACTTTCCCTCTGAATTTTGATGATTTTTTTTTTAAAGTTAAAATCTACTTCAAATAAGCTTGAAAATGATATATGACATGTAGTTATTGTTTTGTAAATAAACATATAAATAAACAAAAATCCTCTTGAAAATTCTTTGTTTTTTATTGAATTTTCTTGAGTTTATTAAGCCTTATCTCTGAAAAGGCCCTGGCGACTTTACACTGGGTTTGTGGGTTTATGGTGGATGGTCACATTATATTCCATTTGCGTAGTGACATCAGAGCGTATTCTAATGAACGCACCCATTACTGCTTGCGTGATTGTAACGCGCTGGCGTGAGTATCCATGGTATCAAAGAGTATATTGGCACTCATTGGTAACTTATGCGGTGATCAAGCATGTATTCCCTAATTGCCCCATAATATTGCACCCGTGACACGTAGACTATTCTTTTGTCATGGCCTAAAAGCATGCATAGCTTTTGCATAGCTTTGCTTCATAGCTTTGAATAGCTTTTGCTTCATAATGGAATGGCGGACAACAGATTAAACAGGTGTTCATTGGGAAATCCCGATATAAAATCAATTACATTATACACGTGTTGTTACGAACGCTCTTGATGGTGCAGGATCCTGCACCATCAATAACCATGGTCACGGCAAGGGACGCGTTTTTAAATTACCGTAAGCAATTTTTTGAATAGGGAGAAACCTATACACTATACACTATATATACCAACCAGTCTCTTTTTTGAATGGGGAGAAACCTATACCTCTATCATACATGTACTAGAACTGGATTCGGCCACTCGCGGAAATATAATAAACTGCTCACAAAAAGTCTCGAAACACTTAGAAATGATCCAATATATAACGGCTCGAAAGGGTATGCATTAATCGAAGCAAATAACCAAGTGCATAATTTTGTTCTGCGTATTTCGACACCTCGATGGATGAGATACGATGTTGCAGAGCGGAGTTATTGTCATTTCAATGGTCGTGGGTCCAGTTTCCAAAGTGACAATCACCCTATAGAAAGAAGTTTGCATTACTGTTTAGAATGATCAGATTCGTGATTTTCAATAGGGATGAGTGTCACCTTGGAAACTGGACCCACGATCATTGAAATGACAATAACTCCGCTCCGCAACATCGTATTTCAACGATTGAGGTGTCAAAATACGCAGAACAAAATTATGCACTTGGTTATTTGCTTCGATTAATGCATACCTTTTCGAGCCGTTATATATTGGATCATTTCTAAGTGTTTCGATACTTTTTGTGAGCAGTTTACTATCACATGAGCGGCGAAGCCGCTCACGAGCGGCGTAAGCCGCGAGAGGCCTGGGTAATCCACCAAACCCGGCCATGCCAAAGCATGGCGCAGTTCCCGGCCCGTCCAGATCATTTTGACATATTATTTACATGGGCCCAACCATATACTATTCCGCGCACATCGTAAACCAACGGAGCAATTCTAACGGTTGGTGTTAGGGCGGCAGCCTTAGATGTCACACAAGTTGATGGACACTAACGCGTGCTATCAGCATGGGGTGTTCCTTGCTGGTAAACTTTGTACACAAATATTCGCGGTCTATTTTAAGTACTATAGAAGTGTTGAACTAGCTAAACTGTGAATATTTATTTACTAGAAATGTTTAAATAAAAGGAAACTATTTATAAACGTCAGAACAATATTAAAATTAATTAAACGAAGAGTATTTGTTTGTTTGGCAACTTCTCCTTGCACGGAGGCTCCCTTAGGAGTCATAAACGTACAGTGGATTATCCAGGTCCCTCACGGCTTCGCCGTTCGAAATCAGTGTACTAAGGCCGTGAGTGACCGATTCCAGTTCTAACATGTACATGTATACTACACTTAATTCTGTCATTATATTGATTTGAATTTAACAAAAAATGCTTGCACAGCAACGCGTGCGATTTGTGAACATGGCTCTTGCATAATACGACTACGCACTAAGCATTAAGCGCTATTAATGTGATACGAATTACGCGCTATATGTGATACGAGGTACGCGCTATATGTGATACGAGGTACGCTCTATATGTGATACGAGGTACGCGTTATATGTGATACGAGATACGCGCTATATGTAACACGAGGTACGCGCTATATGTGATACGAGGTACGCACAATTTCGTATATATAGTTGCACTTCGTCAGAGTGATACGTGGCGTAGAGACGTAGAGACGTGGCGCTTGCGTTAAACGACTACGCACTATACGCACTATGTGACACGAAATTTCGTATCATACAGTTTGGACTTCAGAGGGGTGATACGAAAATATATCGAAATGCTAATAACCAATGAAATTGCGGTATTCTTGCCTGCTGAATGATAAGAATGTATATCAACATGCTAATAATCAATAACATCGCAGTATTCATAGCTACTGAATGATCAAAAATTGATACCGATGATGATACGAACATTGATGGATTCTTTTGATCTGTGTTGTCGTCGTACCAGTTCAATACTTTCGTCAATAAAAATCGGTGACTTCATTAGGAATACATTATCATAGCCAAATTAGGCAAATGTCTTAATTTGGTCCTGTAGAAGTCTGAGCTAGTCTCGACAACAGTTATCAACTTGTTTGACAGGGAACATGCTTGAATCTACACCTTCGAATAACCGTCATCAAACCTATTACCCAACTAATATTTCATTGGCAGATTTTGTTTTGTTTTCAGAGAAAACTATGAACATCTGCAATATGAAAACTATGTTCTACTGGGATGTTTGTTGCTCTAATCTGACGATCCACGAAATAATAGGTGCTAGGTTTTATTTGGAAGGTGTTTAATTTGAGAAATTGACAATCTTTTGACAGTTATATTAACAGGTGTGTTGTTTTTGATATTATTGAGAAATATTTAGGTTACCTTTTCCCAATTAAGCTGCTATAAAGATTTCGTTCAGTGTGAAATTAGTCAGACTACCGTTGATTGACAAATCCTATAGCTATCAATAAGAATAGTTATTGCCTTTATTAAACATTGCCCACGAAATGACAATGCCTGCCCTAGATCATCATGTTATGTTAGATGACGCAGTATAATATACATAAACTGTAAGATGTATACCATCTACGCAACGCTTGTACCGTCTTACGCTCGCGTTCAAATACGGTAACTTTGCCCTGATTGAGGTTCATTTCTAATGAATTATCAACACATTCCACAGGTGCTTAGTAGCTTTGTCGTGAGATTGCTTGACAAAAAAGATTGAATAATTCACATGGCATTTCAACAACACTGCAGCTGCATGTACCGTAAAGGAATAGCTTGATATGTTGAAGGGAGTCGCTTGTACACAAGACGATAGTCACCAACGTAATATTTAGTATCATACGTACAAGGGCCAATGACGATTGAACTGTGACCAAAGCAAACATTAATATAAAGAATTTTTACATTGGTTTCAGTTCAAGTTGTATGTGTGTTTGTACGTATGCTGATGCAAACTATTACTTTTGCGACTATCGTATAAGTCTTCCGTACAAGTCACCTATACGTACTGATTTTGCAGTATGGCCTTATGTTTATTCTGGAATTCTGCTTATAGTAATTAAACTAGTTTCAACTCGCATGTGTAAAGTTGTATTTGTATGTGGGAGTCATAATTTACACAAAATTGGCAATTGCATTACTCCAACACGATCCTATTTTATAGAAGGGAGTTCAAGTCCTTGACAATAATATTATGTGAATGATTGCCGAATAACTCTGCTAACTAACGTTGTTCTTTTGACCGCGATGGTTACAGGTCGAAAATGTTTAAAAATGTATTGATTTGTTTAAAAAACCCATCTACCTACGATGCACGTAGAACAGAGTGTTTCTTCGTTGGCTTAGAATTATTTCTCTTCTGTCTTCATTTATATATGTGATAAAATGATACATTTAAAAATGTGTCATCGAATCTTATAGTATAACATGTATAATGCCAATATACGATAATGACGTATGGGATTTATACCTTATATGTGTTAATTATACCGCAAAGCGTGTATGACATTTGTTTAATAATACAGGATTGATCCATAATTGACCTATAAAATAAAATGCAGTTAGAATGGTAGTGTATAACGTCATCACGGCTGAAACAACACCTCGCTGAAGATATGACCTTTTTACAGACTCCTCCGAATGCATATTGTATTTACTTGAAACAAGTATTCTCTTGGTGATCCACGCGTCTCATCCATATCTCTGTCTGCCAGGTGTAATTACAATAAATAAACCAATGGGATTGCTATGTTAGATGATACAGGTTAACAAGTAACTTCAATGTATGTTTAATTATAATATAAATCAGGATTTGAGACCTAGTTATAGTTGATTTATTTATGTTAAATGTATGTGGTTTTCGCAAAGGTGTTTCTGAATCATGTAGAAACAACCCAGATCCGGTTTGAGAACTTAAGGGACACTAAACAAAAATGGGAGGAAGCAAAAAACATTGATTTGCATTATAGTTACATTCGATTATAGGATGACGTTGACAATTTGTACGTACTAAAATATTTTGAAAGTCATACAGAATAATCAAATTGGTAATTTTCAACTAATATTCCCTATAATTAAATCCTACAATAATCCTACAAAAGTGTAAAATTGTGTATATAACCGAATGCGAACGCGAACGTAAAAAATGCTACACTCTTCGCCGGTTTAGTATATTTGTTCAATCATGTTTGTTAATTGAAGAGAAGAAACAATGTTATTGTTGGAAAACGTGTAATTTAGGTCCCAGATTCTGGAATGTACTAGTATCGTCCGATACTGGTTCTAACGTCAGTGTTCCAGTAGCGGGCGATATTGGAACAAAATTATGTACCAATATCGTTCAATACTGGAACAAATCCCACAGTTATCACGTGTACCAGTATCACCCAATACTGGAGCATAAAAATGTTCTAGTATCGCTCGATACTGGAACACAATTTGGTGTTCCAGTATCGACCGATACTCGCAACTTTTATGTTCTAGTATAGAACGATACTGGTACACTTTTCGGTCGAATAGTTTCACTTTCGAACTCTAATGAACTACATTTGATTCATACAGGAACCCTGTACGAACATGAATTCATTTATTGATGTTGATAGAACTTATCTTATTCCGGTTAATAGACTTCTCAGTAAAGGACTCTTTACGCTCTCACACATGCGTAGTAGCACCGCCACAACAAATCAGACGCAACCTGATTGGAAAACTGTGGGCAACGCATACGCTCAGGCCAACGGTGATCAGGCCTTGCGCTTGCATTGCGCTGAAAAAAGTATCAACAAGTATCAAAGCGCCATGCCAAACACATTGAGGTCTCTATGAACCGAGTGGTGACTCAGTGGACACTAGCTATAGGACGGGAGCTAGTCCCCATGGTCGCCCTTGAGCGCTTGTTTTTGTTGTAAATAAAGAGCAAAAATGTGAATAATAGCCCAACAGACATTTTAAACACAATTAATTAACTGAGTGATTACAAACCAAACTGGCAAATCTCTACAGAGAACATCTGACGGGCCAATCAATTGATTCACTGCAACATACAAATACAGACATAAATGAGCATTTATATAGCGTCTTTACATCAAGATCAAAGCGCGTAAGGAAAGCAAACCAAAGGAACAAAATGGCAATGAACAAACAAACATCATTAAGTACAATATGATACAAGTTGCAAAACATTTGGATACAAATATGTTTTGACAGATTTCTTGAACATATGTAAAGAGTCATAATTTCTTGTGAGTGCGGGAAGGTGATTCCACATTGCTGGAGCGATATAGATAAAACTCCGATTGCTGGCTTGATTTAAGAGTTCTGATGGTTGAATGCTGAGTTAGTTGGGTATATAGTATCCGAAGCCGATCGCAGGTTGACACGTCGTGGTTTGTAGAGAGAAAGGCAAGATGATAGGTAGCCCGGTGTTACACCTGAGAGGCACTTGTACACAGTAACTAAGATCTTATAGAGTCACTCGCTCTCTGACAGGTAACAAATGCAGCTGCTGAAGACAAGGTGTTGCGTGATCACATTTCATATGCTTTGCAAATAAGCATTGTAACACTTGAACGCGTAGCCCGGCGTCGAACGTATGGTGTGGGGAGCAATGCTGCTAAATATTGGACAGTGGTTGGTGTGCATTTTGTACAAGACTGTGGCTGCTGCAACTCGCCTGTGAAGTAGGCTGGTGATCTTGAGATGCAATAGATCAGTAAGTAGCTTCATGAGCTCCAATGATTTTGAGTACCTTCCTCTGGATGTTGTCAAGCTGGCTTAGGATAGTAGTCGAAGCGCTTGTCCAGCCTAGTGAAGCATACTCCATTACGCTGCGGACTTGTGATTTGTAAACAGTGGATCTGCCTATGGCCGTCAATTTATTTGCAACCTTACGAAGAGCGCCGAGCTTCTGGCCAGCTTTGTTTGATTGTTTGGACCAACTTGGTCCAAACAATCAAACAAAGCTGGTCCGACCAAGTCAGCTTGCTGTCAATGGTAACACCCAGGATTTATAGTTTGTCTGCAGATGGCAGTTTGCAGTCACCAAATTAGAGTTCAAGCTCTCTAAATCCAAACTGTCTGCTGGAAATCATTATTGCTGAGAATAAAGCGTTGAAGTGAGACGCAACCTGGAATCTACATCCAGGAATATACAACAAAGTCTACATTTTTCTGCAAATGTCTGACAAAAAGCTTCTGCCTTGTCCCTTGCTGTAATATGGGTGACGTTTTGATGTTCAATCACGGAACGCGCTGTTCTTCCGGTAGAGTGTTGATGATTCTCCACCATTTCTTGCTGCTCAGCGATTTATCTGCTAGGACTTGTCTCAGTTTGGTGTTATAGCTTCTCCTGGCTTGCTTCTCCGCTTGGTTGTAGAAATGTCTAGCTTCAGCGAACTTTGCCATACTACACTGCAAAAAGGTTGCTTAAATATTTGCTCAACATTTTACACAACGTTGTTGAAGTATGCAACCGCTCAACAGTTGTGTTAAATTTACCCAACAATAATATGTTTTCACCAACAGTTGAACAATTCCGGTTACTCAGCAGTTGCACAATTTTAATTACACAACAGTTGGGTATTATTAATTAACCATTTGTTGGGCATTTTGTGACTGTTGCTTAATTTGTGAATTGTTTTCATTATATATTGAGCATTTTTGTATAGCAACTGTTGCTTAATTTATCAAATGTAGCCATATGTTGGGTATTTTTGTATAACAACACGGGTAGGCAAATAATGTGAATTCTGGTCAATGCAGCAGAGCTATACATACATCACTACCTCCCGGTAGTGAACCGGTAACTTGAAATGGGAATTCTAGGCGATGCAGCAGAGCTACATACACTATTCCCGTTCGGTAGTGAATCTGTAATTGATTTTAACATGTTATTTAACTAGGCATATATATATAATATCTGAATCTCTTATCATTGGTGGTTTTGACTGTGAACGTTTGCCAAACGTATTCTTGCTATCTGGGTATGAAGGTATAAATAGTCCATATTATATAATACATGAACATATTTATATGATTCTTTTGGTGGAAGATAGATCACATGATATGAACTATTCAGTATTATGTCCATGTCGTGTATTTTTTGGCTATAAAAGTCGACTATTCAATATTCATCGCTAGTGACGTCGCTATAACACCGTTGAAATGATATTCATGAACAAATATATGTCAAACAAGGATGGAAATGTTAAACTATTTTGTCAGTGTTAGCGATTTATTCCGTTTTGGATGCCAAGACAGAATCAATATAATTGTGGTCCTACGCTGCAAAAAGGTGGCTTAAATATTTACTCAACATTTTACACAACGTTGTTCAAGTATGCAACCGCTCAACTGTTAAGTAAAATTTGCCCAACACCGTTGGATAACATGTTTTCACGAACGGTTGAACAATTCTAGTTACTCAAAAGTTAGGTAATTATATTCACTCAACAGTTGTTCAAGTATGCAACAGCTCACGAAATTGGCTTTTTTCGACGAATTGCTCAACGCTGGGGATTTTTTACTTTTATACAACGCCTAACTTTCTACATACCGTATATTGAATGAATTGTAATCAACACGTCAACCAAAGGATGATAAAAGTACTTTTAGCAACGTATTTTAAGCAACCTTTTTGCAGTGTAGTTTCAGTTTAGTCTTTTTGGCTTTCTTAAAGAGACGACGCTTCTTCCTGGACGCCCTACGGCATTTGTCGTTGAACCTAACCTTGTCTCCCGTCCTCTTAGTAACCGTCTTACTTGGTATGAACAAGTCCATTGCATCGCAAATGACATCTGTGACATTGGAGCAAGCAATTTCAGGATCTTTCTTCTGGGTTACACTTGACCAGTTTATGGAGGCAAGGTGATCTCTCATTCCCCAATAATCAGCCTCGTCATATCTCCAGAATTTGCTCCTGTGTTGTTTGTCCCTGTATACTGGCACGTGTAAGTACACTAACACAGGGTTGTGGTCTGAAGTACCTAGTCTAGCAGATGTGGTTGAAGTTGCTGGCAGGTCAGTCATGAAAAGGTCCAAGATTTGATCCAATGTAGTGGGTTCTTTGACGATCTGTTGTAATCCCATAGAGTTGTATAGCTAGTTGTAGTGTGCGGCACCCAGCTGCACCAGTAGTACGACTACCTAGCCAGTCTGTATGGTAGACGTTGAAGTCACCGACAAGCATGACTGAATTGGGTACAAGTTGCTTATTATTTGATGAGTGTTGGAGTCCAAATAAATTGAGAAGGATGCGGGCGAGCACAACAGTAACAAGCGCATTGTGTGATGCGTGCATGGGGCCAAAACCGCGTGTCTGTGGCCATTACCGCTCGCGTACGTTTGGATTACTTTTGCGCGCGGAGAGATAAAAACCAAACATTCTTGCCAATTTGGAACTGATTCAACTATAGTGAATGATAACTATAGTCAGTTTATCAATCACGAGACAGTGACGTAACTGCGTATTCTACTACGGTAATAGCAGCACATAACACCCGCGCGACTACTCAGGTCGCTGGCGTATACACACGAGCGCGAGCGTTGACAGACAGAAGATACATACGCGTGCGTAAAAGCTGCGCCTGTAAAGTTACGTCACTGTTCAGAGAAACTACTTACTGCTGTACATTTTAAGATGAAATTAGATGACGTGGAAGGTGAAAACAGTACATCATCAAAGTAAGCACATTTACCATGACACATTAAACATACAACCAGTAATTGACAATTATCACGTAACATGATAACAAGGTGAAAATAGTGCCCACTCCAAAGCTCGAATAACTATTGAAATATCACTACGGGTTCAAAGGTTCAATATATTTAATTGAAAAAGACAGATGGTCTATTGTATAACGGCAGATGTCCTGCCTCATTCATTATGCTTGTATCGAATTCATAATCAATCATTAAATTAGATTCTTTTTTGTGTGTTATGCACCTCAGGTGCAGAAGTGGTAGGAGGATACATACTCCGAGCACAATGAACAATGCCAGATACTCGTTAGGAGCTCGTCTGTCCTATGTGTCTTGGTCATAGTAAAGTATAATGAGAAACCTAGTATATATGGCTCGTGAATATAAGTGACTTGTGCTATACGCACCAAAGTAATAATTATTGTCCATCACTAAACGTACAAGCAAACTTAAATTTGAGCTGAGACCAACGCAAATATTTCTACGCAAATATTTCTATATCTTTTTGAATATATTTGGACTGGTTTACTTCAATTTCTATAGGTGTACGTATGGTAAAGGAAAAATATAACTTTTGCGTCAATCGTATTACGTACACGTCACTTATACGTATAAACCATACGGACTAGTTTTACAGATCGGCCTCACGTTCCTTAAATAACGGCACTATAATGTGCTCAGATTTGCTTTTTAGGATACGATATCACATTTTGAGCTATACGTATGATATCATATCATTGTCACTAATCATCAATCCGCAGCCAATATTATTTACAAAATACAGAATCTATGGTGTTAAATTAATAAAAAGGGGCATCGTCAAAACAAAACAAAATTACGTTTCTTATCGTTTATCTTTGTTACATCAACTGATTTATACGAACAATATTTGAAAATACATTTAACCATATTTTTGAAAAGGAATCGGTTCAGTAATGAACATGATGGATATTAAGAGATTGGCTGGATTCAGCCACTGGTGGAATGAGTAGATGCCTGGTGCTATTAATATCTGTGCTTATTGACGTTATTCGTAATTGGCGATTTCATGTCAAAGAGGAAGACATACTCGATGTCACGCCGGTAAACATACAACCGCGTACTTTTACCGCAATAATAATGAACTGTGAACTTTTACATTTTCCTAGATAGTGTCGGTTACCAGCAAACATTTCATTTCAAACTAGATAGATAGTTTATTCGTTCAAGTTTATTTCACGAATGTAATAAGGTAAAATATTGAACAGCTCAGAAGAATGAAGAATTTGTATGATTAGTGCAAAGTTCACTACATTGAAAAACTACATCACTCTCGTCTCGGCTACATAACTAGCCTCTTTTTCAGAGCACTAATTGCTCTGAGCATGCTCAGTTGGATAGCACGGCCCTCTTGTGACGTAAGTGCGCTACGAATAACGTCTAAAGTCCTGTTTGAAAATAATCAGAGCGCTTAAAGGTAGATGTTCCGATTGCTGGCCCGATTTTCAACTTGGTGGTGGTTATACACCTTTGGCAATAATTCACCACATTTCAGCCTATAATTTCTTAATGGAACATTTCTGGCCCCTAAGATTTTACAGACATAATGAGAGAAATGGATTCTTCTGATATCAAAATATCTTGATGTGAAAACAAATTCAAAGTCCAAAAAAAGTGATCGGAACATACACCTTTAACAAAAATATAACATTATAAACAATGCAATGCACCCGTGATATCATGGGGATATCATACACCTGTGGAAAGGAAAGAACGTCGCTGTCTACCAACGCCTGACGGTAGTTATCGCCCGATTCAATAGTACCTCCGCTAGTTGGGCCCCGTATGTTATTAGGAATGAACCAACGCCTGGCGGTAGTTATCGGCCGATTCAATAGTACCTCCGCTAGTTGGGCCCCGTATGTTATTAAGAATGAACCAACGCCTGACGGTAGTTATCGCCCGATTCAATAGTACCTCCGGTAGTTGGCCCCGTATGTTATTAAGAATGAACCAACGCCTGGCGGTAGTTATCGGCCGATTCAATAGTACCTCCGCTAGTTGGGCCCCATATGTTATTAGGAATGAACCAACGCCTGGCGGTAGTTATCGCCCGATTCAACAGCACTTCCGGTAGTTGGCCCCGTATGTTATTAGGAATGAACAGAGGAAATGTTCCTATCAGTAAGCTTATTAACAGTTGTGAGTGAAATATTCAAATGTAGGTAATTAATAATGTTATTATAGTAGTATAAAAGTATAGATTAAAAATCACGCATTAATCTAAAAAGAAAATAGGGCATTTGTGGTCTTCTGAATGCAAATAAGTAGATGATATATCGAATTATACTTTGATTGCATTTCTGTGTTGATATTATGTCTGGTTAATTCCCCTTAGCTTCCTTCATTTCACTCTTCAGTTATTTGACGGCACGTCTCGTAACATTCGAAAATTTATAATAACACAATCATGACCTGTATATCACGAATGATCTATTACTCCCATTAAAGTGATCTATAGGTCAAACACTATGTCTGTGTTTCTATGCTGCGCTATGTTTTCATTTAATGTATCGATGTATGAATTAGAGTACCGAGTGTAGTCTGTTCGTAATTGACTCTGATGTTTTTGAATCACACGCAACAAAACTTGTATTTACATATCTTGTAATTTTACTATAGCCAACATGATTCGATTTGTTAGAATTATATAATAAAGCTCATTGAATGACGAGAAGTCGATAATATATTGAATTCCATTTAAAACTAGTTCTTTGTTCATTTCACTCTATATATAAGTTATTTGAATTAAGGCACGCTCCGTAACGTTCTGAAATTTATAACAACACAATTATGACCTACATGTCACTAGTGATCTATTTCTTCCATTAAAGTGATATATTTCTGTGTTTCTTTGGTGCGCTATGTTTTCATTTAATGTATCGATGTTTGAATTAGAGTCCCGAGTGGAATCTGTTCGTAATTGGCTCCAATGTTTTTGAATCAGACGCGATAAAACTGGATCCGCAGGTGTATTTACATACATCTTGAAATATTTGGTGAGAATGATATATATAAAACCAAAAATGTAGATACTTGTCGCAACTCCTTATGCGGATTTTCGTCAATACCTATTAGGAATGCGTTTGATTAAAGATAGATGAGTATAATACGACACATACAAACGTCAATCTGGGTTATTTGTTTTCTCCAAGAGATGTACGTGAGTATAACTCCGTGGCGTATTAATTCCATAGAGCATTCATCAATGGCTGAAATACAGCGTGTGAAATTGTTTGCCTTGTATTGTCAAACCAAAGGAAAAGGATATACGGGAAAATTATTTATTAAAACAAGCCGGGGATTTGCGGTCGGGGCGACACAAGGTCCAACCAACGGAAGAAACATAAATAAATATATGATGTATTTATATACAGGGTGAGTAAAAATAAGTGTACTCTGATTGAAAAATAAATTACAAATATATCTGACAACAAAATTAAGGCAAACAATAATTTAATCAATTACGCCATTTATCTGCAATAATCGGCAAAAAGAATCACGGCAAATGGTACCGTTTAGTAGATACGAATATTTCGGTAAAATAACTGAATTTTGAAACTGAACAAATTTGTGATTTCATGCTCAATGAGCACTTAATAATGTGTAGGATAAACATGTAAAGGATTAAACAGTCTATTTATTAAACCAATTAAATAAATAATAGCCTTGTTCAGAATTTCTCCTCATTATTTAACATGAATTAACATTATCACCACTTGTGAGTTAAAGTAATTGCAAGGATTTAAAATTGATCCATAGATTGCATAAACATGATAAACAAGACGAGGACGTGGAATGAAAAGGGCCAAATGAGTGACTATCTGATATTGTATAAAATATACAATTAAGTATTTTGATAAAAAATAATATTGCAACTATTTTACTTTTTTTACAGTTAAAATATACGGTCAAAATATCAATGTCCACAGTAAGTGAAAGTCTCTCTCTCTTTCTCTACATGGACATTCATTTTTGAAGACAATTTGTTTTCAGGTAAGTCCAGCAATGGGCAAGTATTCAAGCAGCTCTTCCTTCTACGTGACCACCATTATTGTTACACAAAGTCTCGCACTGGTCTTCATGCTGTTGATAGCGCACCTGGAGATCCTTCTTCGACGCAAAACTCTACATTCATTGTCAATACGTTGCCGTAGTACTTGAAGACTTTAGAACCTTTTGTCAGGATTGTAATTTGTTATTGCTTATAATACCTGATGATATTGAATTTGAGCCTTCGAAGATGGTATCTTGTTCGGATCTAAAAATTGCCACTTTTATTCGAATGCGCGTTAAATGAGTTTCTCTTAACCAATTCTAACCAAATAAAATTCTTATTAAAGCTAATTAATAGGTCTTGTTCACCATTAAAATAATTTGGGTGACAAATGCTCATATCCTTTTTTAAAAATCCTTCAAGTTGAGTACACTTTTTTTTTACTCGCCCTGTATGTATCAAATGTTAAATACGGAAACAAATGCCGAGTACCCCATGTAGTTCTAGTTACTTCGTGATATGCGAGTCTATTAGTATACATGTATACATGCGTTTCTTGTCAAATCGAACCATTTGGAATTGAGTATACCAATGAACAAAATTTGTAGACAAATTGTCTTTATACGACGTGTGAACGCAGTCACGAGTATATTGGATTCGTCAGCCTAAATCTGGTAAAATCTGCTCCGCATAGAAAGCAGCAAGTGTTATGTAGTGATTTGTCTTTTACAACCTTCTATTTTTTTCAGTCCCGACCCCTTTTCCGAAAAAGTAAGGCAATTGGAGACCCACAAAATTGATATATGCTGTGTTAGATTAATACCCAGTGCTGCGGGTATCATGCGGTCAAAAATATGTTGAAGAACTTGTGTTTTGGCGTGTTTTGCTGGCTTGCAATGCATTGTGGGATCATTCCTGAACCTGCTCTGTGTCGAATTCTGTTCTAGCCAATCATAACCACTCATTCAGCAGATTTGAGAGTTATATTCTGGTGAGCATGGAAACACATTTATAGTTAAATGTATAGTTGGTTAAGGTAATATGAAGTTTATGATGTTAACCTTTTTATTTTTGGACGAAAAGTAAGGAAATGATTGATCAAACTATTCAATGATATAAGAGGCATAAAACAGCATTATATTTACGAAAATAAGTACTGCATCAGTGATCAGTCATCAAGTACAAGCTAGATAACTCAATTGCATCTAAATACTCTTAACTGTAAAACCGATACTAACCAACTGAGACTCAACTATTTGTGCCCTAATTGATCTGTCATCATGCAATTAAAAATGGCATTATATACATCAGGCATGTGTTCAGACGAGTTTAACCTGTTGATCTAGGGTCACTCAAAGTTCTTGATATCCCATGAGTATATACTGCTGTTGAGCAAAAGCCAAAAGTATCGGTCCACAGATGAACGGTCAAACCGATAGAAACCAAGTGTATGGGCGGCCAAAGGGGTCAAAAAGGTATCAAGGTATGAGAATCAGAAAGGTGTCGATGAGAGAAAGGTGTATAGAAAATAGAGAAAGGTATAGGATAAAAAGATTGAACAGTCTAAATCTATAAAAGGGTATAATTATATAAAAACAAGAGAAAGGGGTCAATGGAATAAAGAAAGGTGTCTAATTTACAGAAGAAAGGGATCTAAAGTGAAGAGGTGTATAATATAGAGAAAGGGGTCTAGAATGGAGAAAGGTGTATAATTTAGAGAAAGGGGTCAAAGGTCATGTAGGGAGCATTTGAGGTAAATGTGTGCATTTTTAAAGAACGGTGTCTAGATTGGAGAAAGGTGTGTAATTTATAGAGAAAGAAAAGGGTCTAGAATGGAGAAAGTACACGTAGGCCCATAATATAAAGAGAGGTGTCTAGAATGGAGAAAGGTGTATAAGTCAAGATGTTTACACACCATGAGCACCTCAAGCGCCCTTAGCTAAAGAATATTGTTACCAATTTTGGCTGATTTTGAAGTCTGAGTTTAGACGAGAGCCCAAAACAGCAGCAATAAGTGCAATTTAAATTGTTGGCAGAATGGGGTCAAAGGTCATGTAGTTGTCTTTAGAGATCAATCTGTATACACCACATGAGCAGAGTCCCATTTACCCAAAGATTATTGTTACAAAGTATGGTTGCGATTGAAATCTGACTTTTCATATGAGAGCACTAAACAAGCCGAACGAAACTATCCAACTTATCTCGCACGTCGTATACGGTTCCGATAGGATCCTCATAATAATAATCAGTATTTATAATAATGTGTCATTTAACAAACGCAAACCACAGATTGCGTAAGCCGTGAACCGCGCCATCTAGTTTTTTTAATGGGATTTTCTTTCAATTTAAACCCTACTAATTTACTTTTAAGTTCAGGCTCGAGTAATATTATTTGTTTCATAATCAGAAACTGATAGTGGAAAAGTTTTGAAATTCGAAAGTACTGGCGTTTTAAATACTACTGTTGAACAGTTCAGAAGAAGATTCAGCATGTAAAGCTTACGAAATTATTAAACGAATTCAGTGGCGTAATACCACGAGGGCGCAGAATGCCGACTACTCTTTGACGTCCTTTTCCGACAAGTTTATGAACATCGTGCTACATAGCCTTTTTTTTTACACTCTGACCGGGTAAATCCTAACACCGGGTACCATAGTACAAGACTCAACATGTGATAAAACACTTACGATTGCATGACCTAATTTCCCTTTATACGACAGTCCATGGTGATCACCCCGATAGCATTCTCGGCGCGAAAACCACGTGATGTATACTATAATTTGATCAGTTCCAAATTGGTGAAGCCTCCTTATAGCAGTGAATGAACGGAGTCTTTCCAAGTCCAAATATTATTTAGAATATATTTCAACCATTCATTCATACATAAACAACTCAGTGTTACGCATTTCACTCGGATATAATTGGCTATATCATAAGGTACAACAACTGTAGGGGTGCTCTGAGTGTTTGTGCATTAACCTCAGGAACAATCGCCCTCTGCATCAGAAACCTGGTGGACAGCATGCGTAGAAGGTGCACTGAATGCATCCAAGCACATAGTGGACACACACACACACCAATTGATGTCTGTGTTTGGGTAACTGACATTACCTTCATCTCAATTTGTTTTTATTTCTTCGCGTGCCTTAAACTCTTTGTTGCCGAAATGTCCAGGCTGTGACATGTGATACAGCAAGCGGTTTCATGCCAGTGCATTTTTCAGTTCTGTCAGTAAGGTAACCGTTTGGATATTTGACATGTCATTAGAGTAGAGTATTGAAGTAATCCTGTGTCATTTTGGTTTATTTTGATGGACAGATTTTTAAGATATGACCATGTGAAAAAGTTTCTTTTTGAGCCCAGTTTAGTTCTTTTATACAGCAAGATCAGCAACCACTGCTTACGTAGCATCTGTGGATCTGAAGTGTTGTGAGAGAAACTTACTCTTGTACTGACCGTAACATCTAACCCCTTCCAAGTACTTACTGTGCGTTCACATTATAGTATCAATGTTATGATATTCATTTTGTAGTTGTCTGTAACCGCAAGCATTTACTTTTGTATATATATTATTGAACAAGAATGGCGGGCATACGATACTATCAAAATGATTTGCCTCTCAAATGTGAATGCTCATATGGAAATAGAATACATTGCATGCATGGTTTGAAATGGATTGTAACACAAATAACTTATGTTGTATTCATGTATCTATACCACGTTATTTCATCACTATAGATTTTAGAACATGTTCAGAACTTGCTTAATACTCTCCACTCTTCCAAAATTGCACAAAATGGTTTAAAAATGTCAACATTGTTGAATATTTGGAATCATCATAAGAAATGCATTAAAATAAGTACAAACATGCCTAGTATTGGTTCAGTAATTCTTGAGATACACTTCAAAATTGGGAAAGGTTTCTGAAAAATCTGTTTTGAATCTGGTAAAATTAATAGCCACATAAAAAGTGTTAATTATGTTTCACACACAGAATTCTTCTGAGAATCGGGATATCTGAGACAATAATCTATCTATCTTAATGTCCTTCATGAAAATATGTTTTTCGATTTTCTTTTTCAGACGGTTGCCATGATATTACTGATAAACAAAATACGGATAATGAGTTTTGGTTGAATATTATGATTCACTCAGGTGTCTAAGAGTAAATTCACCCGATATACAATAAGTGAGATCCAAACTATAAACTGATTGGTACATTCTGACATTGTTTCATTACATCGGATGAAATTCTGTATTCTTTACTTTGGCCATTTGAATGATATGATATTTTTCCAAGGTAGATTGCCCATGTCCTGAATACCCTTGCAGCAAAACCATACCAAACATGTGACTATTGTACGCAATGCTGTATAATAAATACTTGAGCAGATTAGTACTTCTTCAGGTGCACATTGATCTGATTATTTTGTTTATTTAAATAAATAATTATTATTCATTTGTTTTCCCGAAAGTAGAGTCATTCTCACTAAAAATCAAAATTTCGTTAACACATTTAATACTTTTTAAGTACTTCTTGGTTTGTAAATATCTGTTTAATGCATCTTATTGCGTACCTTGACTGACAACATGTGATAAGATACTTACAGTTGCATGCGTTGACACGCTCTGCATGACCTAATTTCACTTTCGTCTTTTAATCACCCATGGGATCTAGCACTATTTGGCGCGAAAAACCGCAGGGTATATGTCGCACAATGCTGTCTGCTGACAGTTCATGATTTGAAATACACTTCATAGTGGATACTATATACAGTATATAAAGCTTTACAAATGAGACATTGTCGGCCGAGTGCACCAATGACGGGTAGCTGAAGAATAGCGCTACCTCGCTAGTAATTGAGGCGTAACCCAAAATGTTGAGAGCGCCAATGCCGGGTAAGCTACTAGGCTAGTAACTGGCGGGTAATTTAGGCTAAATGTTATACCTGACCGGACCCAAGAGTAAGTTGGGGCATAACATTTTATGCCACAAGTCAGTCGATTCTAGCAGTAGCGTAAATTTGTTGTGAACATTGGAGGGGATGATTCGCTGATTTCGCTTGCATGCCCAGGGGATGTATATTTGAAGTGGAATGTGACCCCTCATAAGCTGAAATATTTTATATTTTGAAAATCCATTCATGCAATTTGGGGATTTTTTAAGTCAAAATTTAGATCAACTCCTTTTGCCCATTCAAACACTAATAACATCGACTTTGGGTCATATTTTGACCAAAATGTACTATAATTGTCCAAGGATCTTAAATAATGACTAAATAAATAAACTTATTATTGTTTTTTTAAAATTAAAACTGAAGTTTCAACATTATTGTGAGTGGATAACTAGAAGAAAAAAGAAAAAAAGTTTAACGTGCCGGGAATCGAACCGGGGTCCTGCGGTTCACAGGCGAAGGACAAGGTAACCATGCCACGGAAGTATGAGTGTAAATAGGTGTGTTATAATTGTATATAATTGTTTGCATCGGGTGCTTGTGTTTGTCATTAAAATTGTGCTTTTTGGTGCAATATTTGTGTGTGCCCCTCGCCCAAAATATGTTTGTAATGTCTTGATAGTCCTTATTTTTGAAAAAGCGTTGAACAAATTCGAAATTTTTGGCCAAAAGAATATCGTCATTTTTGTTCGGAACGCAAGCCGACTAAACGTGATTATTTATGTTAATTATGTACACTCACCTATGACCTAGCGAGTGACGACACATTTTAAATATTACGGAGGACCACTCACGTCAGTATTTTACAGTAACCTATAGGTTAACACTTCGCATATGCGCCAATTAATTTTGTAAGGGGACGATGCTGATTAATGTGGATATTTACCTCGCTAGTTACTATTCTGTTGTTATTCGCCAGTTGTGCTCTAAGAATTACATCGTTAGTAAGTTACGCTACAGTTGCAGCATAACTACTAGGGAGGTAGCTTACCTCCCTATTAAGTTACCCGTCATTGGTGCACTCGGCCGATTATGGCTAATACCGTTCCAGAATGGCGGCACACCTCTACTACGCCAATAGATACTAACATGTCTGATTGGAGTTTGATCGAAGCAAATGATTCACACATTTCTTTCAATCGATTCCTGTAATTGCCCATTATTTTTGCGTGTACTCATTTGACACTACCATACGCAATCCAAGAATAATTACCCCCCCCCCCCCCCCCCCCGAAAAAGAGAGAAAAAAAAAAAGGTAAGAAAGAAAACACCAACAAAAAATCTGACTTAAATAGTGTTTGGAATTATGTAGATCGCACCAGTCATAACGTCAAATTATAATGTGAATTTGACCAAACAAGCGCCAGGTGTGTGCAGATAAGTTTATATGTATAACATTTAAAAGATGATGAATACAAATATGTCGAGTTTTAGTTTGCTCTAGTTTGCTCTAATTACATTTGCTTTCGTGTTATTAGATAGTATGGTCAATTTTGATACAGAATAACAACATGTTTGTTCAATTTATGCTCAAATTACATGTTTGACGTGTTGAGGGTAATGTAATGTTGACCTAGATTGAAGAGCTGATATGCAAAAGGGCTTACGTCCACTTGTTTCAAAAATGAGTTATAACCAGCAATATACATGTATAGTATTTTGGTAGTAGTTCCTAACCATCTAGGCCATTGGTTGTTAAAGCCTTACATACCATATAGTAATTCAACACAGAAGTCAGAGTTGTTATACAAAAGAACTTGCTTAATTCGAGTTGTGTTCTCGATCTACAATGGCTCTCCACACTGTCCTGTCCTGC
This sequence comes from Ophiura sarsii, assembly GCA_035610835.1. Classification (NCBI taxonomy): domain Eukaryota; kingdom Metazoa; phylum Echinodermata; class Ophiuroidea; order Amphilepidida; family Ophiuridae; genus Ophiura; species Ophiura sarsii. The sequence goes on from CM069447.1 coordinate 2,709,755, forward strand.
ATTGCTGTCTTTAAGTCTCCGATATCCAAACCAGTGTCCTGTTTTAGCACATCGATGTAAGTTAAGGCAGGTCTTCCAGGTTTTCTTCTTTCATGCATGCTTTGGTATCCAGTGAACCAGCTTTAACACACATTCTTGACTCCTAGAGCAGTGGCCTGAGAATCTTGTCCTTCTATCCCTGATCTTTTGGGTGATTTTGGGGCTCCATACAGCTCTGTGTTAGTTGTATGTTGCTTCCAGTGAATGTTGAGGACAGCCCTCAGCATACGAGTATAACAGCCGTCAAGTTGCTTTGCTAGATTAGGGGTGGTGGCCATGCCTCACAGCCATATAGTAACACAGATTCAACAGTTGCGGCGAAGTTTGATTTTTGCTTGGTAGGGTGGATTTCCAGATCTTGTTCAGCTTCCCACAGGCTCTCCAAGCTGCTGCCTTACGTTGCTTGATATCTGTTTCAGTGCTTGACATCCAGGCACCTAGGTACTTGAAATCGTTTACTTCATCTAGTTTGGTTCCATCATTTGTTCTGATTTCCACCGCACTTGTTTGGTTGTATGCCATGAACTTTGTCTTCTTTGCATTCTTAGTCAAGCCAACTTTAGCCACTGATGTCTCAACCCTCTGAAGCAGATCTTGTGCCTGGTGTAATTCTTGTGTCACTGCTACAGGTCCAATCCTTCTGCTTCTTCGCTTTTCTAGATGGAATCCAAGCTTTTCTTCCTTTCCTGTTATAGCCATTCTCAGGGCGAAGTCTATTACAATAACAAACAGATATAGGACAAGGGTGTCACCCTGAAGTACACCAGCTAAGATTTCGAACATATCTGTTTCTCCATCTGGAGAAATCACTTTAGCCATGGTTCCCTCTTACATGTCTCCAACAGCATCGACGATCTGTCCTGGTATGCCATAAGCGTGCAGAATTCTTAGCATTTTGCCACGATGGATGGTATCAAAGGCCTTCCTGAAATCTATATATGTTATAATTGCTCGTAGGTTATTAGCTTTCACCCCTTCAATCAGCCTTCTCAGTGCCAGTATTTGTCCTATAGTAGTTCTTCCTACCCTGAAGCCATTTTTGTTAGTTCTTAGATGTGTATCCAGCTCAGGACGAATTCTATTTAGGATCATCCGGTTATAGGTTTTCGCTACGATAGAGCTAAGACTTATGCCACGATAGTTGCCGCCCAGACTGAGGTCTCCTAACTTTGGAATGGGCACAATGTTGAGGATGGACCATTGGCTCGGCTTCTCTCTATTTGTAATTGCATCATTGCAGAAACCTAGCACAATATCATCTAGAGCACATCTCTAACTAACGTCAATGGAAAATGTTTTCGGTATACTTTGAACCTCTTTCATTATACAAATAATATTTCAAAGGATCAATCACACTAGTCCAGAATAATGTCATGTTTTTTTCTCAAATCACTAAAATGGATGTAAGCCTTTTGCATATCAGTTCTCATATATAGATATTGCACTACGTGTAAAGGAACGTGTCTGTTTTGAGATATCCAGTTACAGTTGCTGATATCTGTGTTTGTAAAAAGAGGTAAATAAATTAGTTTTGTATTAAACGCATATTTCTACATACCGTACTATAGTTAGACCAAGCGAAACGGCTAATATCTATAATATCATGTGGTCTTTTTACTAATATGCTAATACGTACAATGTACAATTGCAGTTACTCTGTACGTATTTGAAGCGTTTAGTTTTATTCCGTAAATAACACCCTAATTTACCAAATATATCGTGCTATTAGATGTTAACAATTTCGATTATATTTATTTAATATTTGCGAACAAATATAAATCAAACAAACCCGGGGGCGTGCAGGGTGACGATGGATGAACACATATTGGATATTCTTGTAGCTTACGCTATTTACGGAATAAACCATAGCTTTAAACTGCATTTGTAAACTGTACATATATAGCAATTTAGTTAGGAAACCAGGTTGATCTGATGTTAAAGATGATTTTGTTATTTTTATGTATGGCTCAAAACATTTTATAAGAATAAGATGCAAGTATACTAGAATCCATTGACCAATTCGTAGTGGTCATGACGCGGCATCGTGTGTTATTGCTATAGGTCGGCAGGGTACTTTTTACCGTTTGCCATTGACAACAAACCAGACGTTTTAAAATATCAGTTTTACACTCTACTCAACCACACAGTAGATCAACCCTAGCGACCGCATTACGTCGTGTAAGAGACTTTTGTTTACATTTGCAAAAAGGTTGTAAAACCGAAAACCGACTGATTCTTGAACATTACCCATAAAGCTAAAGAGTACACTCAAAATAAATACGGGTGTTTTAAAACACTTTTCGAGTGTCAGTTATTTTTTGATACTGCAGCACACTCAAAATGACACCATTGAAAGCTCAAATTGAAGTCACAAAGGTGTCGCTTCATAAATATGGTGTTCATTTGACACCTTAGGGTGCTCTGTTTACACCTTTATTATACACGCTGTCTTGATTTGACACCAAAGCCGTGTTAATTGACACCCAAGCAGTGTCATGTTAGGTTTTTCACTGACACCCTCTCGGTGTTTTTCAAATTTGGCAAATGTCACTGACACTCCAAAGGCGTACCGCTGCGTGCATCATGCCAGCGACACTTTTGTAGTGCTTTGCCGTTGGACACCTTGATGGTGTCGTTGGACACCTTGATGGTGTTTTCGAAGTTGTGCACATGCGCAGGCCAAGGAAGTTCGTCTGCGGGTTTTTCGGTCTTTTTCATCTGTATCGTGCAGTGGATGCGCCGCATGTCATGTGAGTACATATTTTTATACTGTTTTCTTTGTATTTGTGGACTCCTTTCCATCAAAATTACTAAACTATAACCTAGTTAAGTTAGGCTATATCGGTGGCGCATTCAGTGAAGTGCTGGTTACTCGAATTTCCTTATAAACTCGTGAGATAATTTCCGGGGCTATGTGTGATGTATAAGGATAATAAGCTTACCGGGAAGCTTACATTAGCGAGGTCCACGGAAATCTGTCAGTGTGTGAAAAGTAACGAAAATGACACCATGATTAGCCTAACTTAATTAGGTTTTTTATAGTGTAGTAATTTTGATGGAAAGGAGTCTATAAATGTGGAGAGGGTAGTATAAAGATATGTACTCACATGTCATTCTTGATCAAAACACTTGAAAGGTGTAATTTTGACACCTTTCAAAACGGGTCCTGAGACGCACCCCCAGTGGTGTCAATTTGAAATGAATCCCTAAAGGTGTCAATGTGACACCTTAAAGATGTCCAGATTACACCTTTAGAGTGTCATCAAAACACTTGAAAGGTGTCATTTTGACACCTTTCAAAACGGGTCCTGAGACGCACCCCCAGTGGTGTCAATTTGAAATGAAACCCTAAAGGTGTCATCGTGACACCAATAACGTGTCATTGTTAAACCCCAAAGGTGTCAAAAAAGACACCATAGCATGCTCATCTGGGGACCCAAATGCGACGCCCTAAGAGTTGTCAAATTACACCTTTATTGTTTTGAGTGTATGTAAAAATCAGCATTTTTGTGTAAAAATGATTAGAAGGAAACCCTTGGGCAAATATTTCAAGCGATAACCCTCTCTGGGATTTTGAAGAAGAAAAAAAATCCATTTTGACAATTTTTTATGATGATGGTACCGTCTGTATTTGTCTTCTGAGAGCTGTGTTTGTGGTCAACGGCATGTGATCTTGTGATTGTCACTCCGAGCCGACCTGTAATCGTACCCCCCCCCCCCCCCCCCCCCCCCCCCCATAGAAAGCTCAGGTCCTTGACGTAAGGACATTTTGACAAGGTGTACAAAAACACTAATTCATCCAAAGTGCTCCAAAGTCTGTGTGTATCAATATGATATACCCATTGTAACACTGGCCTAGCTCTTATGGTCTGTAGCCTCTTTCACTCAATGTCAGACACAGAGATTATTTTGAAATACTTCTATATGATCACTGGTCACATGGTCACATTTAGCCAATAATATCACGCTGTAAATCGATACAACTTCCACTTACTCTTCAAGTAAAGAAAGACGAGTCGCACATATTAATATCCTGAAATGTAAGAGATTAGCTTAAACATGTTTTAATTCTCGAAATAGTTCGTAGTTCATCCCTGTTTTACTCTCAAAGTCTTTCATATTTATGCAGCCTACATTATTTCTGTATAGCCATCCAAAATTCGGGATAGTTTAACATTGACCTTCAAATATTGAGGTAGGGCATAAAATACGACCATTTCATTTGTGTTATTCGGCATACTGTAATGATTTACAGACGGTCTACGTCGTGCAAGCGAACCAATTCTCAACTATATTCCGTATTTCTATAATATGTAGCAATCACTTGTGTCAGTACTTAGCCATTTGCTGGTGGGAACGTCTCAATCTCAATATGCCGACTTCACCACAATCTTGTACACAAAGTCAATGTCGCATCTCTCCGCAAGGCTTGCACGACCTGGTCGTCATTAGTCGGGGTCGCGACCATTGGCGATAGTCGCGACTGCGACTATGTACCTCGTTACAGTCGACTATAAAAGTGTACTTTCGGAAGTCCTAATTATGCACACTGAATGAGAACAAAATCTATGACCGACGTATGTGATATTATGTTATCTTAGATATTTATAAGTAATTTAGTCTTCAAGCCCGAGGATGAATAAAAGTATATAAATTCCTTTTGAAATGCCTTGTAAATAATCCGATCTTAATAGTTTGTGTCATACTTCCTTTATTTATACAAATTCAAGACTAATTGGGCATCTAAATTTCGTCAGAATTTAACCTCCAATGGTCGTCGAACGGCGACTATCGCAACCATTTGGTGGCGATTGGTCGACCAGGAAAACACTGTCGTGCAACCCTACTCCGTACTGTAGATGTCAATGTAACTTCAATTAACATGGAACAGTTGTGATGTTGGCACATTCAGATGAAGACCTACACACATTCTTAAGTGGCGCAGAACTGAAACAAAGTATCACAAAGTATTCGAAATACAGGTAATTGATACGAATGTCCAGTATTCCTTTTTTGTATTTCAGATTGTTAAGTGACTTATACTATAACATTGCAAAGAATAAAATTGACTTTTAACTATACCTATAATTATGTCGAGGGGAATCTAGATACACTTTGACAGCATCAATTAACATATCAAAAAGCCTTTATTACACACAGAGCAACAATCAATTTGGTCACAACTAAACATTCTACCATTACCATCCCTAAACAGGTTCAACAACAAATACAATCCCTGTAAATTATTCTTACGTCAGAATTCTCGTTCATGTGAGATGCATTCGTTACAAAAGCACTTACTTGTTCAATATTATAATATGTATACACATACAAAAAATAGGGTATACATGTATTCAAGTTTATACAGTGATAAAAGTTAAAATTTTAACGGGTTCGCCGTCGGACAAGTTTTAATCTGTCAAGCTTTCGTCAGGATTAGCTCTGACTTCTTCAAGACCAAATTATTATAATATTAACCAAAGGTATCACGTTCATGCCATTTGTCAAAGGTGTCTCAGACAAAATTTGCCGATTCTTAAATCGTGCCGGTGTTAAAACTTACTACAACAAATCGACCAAACTCAGAGATATTGTCAGCAAACCTAAAGATCCTATGCCCAATGGTCGTTCACCTTGCGTGTATAGCATACCATGTACCAAAAGGCCTTTAAAGGTCAGATTGTCTGAACACAAATGAGCTACATTACAAGGCAAGAAAGATAGCTCGGCACTGAACATGCGTGTGAAGAAGGTCATGAACCACTCTGGAACCAATTCAAAAGCATTGCACAGGTTTCCAATCTTGGTATGCGGCTTGTTCTAGATATCAGAATCAATGAATCATCAACAATCAATAGAAATGACGTCAAAGATATCAGCCGCATGTGGCGCTCTCTATTTCCTATCAACACGATCAATCATATCCGCCAATCGATAACGGTCTTGTAATTTTTTCAGCCAGGTCCGCAATGAACCATTATATACCCTGCTCAAGTTCGTTACAGCGTCAAACGATCTCTACAGATCAGTGACCGCACTACTGTGCATTAGACTTATTGTAGTCTGTAGTAGACAAGGGGCAGTCTCTACGTTATTTCCATTGGTCAAGGGGCAGTCCTTTGGAGGTTCTATTATAACCAAATTTATATATAGTAGGCTAGTGGCAACCTACGTGTAGAGCTATTTTCAGAGCCACCATCTCTCTGTTCAGTGGAAGCGGCAATCCATCTGAACGGCTCTTTTCAGAGCCACCAATTCTTTCACAAGTAGGAAAGGGCACCTACACACAGAAAAATAATTACACGGCTTGTGTAAAATAGTACATATTTCTATGTAAACAATTACATAATATGAATTATGTAACATTTTACTTATTAATTAAGTAAAATTTTACTTGATAATTATGTTTCACCAGTAACATAACCATTATGTAAAATGCCTACTTAATAGTTATGTAAAACATATATAGAACTCCATAATTTATGTACAAATTACCTAATGTGAATTATGTAAGGTTTTTACTTATTAATTATGTAAAATTGTGTAAAATTGTACATACTTAATAAGTAAAACCTGAATCATGTAAGATTTTACTTATTAATTATGTAAAATTTTGCACAATTGTTATGTACCACCAACCTAATTATTATGCAAAATGCTTACTTAATAGCTATGTAAAATATTTGTACATAAATATGTAAAATATTTTACATAATCTAAGTAAAACGACACCGTACATAATTTATATTATGATAAGGGCCTAGGACTATAGCCTAAAACAAAGTGGATTTGGTGAAGAAATAGTTGAAATATAGCGGTGAGTACATTTTATGCGTATAGGTCATAGTTCATAGCATAATTATTATACATAGGCCTGTGTACCAAAAAGACGACAACGTACGCCTTTGAGTGATTTGAGTATTCGGCCTATTTACATGTAATGACCGTGTGTCTTCATCACCATGTATTGTATTGTTATAGTGCATCAATGTCGTCCTTGCGGCTCTAGATTTTGTCTGTACGTGCTATGAGATATGACCTACACATACAATGTACTCACCGTTAAATATTTCGTCTATTTCTTCAACAAATCCCATTGCTTTAGCACTCCACGCACGCGGACACGCCATTCTCACGTTGTCGTATTTTTACACCGTAAATTGTGTATTAAAATATTATAGTTTACATGGTACATGTATAAATTCGCCCTTTTTACATATTTTACCGGTAAAAGCATTTTTTACACCATAATCATGTATTTACTTAATTTATTTTACACACTGGTGTGTAGAATTTCCTTACTTAGGTAAACTATCAGGAATACATAACAAAAATGTAATCAACAGGCTTACATAAACGTTATGTTCGATTTCTATACCGCTTTTACTTCAGAGATGTAATATTTTACATTGTTTTTTCTTACATATTTATTTTTTACATAGTGTTTTCTGTGTGTACTCTCAAATCATCGGGCAAGGGGCAGCCCAAATGATGATAACAAGAGAAGTGGCAATCTCTATGTTTTGTTTAATATTATAATAATTTGGTCCTGAAGAAGTCAGAGCTATAATCCTGACGAAAACTTGACAGATTAAAACTTGTCCGACGGCGAACCCGTTCAACTTTTAACTTATATTATGAATACCCGTCGTAAAAGCCTACCCGTTTAGCCCATTAGCCCTATTAATAGTATTATTTCCTAAACACACTGTGAATGGACGTACGTTAATACTATTATTAATACACTCCTTTGTCAAAACTTTGCTCTTGCTCTCTTAATTACAATAAGGAGTTGATACACGAATTGCTGAGATCTGAAACTTTTACAAACAACTTTTTGAGGTTTGGCGCGAAAAAAACACAACAACTAATAAACCTCCCGCTTTAATATATTTTCAAACAATAGGAAACGTTAATTTTTTAATCCGGAGCACCGTGTTTGAAGGCGAGCCGCAAGAGCAAATTACAATTTGTTTGACAAGATTAAATAGTCGATATGTCTGATGTTGCGTAGCCCTAATGTCTAAACCAATGCCTAATGAAACACTCAAAGGAATAGAGAACAACCACTGTGATCATTCGGGAGAGTATGTTGCATTCCGTCTATCTGTTAGATACCAATCACTCAGTCCTCTCTTGAAATGGATCGTGAATTTATGTTTAGAGTGCGTATGAAACGCATGTCTCGGAATCTCGGATTATTTTCGAGGTGTTTAAATAGTTGTACTAAAAAATGTACATCCCCTAACATATGAGATGCGTGGCTCGAATTACTTTCGAGTTTTATAAATAGTGTTAATACCAAAATGTGCATCTGGCTCATTTAGAAATTAAAAGTAAAATATGTTTTACAAATGCTATATTTCCCAATGCAGCTACATATTTTAGATACTTTGTTTCAAATAGGCAAACTTTTTGATTAAACTCTAAATTGTTTGGCAAGATCAAGTAGTTGATATCAATTGCTTAATGTCGCGCGCCAATAGATGAATGTCTAATGAAAATCCCAAGAGAATGGTGAACAAACACTGGCTGATCATTATCGTGAGAGCATGTGCTTTCATCTAGATATCAGTTACATTGTGCCTGGCTCAATCAAGGTCCAATCTATAACGGGAATGTTGCAATACGTGTTAGTATGTTAGAATTCCCACTTAAATCGCGTGCTCGGATAAGTTTTTGATACGTGTGAATAGTTGCAATAATCAAATATACCAGATACTTTCAATATTAAAGGCATATTATGTGAACTTTTCCAAGTAGCGCCCTCTATCATTGATTTTTACTATGAAAACAGATTTTCTTGCAGATTTACATTTTTGGTCATAAATCATAAAGATCTTCTAAGTTACAGATCGATACGATTCCTAATTACTTCAAAATCATGGTTTTAAGAGGTTGAAAAATAGATTGTCCCGGTACCGGGACAATCTATTTGTCAAATTTTACTCTGAGGTAATTAGGAATCGTATCGCTCTGTAACTTGGAATATATTCATGATTTATGATCAGAAATGTAAATCTGCAATAAAATCAGCTTCCAATTTTGTTTCGAGGATTGAGGGCGTCCCCTGGAAAAGATCACATATTATATACCTTTAAGAACAACGCTTTTAACTTGTTGATTCCACAAGTAATAATAAATAATAATAATAATAACTCGGATTTATAACGCCCACTTATGTACCCTTTTCGAACCCTCCAGGTGCGATTGCTATTATTATTACGCTGTCGTTAGGAAATCGTCACAATAAATTCGCTTCATCTTCGTGGCTGCTTGGTTTTTGCACATCCATATCAGCACTTAGCACATTGTAATATCACCATTTGTAACAGCTACCCAATCTCGCTTGGGTTAACGAGGCAATTGAGACTAAATATCTTGCCCTAAGGATACAGACACGGCGGGGCTAGAACTCACATCCTCATTATTTTGAATCCCGCGCTGTTCCACTTGACCACACGTGCTCTACAAGTCTAAGTAAAAGTTAATACTAGTTTGTATTGCGCCTGTTGTACAGCTGGACACTCAATTATTCATATGCTTTCAATTTATAAGGACAACGCCTTGAAGTTGGGTTTATCATTGGTGAGAGACAGCGCAGAATTAACCTAGCTCATAATCCTTTATTGACAGATTAAAGGATTATAGAGCTTTATTCCGTAATGGGGTCTTGACACTAGTCTAACTTAAGAATGTCTTACAGCAAGGATATACCTGAAGTTGTTCGTTGTAGTAGTTATCGTTGTAATAGTTAGTTGTAAAAGTATTCTTCAATGATTGTTGCTGTTAAGTTGGGCACTCAACTGGATAAAATTACCCCAAGCGATGCAAGTACTTGTGAACATGTCATATGAGACACCAGGTGTACCTTTGCTTATTTGAATTCTGTACTTTTCATAATATTACATTAAATTACCCCCGTGGTTCTCGTGAAAGCAAATTTGAACTTATAAGTTGTCCATAGAATAGTACACAAAATGTTGGGTGGTTTACAACATTTGAGGATAATTCTCTTTTTCCCCCGCTCGTAACATCTAAAGAAAGTGTCTCTCAGTCATTTAAGCTGTAGAAATGTCTCGCTTAGAAACGGAATAGACATAATCCCAGACGACTACTCCGGATGCTTACACAGTCTCAACAATAAAATGAATATGGTTTTGATACCTTATAAATGAAAACACCACTTTGAGGTAGGAGCTCGTGGGACTGGATGATATATATGTTCGTCTGATTACGGATATCAAACATATGTCTTGACTTTTTATTTTGAATATAAAGAAGTAAGACAACGGAAGTGGAACTATCATCTCGGGAAATTTGTGAGATTTACTTGATTTATTTGTAACATAGAGTAGTGTATGTCACTTGCAGACACATAAGGTCAGACTAATGGGCCGTATTGTCGTACGTATTTTAATGTCCCTATCACACTGTTGCGAATAGAGCTAATGAGTGCCCAACGTACTAGGAAATTAGGTGTATATTCCAGTAAGTTGCCATTTGTTTACGACACGTTTGGCATAAGTTAGTAAGCGGTTCGTAGGGGTTCAAAGAGGTGCGCTAGGGTCTATAATGTTTTTGAACATTTTGAGCGAGTGGTGACAACTTAGTGAACAATATACGATTACGATTGCGTTGAGCATTCGCTGTGTGAACGTTTCGAACGTTGGGTATAGTTTGCTTCTTTCTTCGACAGCTGTTCGGACATATAAATGTACGTCCAAACCCATCTGTTCGATTTGATTGACATTTTGGTACGTAATGTTATATCATATTCCTAACCAAAGTTGCGGATTATTGAAAATCACGTTGTCTCAAAACATAAAATACAATTTGTCAAGTTATGGACATTTAGGCCCGTATTCTCGTACGTAGTTAAACACGGTTTTCAGCTAAACACGCGTCTAACTCTGACTTTAGACACAGCGTTTAACTAAACGCGATTCTCGTACATTTGTTTTACTTAAACACGCGTCTAACTCACTGAAAAGTGTCTAACTTTAAACATGGGTATGGGGGTAGTTTTAGGCGCGTTTAACTAAACAAATACACGAACTTTATGCCTTGAATGATTACTCAACCGTGCCTGGTGTAAGAAAAATATGTAGTATTAAAATACACGTGCGTTCGAGGTATTCATTCGATATCTATTGTAACCCATTAGGGCCACAACAAAAATAAATACCGTTAAACTTCATCTATAAGCACCCATTGACTAATAGTTAATAAGCAGAGAATAGATAAAAAGGTATGAGCGCCCTCTTTTGATTATAATTGAATGGCTATTATTAAATCAATTTATTTCCAATAAGATAGAGGGCCGTCCATTTATACCGACCCATCAATCATACATGTATATAGTTATAAAACAGTATCTGACATAGCAGTCCCGTTTAGATCAATTGGTAAAGCCGAAGTTTGGCTAGGGCAATTGTGATCGCAGGTTCCAGATGACAATACCTGGTTCGAATCTCACTTGCTGACTTCTTCTTTTGGAAAGTTTATAAATATTTACGGTGTATATCAAATTCTTAACTTTGTTTTTACCATGAATAAATAGTGAATCTATCTTTGTCTTTAATGTGGGTTTTCCCTCTTTTTTTCTCTCTTTCTACTATTTTAATTTTTAATTTTAATGTTTTAAATCACAATCGTTTATAAATAGTACAAACATTTAAATCAACCTCAACGACTTAGTATTTTTGTGAAGACATGCATGGATGGAGTACAATGAGACAATACGTTGATTATACAATTCACTGCTTTTCAGTTCTGCTACTTATGGTCTTTTGTTAAGTTGTGGTTTTTGTGAGTAGTTGGCCATTGTTGGTTCTAGATGACAATTCCTGATTCGAGTTTTTAGAGACACCATGTATACATGTACATGTACATGTATATGGTTCACAGTTGATCGATACAAGCATGTAGCATGTCTGTAGAATTTGGGGCAGAGCACTTATCAAACTGCTTTGTACATTTCACGGACATAAATTATGCTAATGAGCTCATTAAATGACGTCACTCACATCATCGATATTTTCGTAACGCCAAAATTGTAGGGTTGAAATTCTAGGTCGAGTAAAATGATGTGAGCTTTTGTGAATTTTTTCCCGTATTGGAATATTTTTTTATTGAAAATAGACAGTTCAAATTAAACGTTGGTTCCAAGTTCAACTGACAACTGCAATATGCAGGCAACATTTGAGAAAAAACGATGCCCGACTTTGCAAGAAAGTGTACGGGGAAGTGTACGGGTGAACATGACAAACCAAAACAGTCTAGTAAGTAACCGCCTCCGTGGCGCAATTGGTAAGCGCGTTCGGCTGTTAACCGAAAGGTTGGTGGTTCGAGGCCAGCGGGGGCGTTGTTTCTTTTTGCATTTAATGCAGATCGACAAATCACATCACAGTAAAAATTTAATGTTGACAAAATCACAGACCACTTACACAAAAATCGCATCTGCGCATACTCCTGTCGTGATCGAAATCCAACACACAAGCAATGGGCGAGTTTTATAAGTGCAGAGGACTTCTTTAGTGATATAGACACATTTCCTAATCCTAAAACTAATCCGTTATAAATCAATAACACGTGGCCACTATACTACCATTTACATGAATGTAATGCATGACCTTCAATACCACGTGAGCTGCTCAAACTACGACATGTTCATTAGGCGTGCAATTTAAAGGCAATTGGTCAAACGTGTGTATTATAGTTCCGAAAAACTTAAACAGACTTAAAAAGATGGATGGTGCCGTAAATCAGTCCTTCGCGTGATTTCTTTTATTATTTCCACTCAGTTTTGTTTTATTTGTTTTGTGCTTTGTGTTTCTCCAAGAATAGGTATGGCACAAACGTGTAATATCGCGTTTCGAATCAATGAGGACAACAGGCAAACAGTCAAAACGTTTTTGACTGGCCATGGCTTGCGTGTCCAGTTTGATTAAATTTGGTTTCATTTAAAAAAATAAAATAAAAAACCAACGAAAAAGATAGATTCCTTGTTCATTCATGATAAAAATAAAACACTGTCAAGAATTTGAAAATTATGACCTTTCCAAAAGAAGAAGAAGTCTTGAAGTGAGATTCGAACCAGGAATTGTCATCTGGAACCTGCAATCACAATTGCCCTACATGTAGCCCAAACTGTCGGCTTTACCAATTGATCTAAACGGGACTGCTATGTCAGATACTGTTTTATAACTACATGTATGATTGATGGGTCGGTATAAATGGACGGCCCTCTATCTTATTGGAAATAAATTGATTTAATAATAGCCATTCAATTATAATCAAAAGAGGGCGCTCATACCTTTTTATCTATTCTCTGCTTATTAACTATTAGTCAATGGGTGCTTATAGATGAAGTTTAACGGTACCTGTATACAGTAACGCACAACAACCCTGGGGACGAGATGCGCAGATTTTAAAACCGTGTTTATGTAGTTAAACACGTTGTTTAAAAGGTAAACTCGCGTTTTAGTTAGGCACGAGTTTAGTTAGACACGGTTTTAAGCTGAAACCGTGTTAAGTACGAGAATACGGCCCATCAAAATCTAGATTTTTGGTTGTTTAATGTTTTAAAAGAGATGATTTAAAATAAATGCAACATTTGGCGTTTTTCTAATTGAGTTTTTACGATTTCACAAGAAAAAATAGTCGGAATCTCTCGAATAACTGATAGGCCTGCCTACTAATCCAATTGGGTCATGTTTATTTAACTTGTTTATCAAAGCACCTTGCCGCTTTACCACGTCACAAAGTAATAAAATAAGACCCGTTTAATTGTCTAAATCTTTGAAACATTTCAAATGGTAAAATTCAGAAAATAAATTATTTTGAAAAAGAAGGGAAATAATTAAGACAACTTGATGAATACAAAAAAAAATGCCTAACTCCTATTCCGTGTGGTATTCTAATACAATACACAGGTTGGCTATTTGATTAAACGGGCAATTACACGGCGTCATTTCTTGTGCTAAGTGCTGTCTACTGTCCATATGCTCACGACTTTTATTGGACGTTTCGCAATATATTCGTAATAAGGGACTCTACTGACCACTTCCAAAATGACGTAATTGTGGCAGTTTTGGTCGTTAGATACGCAACTGTACATAATGTGATTAACATTCTATGCGGAAGAACTCCACAATGCTCAATACCAAAGTCCCATTGAATCCTAATACTCAGTATCAAGATGAAATTCAAACTGTTGTTCATTTTCATGCAGCCATTGACTCTGTTTGCTCTTGATTAGCTCAGGAACAGTTTGACATGCATTACAACATTGTATAAATGTCTCAACTGACACGTCCTGTACAAGATAAGACGCCTTATCCAGGTTTACGATCCTTATCTGGGGTTTAAGGATGTAAGACCCCAGATAAGGCGCCCTATCCCTATAGTTAACGCTCCTTATCTGAGGTTAAGACGCGTTATCTACGGTAAACGCTCCTTATCTGGGGTTAAGGGACGTAAACCCCTGATAAGGCCCGCCTTATCTGGGGTTTACGCAGCATAAGTAGGTCATTTCCGCCTTAACCCCGGATATTGGACGAAAACCCCAGATAAGTCGGAGCTTATCTGGGGTTTATGTCCTTTACCCCCAGATAAGGAGCGTAAACCCCAGATACCGCGCCTTAACCCCAGATAAGGAGCGTTAACTAGGGATAAGGAGCCTTATCTGGGGTTAACGTCCCTTAACCCAGATAAGGATCGTAAACCCGGGATATGTCGCCTTATCTGGGGTTTACGGTCCTTATCTGTGGTTTAGGCGCCTTAACCCCAGAGGAGCATTAACTAGGGATAAGGCGCCTTATCTGGGGTTGACATCCCTAAACCCCAGATAAGGATCATAAACCCCGAATAAGGCGCCTTATCTTGGGTTCAGGTCACTTATCTGGGGTATACGTCCCTAAACCCCAGATAAAACCCGCCTTATCTGAGGTTTAGGTCCCTTATCTGGGGTTTAGCGGAAATGACACACGTATGCTTCTATAAGCGTTAACTAGGGATAAGGCGCCTTATCTGAGATTTACGTCCCTAAACCCCAGATAAGGATCGTAAACCCCGAATAAGGCGCCTTATCTTGGGTTCAGGTCACTTATCTGGGGTATACGTCCCTAAACCCCAGATAAAACCCGCCTTATCTGAGGTTTAGGTCCCTTATCTGGGGTTTAGCGGAAATGACACACGTATGCTTCTATAAGCGTTAACTAGGGATAAGGCGCCTTATCTGAGATTTACGTCCCTAAACCCCAGATAAGGATCGTAAACCCCGAATAAGGCGCCTTATCTTGGGTTCAGGTCACTTATCTGGGGTATACGTCCCTAAACCCCAGATAAGGATCGTAAACCCCGGATAGGGCGCCTTATCTTTGGTTCAGGTCACTTATCTGGGGTATACGTCCCTAAACCCCAGATAAGGATCGTAAACCCCGGATAGGGCGCCTTATCTTGGGTTTAAGTCACTTATCTGGGGTTTTTAAAAGTCTCTAAACCCCAGATGAAGATCGTAAACCCCAGATAAGGTGCCTTATCTGGGGTTAATTTACGCCGAAGTTAGGGCATAAGGTTTGTACGGTTTGTATACTTCTGTAGAAAATTACGCCAATTTGGTGCACTAGACCGAGTGTGTTTTGGAAAAACAAGAACAAAAATCCAATCGGCGACGAGAACTCATCTATAAGCGAAATAAAATACGCGCGATTAATACAGATATGATGCTGTTTAGACACCGTGGGTATGAAACGGACTATATACTCCAGGAAAGCGATACCTTTCACAGTGTCTGTAACATGAGCGATGTTAATCATGCTGTTACGTTTCTGAAATCCCAAAAGACGCAGCCCAAAATAGAGCGATATCGGAAGATCTCATTGAAGTTTGTCAAAGTGTTGATCTTAAAAAGTAAGTGTCGGAAAACGTCGACCGATGGGAATTCTAAAGAGACCATTGACATTCTGAAATGTCTGCTTAAATCTTTATGATTTAATAAGTATGGGTAGCTGACACTGTAAACGACAGTTACAGTCGAACATGTAATGGTGCGAAGCTGATTAATATACATGGCATCATGCTCTACCGGGATTGACAACTCCCAAAACCAAATGCAACTTTATCCATTTTGGCAAATTCAATTAAATGAGAAAATACATAAAAGGCATACAAAGCTAAGGGCTTCAATCAACATGCACTTCCTTCGTTAGAAAGTTATATTATTACATAGATATAGATCGATACATGATCAAGATGCTCAGTCGATTAAGATGTTTTAGTCCCAACATTCCCATTTTGAAACATTCTTATTCTTTAAAAATATGGTAAATCGTTATTTTGCATCAGTAGCGATAATTGCAAGGTAATTCAAAGAATGTTAACCTGGGAAAAGTATTGCAACCATTTTTAAAACGTCTTCAAAAATAATCTGAGGCACAAATTTCATTTGGGAATTATAACATACATGCTCATAACAGCATACCCGTTCTAGATCGGACGGGTGGCATTTAATTGATATCAAGATGACAGATTGATTACGTCGCCCTCTCTCGATAACGATCCTTTCAGTGTTCGTTCTCCATTCTCTTCGCGACTTTAATAAACTGATCAACTTGATATGTTGCCTGTTTTGCTAAATTGGTGTTCTTGTTAACGTCCCAATGCGTTAAGGTGTGATGAAGAAAGATGGGATCAAAGACATTTTCGAGGGAATTATCTTCATGTCATCTCGTAAATAAGCAATCAGTGAGACTGACAGCAGGCCACTGTTCATTATCTCTTTGATGGATTTGACCATGCTGCTATGTGCAAATTGAAGACCTGAGCGCAAGAAAGAACTTAGTAGTAGCTTACCCCAGTTTGGTGCTCTCAAAAATGTTGGGTTTCGCCTTAGTTACTAGCGAGGTAGCGCTATTCTCCAGTTACTCGCCATTGGTGCACTCGGCCGTATATCATTTATCTCGTAATGATCAATTATAACAATTAACAACGAGAATAATATTTGAGCAATTCGATAGTTGTGCTTGAACTGGGATTATCTTATTTACCTCGTAACTCATAGTAACGGTCTTCATCTCATGTCACGTTCATGATGCAAGGATATGAATAAAATATGAAGGTATGTATTCTTCATATCTAGTTTTTATGTTGTAAAATTGAATATAATATACAAAACGTTAATGTCTGATTGTCTGTCTCGCTCGCACCTGCACAGCTTGCATGTTTGAAAAGCCCACTAAGAAATATGGGTACTGATAGCCTGTTGCGAAAACGACTGGTCTCTATTACTGGATGTAGTGTAATATCAAACTATCTATACAAAACACGCGTTGGTGGAAATTCAAACCCTTCAAACAATTTGAACGACTTACATTGTTGCATGAATTCACCGACGCGATTTATGTAACAATATTAAAAAGTATTTTATACAACTGATTCAATCAGTTTTTTTATTAGACCTAAACGTGAACCCACGAGCACTTGGGACAATCAGTTCATCTTTTCAAATCAATACTAGTTTCTGGGTGTGAGAGTGTCGAAAATATGTATTACTGTTGAGGAGTTATTTCATGACAGCGCTTGATGAGACTAAGCGACCTTTTATGATGGTTCTTTTTTATCGATTTAAATCCGGGACACACATAGCTTCAAAAGAAAATACCAGCTTCCGTCACTTTACGTCAAATGTCAGTGATATACGTTTGATGCAACTTCAACTTTACAACATAAAAACTTGATATGAACTTATGAAGAATACATATTTTATTAATATCCATGAACGTGACATGCGATGAAGACCGCGTAACGACTCATCGCACACTCCATTAATATCCATGAACGTGACATGCGATGAAGACCGCGTAACGACTCATCGCACACTCCATTAATATCCATGAACGTGACATGCGATGAAGACCGCGTAACGACTCATCGCACACTCCATTAATATCCATGAACGTGACATGCGATGAAGACCGCGTAACGACTCATCGCACACTCCATTAATATCCATGAACGTGACATGCGATGAAGACCGCGTAACGACTCATCGCACACTCCATTAATATCCATGAACGTGACATGCGATGAAGACCGCGTAACGACTCATCGCACACTCCATTAATATCCATGAACGTGACATGCGATGAAGACCGCGTAACGACTCATCGCACACTCCATTAATATCCATGAACGTGACATGCGATGAAGACCGCGTAACGACTCATCGCACACTCCACTTCGGGGGACACGCGCACAATTCTCAGATTTGTTAATTTACATTATATCATTTCATTTCAACATTGGATGTATATTAACGTTTCGTTTGATATCACAATTACCATATAGAAATATGAATGCTATAGAGTTTAGAATTTATATTTGCCTGCTTAGTTCAAAACAAATATTATCTGGAAATACATAAACAGACATTATCTTTTCAAGTCTGACAACTGCTAACAAGTAAGTTAAAACATAGTAACCTAAATACGTCAAACACGAAACTTAAACCGTACCAATTGAGAAAATGTTATCATTATGTATGATGTGGCAATATGAACACAATGAAATTAAAACAAATATCATGTTGAAGTCACATTCCTGAAATAAGAGTGAAGTGAAACTCAACCATACATCTTGTTTATTTATATCGTTCTATACCGTATATGAACACTGAAACAATTGCAGCTTGATGTTCCATTCTTGATTTACAGCAACGATGTATTATTAGTGTTTCACGAACAACTACCGCTTCATTTTGGTAAACTGGAAAAGATAATACCTTGAAATTTGCGTATGATCATGATCATTATTCAATAAAGATGAACCTCCCATAATATAAGATACAATAATAATAATAATAGTCGGTTTTTATATAGCGCTTTACACAGTGTAAAACACCGTCTCAAAGCGTTTTACATTGGCTAGTTATTATCGCTCCCATTTACATCATCTATCTGGCAGCCGGCTAGGCGCACTTTTAGAAGATAGCAGCTACCCAATTTCCGCTTGGGTGGACGAAGCAATTGAGACTAAATACCTTGCCCAAGGATATAAACACGTTGGTCCTAGCGGGGCTCGAACTCGCAACCTTATGATTATGAATCTAGCGCTGATTCCGCTAGGCCACACGTGCTGACAATATTGAAACATATCTTTTTCGACCTTTGGACTATGAATATATCAATCCACCCTCTCATATACGTAGTTACAATTGATGAAAACGGGTGTTTTCATTGAAATGGCATTTAATTTCAAAAGCTAATGAAGGATTTCGGACATATGTACACAGGTGCCTTCGCATCATTACAATTGCTAAGCTATTATAGCCTTTTCATTCATTCTCCCGAGTTCCGATTGTATAAATCAGTCAGGTACAGACAATTATTATTAGTTGCTATCCCGAATCATATTGTATTCAAAAGCGTAATGCAGACGCCATAAATTCCCACCACGTGCTTAATGAATTAGCTGCGTTTTCCCCTCACAATGTATAATGTCCCGCGCTGTGACCATAGCGTTCATTCCCGGGGGTAGGGGGGGGGGTACTCGGATTTGGTTTGGTCGGGGGTGTGCCGCTGGAGATTCAAAGCCCATACCCATTTTTAGGGGTGATTTTGGAAAAATCGGTACCCATTTTTAGGGGTTTTGCTTCATTTTAGACCAATTTTTCGCAAATTATCGGGAAAATAGACCTATTTTTTGCAAATTTTCGCGAAAATATACCTAATTTTTGCAAATTTTCGCAAAAATAGACAACAATTTCGCGAAAATAGTAAAATTTTGTAAAAAGTGACCCCATTATTAGGGATTTCCAGCACAAAATCATACCCCATGTTTAGGGATTTTGTGCCCAAAAAGCTACCCATTAGAGCGGCACACCCCCGTATACCGTCTTGGGTGAGTACCCCCCCCCCCCCGGGCGTTCTTTACAACACGTGTAAATGTAATCGATTTCAAATCGGGATTTCCCCAGTTGCACCTGTTTAACAATGTCGCCATTTCATTATGAAGTCACAGCTGCGCGATTAAGCCTTCATTATGAAGTCACAGCTGCGCGATTAGCCTTCAAACATATTCCACGTGACATGATCATGATGATCGACCCTTAAGGGGTCACACTACTAAATAGAGCTCCATAGGGATATGTACAAAAACACCGATATAAAACTCTGTGTTAGACCACTAAATTGCGAAATTGGACCTTGTAGAGTGATTTTTTCTGAAAGATGATCACATTTTCTCACCAAAAAGTGAAAAAAATAGGTAGGTGAACCTGCTCGATTTTTCAAAATACGCCCATGGAGTTGACTACCTCTCTGACGAGCTTGGAAATGCCGCCGTAATCGTCAATGTTTCCAGTAAAAAACACAAATTTGAAAGATCTCTCAAAATTTATCTAGATGATATTCACAGTTTATAGTCAGGGTGCATGTAGGTGATGTCCCATTAATCATAATTAATCAAAAATCATAGGCATTTACGCAATTGTATTACCGTCAAGTATTTTTAATTGAGGATTTTGCCATGCATATTTTCCGATTCTAGCTTTAAACACCGCCCTTAAGGATAGGGGATACCCCATTTAGTGTAGTGCACCCTTAAGGAAATTGAAATTGTGCTGAATGTACTTGAAATGTATTGGAATAGTTACCGTGAATCCTTTTGAACATTTTGTGATCATTTTAATGATATTTCCATGTTGTTATAATTATTTATGAGTGGAATTTGTCATGTATGGATACCTGCTATCTACTGAAGATAGCAAAATTAACATAGCAATATTACATTTTGTGAGGACAGCTACAATCCTTTTTAAAAGAAATACTTGTCAGGACAGCGTTCATCCTTTTTAAAGAAATTCTTGTTGTATTGAATGTCTAGGTGTGTTTTTACTGACAGGGGTAGGGTACATGCACTGTGTTGTTGTACAAAAATAATCAAAATAGATTCCAAAATGATAACGTTGGTGACTTTCCCCACCAATGTTCAAATTTGATGAATTAATCTACAAAATAACAGAGCAGATGTACACTTAATCAGGTCAGACTTTGTTTATCATTTAACTTACCTGTTAAATGGTTTTGCCTCCAGAATGCAGGCATTATACACAATACCTTCATGGATGTGACCCTCACATCTTGAAATAGTTTTACAACTTGAGCTTAACTTAGTTAGTAACACAACAGAAGCTTAAGCCTACTCCATCCATCATCAATGCATGGAATAATTTTTTTTTTTTAAATAAAAAAAATAAGCTTACTTCATAAATATTTCAAATGTGGCCAAATTTTACTCAAGGCTTCATAGTAAGTTACTTTTATGATCCGTATCACCCCCCCCCCCCCCCCCACGTACCCCATTAAAGTGCTTACTTGACATTTTTTACCCAAGTGGTGCACCTTAAAACTGCTGCATTTGATCCGACATTGTCCGGTCAGATGCGATGAAAGGCAGCGGTTTGTTTAAAAATCATCCTTTTCTCTCTAAATAGCATAGAATTACAGTTTCCAATAGGCTTACTTACAAAACACGTCAAAATAGGCCAAATTAAGGCAACAATTGGATCGAAACAATCTCATTCTGGTCGAAAAATCCTTGTTTTACAATATTTGTCTCGAATAAAATTCAAAACAGCTGATATCTGACCTAATTTTACTTAATAATGGGGTCAAGGGTCAAATATGGCCGAATTCCCTTAAGGGGTCACACTACTAAATAGAGCTCCATAGGGATATGTACAAAAACACCGATATAAAACTCTGTGTTAGACCACTAAATTGCGAAATTGGACCCTGTAGAGTGATTTTTTCTGAAAGATGATCACATTTTCTCACCAAAAAGTGAAAAAAATAGGTAGGTGAACCTGCTCGATTTTTCAAAATACGCCCATGGAGTTGACTACCTCTCTGACGAGCTTGGAAATGCCGCCGTAATCGTCAATGTTTCCAGTAAAAAACACAAATTTGAAAGATCTCTCAAAATTTATCTAGATGATATTCACAGTTTATAGTCAGGGTGCATGTAGGTGATGTCCCATTAATCATAATTAATCAAAAATCATAGGCATTTACGCAATTGTATTACCGTCAAGTATTTTTAATTGAGGATTTTGCCATGCATATTTTCCGATTCTAGCTTTAAACACCGCCCTTAAGGATAGGGGATACCCCATTTAGTGTAGTGCACCCTTAAAGGTATATTATGTGATCTTAGACAGGGAACGCCCTCAACATCAAAAAAAAAATTGAAAGCAGATTTTCTTGCAGATTTACATTTCTGATCATAAATCGTACATACATTCCAAGTTACAGGGCGATACGATTCTTAATTACTTCAAAATCATGGTTTTAGAGTGAAAATAAACTGTCGGATGTCGATTTTTGTCCGACAACTTATTTTACTCTAGTCTAAATTCCCTCTAAAACCATGATTTTGAGGTAATTAGGAATCGTATCGCTCTGTAATTTGGAATGTATGTACGATTTATGATCAGAAATGTAAATCTGCAAGAAAATCGACTTTCTAAAAAATATCATGAATAGAGGGCGCTCCCTGGAAAAGATCACATAATATGCCTGGTATACTATTAATTTTGTGATAGGAAACTCCTATACTGCGCATGCGTAAATACGAGATCGTATTTTTGCAATTACATAGCGCCATCAACAGTGTCCTCCCCAAAGATTTAAGGTCCACGTCATGTTCAAGTGAGTGCTGATTGGTCAACATCTTTCCGAAAATATGTATGTAATTTATGTAGACGTGCATCAAGTCCGCCAGACACAAACAACGATGGTCATTGTCTATCTAAAGGAAAGTGACCAATTCTTTTGTCCGACGGCGACGGCGACGACGAACTCGTTAAACTCTTAACCTACATTAAGAATACCCGTCGTAAAAGCCTATCTAACAATTTGAAAGTGACCAAATTAATTCAAAATGTATAAAACAAACAATGAAACGTGAATTACTCATATTTCAGCCTTTTAAACAGTAAAGACCGTCCAGCACGTCAGTTTGTAGTTTAATTTTCGAAGCCGCACACATTTTCGGGAATTTTCCCAACAATTCCATGTACACTTCAATAACGTTTATATACCTAAGCATACAACAAATGTCACCAGACGACGGTGGACACGAATGACCGTAAATGTTGAATCTTCGTTGATTTCAAGGTGAAATTGGATTTTGATTATATGACCCAAGAAAATTCATCACACGTTTGCACTTAATTATTAACCGCTCGAGTTGGATATTCATTACCTAATGAATATGTATGTCAGATGTGGCCCAATGAAATATCTCACAATCGCAAATACTGTACGCGGATGCAAGTATTTGAAACACAGTTGACCGCCGCGAGAACCTTATTTGGCGTTAGCATACTTCGAAGCGCAGCAGACATCGCCAGTGGCGTACCCAGGCCCCCTGGAATAAGCCCGTCGGTAAATTCGAGCCTCCGTCGGTAGATTTGCGTATTTGACAATGCGGTTTTGTGTACAACCTACCGCTACCTCCCCCCCCCCAATAAACATATAAATAAATAAATATAAATCATGCATTTCGTCGGTACAACTATGGTCGGACCCCCCTGTTTCCAAAAGCTGGGTACGCCACTGGACATCGCGCACATCACTCCCGACTTGTTCCCGACATCACTGGCCCTGAACCTGTTTATTTCGCAACTAATATTTGGGCTGATTTTTAATAGAATGGCGATAAAATCTGGATCTCGAGTGACAGAGCAGCATAGACCTACATTTCCTGTACCTTGAAAGTGGTGTTACAGTGCCAAAATGACTACATGTTCACAGAAGATTTCCCATGTTCCGGCTTTTTCAGGGCTGTCAACTCTCACGCATTAGGCGGTAGTCTTCCGCCTAGACACCCTTTCTCCCGCACTCCCGCCTAGCATATAAAATCTCCCGCCTCAAAAATGTATCAATTAAATTATTTATCAAAGCGTTTATTTCCTTCGCGAGATGCTATAAACCAGTGTTTTACACTTTCCGATCACCAAAGTACTTTCATGGAATCACACGGAATTTACCCCGTCGCCTACGTTCATTTGTTGTACCTTTTGGACTGTGCGATTTTTTTTTTGACCGTGCAATTTGTGATCGTCACTCGTCAGTTGTTGATGCTTATTATATGCTAATTTGTTTGTTGCTACTGCAATTATTAAATTGAATTTGGGCCTTAATTTACATTCTGATATGATGATGGGCGGTCAGTGTCAATCGTAAGTAATATTAATTAGCTTTAATTTGTACCGGTATAGGCCTAGGCCCTGGCCGAGGCCCTCAACTCAAACTGACTGTCATCATTGACCATGACTTTCGGATTGCGAAGATTCTGGGAGACGATTTACCCGGACACACAGTTACCACTAATGATGACGATAGCCCGGGGGGGGGGGGGGTACTCGGATTTGGTTTGGTCGGGGGTGTGCCGCTGGAGATTCAAAACCCATACCCATTTCTAAGGGTGATTTTTCGCGAAAATAGACCCAATTTTGGCAAATTTTCGCGAAAATAGACCTAATTTTGGCAAATTTTCGCGAAAATGACCCATGTCTAAGGATTTTTCGCGAAAACAGGACCCATGTCTAAGGATTTTTCACTGAAAAGCCTACCCATGGCTAAGGATGTCTCGTGAAAAAACGACCCACTGGAGCGGCACATCCCCGTATGCCTTACATACGTGAGTACCCCCCCCGGGGACGATAGTCTGTACACTTAAAATTAATTTAGCGAACGTGAAGCAGAGAATAGAAGTCCGAAAATAATTCGAATACAGAAGTGTAGCAAAACCGCATTAATGATTGATTTTGTCTGGGGATTTTGTTTAAAAAGCCTCTTCAATTTCCTTTCTCTAAATTTGTCTAAGTTGTTGTTAAAAAATAACCAAATGCTAATTAGAAATTATTGGTGCGTTATTTTCAGTGATTAAATCAATTTCAAAGGTCACCAAGATCGTTTTCCAATTTAAATTTACTCCGCTACAGATTCATAAATTTCATTACGCACTTAATATCAATCCCGAGCGGATTACAACTCTACGTTATATTCGAGTACTAAAGCTAGAAGTAAAGTGGACAAATAAGAGCACTATTTCCGGGTAAATTATTCAACAAAGATGTCCATCAGGATAAATATTCCAAATGGAACACCTGCCATTGATGTGAGAGTGAAAGGTTTCTATAAATGGGATGATTGTGTCTAACTTGACTTGACTTGACATACTTGACTTAGGTCGGGTAGTTTTCTCCGACCACGATGCTCCTCCAAATAATGCCCTACTATGGTAATCCAATGGTACTATGGTACGCGTTTTTTAACCAGGTCGTGTTATGACCTCGAACTTTTTCAATGAAGGTTGGATGAATAAAACAACAATGTTCTAATTCGTTCTTTTATGTGAAATTGCAGGTGTTATCTATAAAATCGTATTAGAAACGGATTTGTAACGTGGTTATTTATTCAGATGGTTTACACAGTCCCAGGAGATATTGGTTGGTGTTGGTGTGATCAAAAAGTAAAGGTGAATCTCTACACCATACCTCGACAGCGCCCTCAGGTGTTACCGTCGAATGGGAGGCGAGTTCCCCGACAGCGCCCTCAGGTGTTACCGTCGAATGGGAGGCGAGTTGCTGTCAGAGAGGTTCTCCAGAGGTAAACAATATTTACAGTTTTGAGTACAAATATTTAATTCTTCAAACCTTCAAACCTTACATTTAATTATACACAGGTTTAGGTTTTGAATTCAGTGGGCAATGTGTTGTCTCACCTTAAAATCGTTCCTTGATGTGTGTAAAACTTGACAATCAATTCTTAAATGTCCATATTGAACCGTTTGTGATTGTAACATATATTATTTAATTAAAACTTAGAACATACCCATAGAGATGCGTGTTTAGAGAAACTGTAATTGTCTTATTTATGCATTTCAAAATATGTTTCCCTTTTATGTATTTTACGGTTTTAATATTGGTCTTTTGTAGTTTTACAGTGGTGTCGACTCTGTATGTTAAATAGTAAAATACAATAAATTTCTCGCCAGTCCCTCAAATGTGAATAAAACCTAACCCTTGATTGGCAATTCAATTAATTCGAAGCAATCATATTTTGGGTCTTATTTTTTAAACATCGCCTCTAACAGAAGTTACGACAAATTGCACATTCTCAAACTTAATTGATGGCCTCGAGGAATTAATCATTAGTATTATATGCTGAATATTTATTTAGTAAGATGAGTGCGGGCAGTATAAATATTGATTGGGCGTATCGAATATGTAGGTTACCTTTATGTAACCCGTAATTATTGACGTGACATGGTCTCCGTGGAACATTTCCACTCTAGATTATTAACCCTTTCCCCACTATAAAACCATTTCCCACAATCAAGGCAGAATTAGACACAAATGTAGCTAGCTGCCAGTTGAAAAATTTAAAAAGGTCAAGGAAGCGGCAAATGGGGACTAGAAGAAGGTCTCTTTATAGGAATTGCTTAAATTGTTTCAATTAAACGTTTAGTTAACAACATAAAAGTGTTACAATGGAGATTCTATCATTTACCTAGTAACTGATATAATTTGTACTTGAGCTAGGTCGGGTGTTTTCCAACAATATAGGCCTACTTATCGAACTGAAACAATATTTGGTATTATGATTTATTCATATCTGGTATAATATACAGGGTGACTGGGTGAGTAAAAAAAAAAGTGTACTCAACTTTGGGATTTTATATCTAAAAATCTGTGCACAAAATTCCCAATTTTTGTATAGAGGCAGATCTTATAAGCTTTCTAAAGAATTTTAGTTGGTTGAAATTGGTTTTGGTAAACATATTTTATGCTCATTTGCGTAAAAGTCAACATTTAATAAAGCGAACAAGATTTGCGATATTTTCTCTGATAAGATCTATTGAATCGCACTATTGAAAACGGTCCACACTCTACAGCCGAGTCCGACTATCACAAAAGCCAAATTTGTTGTTGTTTTTGATAAATTCGTGTAATAATGACATTGTTTTGACATTATTTCTCATTTAATTTTTAAAAAATAACAGAAATGTTTTGATTTGTCTTTGATTACTTGGTTATTGTGTACCATCTACCGTATGTATCCACTTGTTCAATATATCAAGCATTATTGAGTAAAATATTCAATGTTGTGTTCGGTTTCAAAATGCAGTAACTTTTCCAAAATAGTTATATCTGGTAAACGGTACTACGAAATGGCATAATTCTTTTTGCTGATGATAGTCAATAAATGCATCTATTGCGCATAATATTAGTTGCCTTCATATTCTGATAATGAATATTTTTAATAATTATTTTACTTCGAGTATACTTTTTTTGGACACACCCTGTATGTCCTGGGATACGAACACAGCCACAATGTAAGGGAAACGAGCTTTGGTCCCACCAGCAATCATCAACCACGAATGGAGTCATTCACCATTCGGGCCAAGCCAGAACAATTATTCTGCCCGCCCACGACAAAAGGAAGTATGTGACACTTTCATCAAAATACACTTTTTAGTTTGTTTAGCTTCAGAAGACATTATACATTCACGTTTAAGGGAGGTGTCAACCTTTTTTAATATTTTTTTATACCAAAAATGGATTCTCTGACTCAGTTCATCAACAAGTGGGGTAAATAAAAGTATAACTTTTTGTTGATGAACTGAGTCAGAGAATCCATTTTTAGTATCAAAAAACAAAAAATACCAAAGTGGCACTTTTTGGTCAATATTTTCAAAACTAAAGATTCTTATGTAACCAAAAATGCGTTCCTACACAGAGAAAACGATGTACAAAATATCGCTGTTCAATTTCGGTTGTACACTTTTTCAAACAACAGATGTGTAAAAGTTATACATCGTTGTTTAAAGAAGACAACATTTTTTTAAACAGGTGTTGTTTACAGTATAAAGAACGCCGTTCACATCAATACAAAGTGATCTTGAACAACGTTGTTTACTTGTGACGTCACAAGTCACGTGTCACAATGATTCGTTCGCGATATGCTGCAAATTAATGGCCGCCGTATTTCGTTCGGTAAACAAATTTCGATTTTAAATCATAATTTTAAAGATTTTGCTGACAAGATGGGGAAATACAATCAAGAAAATAATGAAATATGATGACCAAAGAACCGATATAGTTTGATGATAGACGGCGAAGATGGATATTTTTTGCAAAAATATAATTTTAATTTCGCGATTTTGCTCCACAGACAGAAGGCATCCGAATTCGACAGTTCTGCCGTTCTGTCTGTGTACTTCAACACAAGAAATTCAAGTCTTCAAATCGTGCTGGAATTTTAAACAACTACCAGTAAACAACCCTGTTTTTTTAACAACCATCATTTAAACAACCCTGCAGTTTTAAACAACCACCATTAAACAACCCTGGTTATTTAAACAGGCCAATTTCATCCATGAGGATTGAACAACTTTCTTTGAACAACCCAAGATGATTGAACAACTTTCTTTGAACAACCCAAGATGATTGAACAACTTTCTTTGAACAACCCAAGATGATTGAACAACTTTCTTTGAACAACCCATGAGGATTGAACAACTTTCTTTAAACAACCCTTGAAAATTGAACAACAATTTTTAAACAACACCAATGTGTAAAATCTGATTTTAAACATGTTGTTTAAAAAGTTAAACAACTAGGTGTTTAAAACTTTAAACAACCCCAGATGTTTAATATTTTGAGCAACAAGTTGCTCAGCTCACCCGTCAAACAGCAGTTGTTCAATTTTTTAAACATGTTGTTCACTTTTTTTTTTACTGTGTAGAGAAGTGTCTTTAGAGGATTTTGGTGCAATTTGGGCATATATTACCAAAACCTGATTTTTTTATGTTTTCTGAAAAAAATTGTAAATAAAGTTTCTACAATACCGACCTGAATAATTTGTACCAGCATTCTAAAGCTGCATACCATCAGAACATCATCACAATCACGGAGCTTGAGAATATAATGCTGCCAGGGTAGAAATTCATTATGTGACCAACGTTATAATAGCATAACATATCAAAAACATCCAGACCTAACAGCATGTCTATTAAAAAGCGCCAATCGATAAGAGAGATGACATAGACCGACAAGGAGCCAATTTATTAGAACAAGAAGATGGTACCCATAGAGTGTGCTTCGATTGTCGAAAGCTGAAGAGTTCTACTATGAAGGATGCAATACCCCGCATTGTTGGAACGCTTAACGGAGCGGTCTATTGCTCCACCCTCGGCCTACTAGTCAATCGTCCTTGGATGAAGAAACAAATGTTTAAAAGTCCACATTTTGTGTCAAGGAGGCTTTTACCGATGGAAGGTCATGTCATTTAGCATGAGTAATTGTACACCCGCCACATTTTCCAGACTGATCAAAAGAGCTTTCCATGGACTCCAAAACAGGATCATTTTTACTTACCTCGATGACATCAGCTCACAAGACAGAGCGGTTAAAACTTGAACGACTGAAAAAACACCAGGTATCAAGTTAAACCAAACAAGTGTGAGCTTTTTCTAGACCACTGTCAAGTACCTGGGAAATTTGGGAAATGAAGAAGAAAAAAGTGTTGTTATGCGATGGTTACGGGTGTACGTAATGGAACCTTTCACAGAATATTATAAAATACAAGATGGCCACCAAAACTATTGTTGTAGAAGAACTTTTGGGTCCTATACTGATCTCCAAGGAAATACATACCATTGTCGAACTCACAGCATTTCTGAATGATAGTCGCCAAAGAAATACCAATGGGTGGATTGCCTTTTACCCATATTCTCATCATTATGTCATTTGTACGGGCACAGAATGAGGGTGAAGGCGACCGGCCCCTTCATATGTAAGCAGTTAAGGGAATGATGCGACATTTCTTTATATCAGGGCATGTAAATTACGCTCGCTGTGGCTTATTATAGTTACCTTCGCTGCATGCAACGTCTACATCCCTCAGTATTGAAACATATGAGAACATGTTATCATCAATATGGTCTTTGGAATAGTATCTGGTCAGATGAGACCCTACATCGATATGGCAAAGGACCATCTGGTATAATTGGCTCAATAATAAATGAATACACTCTTGCCATCTGAACTTTGACCCTCAGCTTCCCTCTAGCATCTTTGGAAAACTACGGAATGATTCTAGAGGAATAGTCACACTCACACGGAAGAGCGACATACGACGTACACGTGTCATGGCGGAGGCTGCCGACAGAATCAAAAAACGTGAGGCATATCGACATGTATTAACATATTTGACGAGTCACACCCATCGACAGGTCTTGTATTAAACATTTATTCTGGACAGTTTGTCGGTGACATGACTGTGAATCTCCATTTCCTAAGCAATGTCTGTTTAAATGTTAATGCCAACTAAGTTAGTAAGTATATCATTGAACATGTTGTTATGTTCCGCGGAAATATTTGATGGTTTAATTAATGTATTTTGATGGTTTTGATGGTTTAATGTAAGCAAATCGACATAACCATAACTGGTGCTAACAACCCACATCCAATACAGGTTATATCGTTGTCGCAAAGCAAACAGTAGTGACTGACACACACAGCATAGCGGATGTAATCATAGCATATGATAAATGAGGCTGTTCCTGGACACACACCAAAAGTTGTGTCTGATGACACCGATGTACTCATACATTTTTACCCATCATCTCTATGCACATACAAACAACATGACAGGTATAATTCAGATGATCATGGAATCGTGCTGTAATCTATGTCAATGAGGTCGTCAAAAATCATCAAGCCATGCCCATTCTCCTCGCAGCCAGTTGCGTAGCTAGGTTATGGAATGGCGAAAAACGCGGAAAGTTTACGAAACTTGCCACAGTTTGCTTATTTTTCGGTCGATTACTTTCATACTTTGGGAGGATTAACTATATTAATAATAACGCTTTATACAAACAACAACTATTCCATGGTTCAATGCAATGTAGTCAAGAAGAAGAATATTTCCCTTCTGTAATGTATCAATTGTTATATTTCCTTGAAGCCCAACATCGAAATTGTATGACATTAGATAAATATAACTTTATTTGCTGTGTTAATGGTATTAAACTTGGATAACACCGTTCGCGTATATGATAGTTATTGGAACGAAACAAAGATAAAACGATTGAAACTGACACAAATCATGTTGCTGTTGCAGAAACTTTATTTGTTTTATCAATTTGAATACTGAAAGATAATTGAAACCAAACATTTGGGCTGCATTTCCCAACATTGACCGTCAAACAGCTGTCAAATACCGTATTCAATTTTAACTTTGTGTTTTATATAGCGTGCAATTTCGTTTAAAAGGGGTATGTACCATTACAGTAACTATTGTATTAAATAAAATGCACACTGCATCGCATATTGTGAAACTGTGGGTTTTTTTTATTGATAAAGGACATTTTAGGGTGAATTCCGTTATCCCGGTGAACAGCGTTACCCATGGTTATCCTGACATACACACGCGTTTTAAGCCGACCGATAGCGCATGCTCAAATTATACTTGCTCAATATAGCGATTTGGCTATGTGCAGCTTGGTAGTAAACACTCATGTACGGTGGCCCTGAAGGGCTCATGTATGTGGATTAGGAACCTTATATTTAGACTTACAGTATATTCTAGAAGAAACCGTTTGGTTCACAAAGGGATATCCGTTATATAGAACAAGAAAGTAGAGGCAAACTGAATGTTTTCAATGTTTCGCTGCTGTATCTAGACTTCTCAAAGATTTTTTTCCAATGAAGAAAGATTGTGCTCTTGCAATATTTTTTTTCAAATGAGGGTGATGACACTTTACAGGATAACGCCGTTCACTATAACGCCTTTCACGTTTTCATCCCTTTTTGGACCTTCTGCAAGACATATGGTTGCATTTTTTTTTTCTCGATCCAAGTCGTGAGAAAAACATTGGACCTATAACATATTACAAGCTTAAAACGGTCGTTTGAAATACTGCATTCTGAACATTTTTTATAGCTCAAATGAAGTGCCACAGACTTTCGAGGTGTTATAATTTTAATAGCGTGGTGGGTTTGCTACGGGATTGTTCATAAAAAACTATTGCAAATTTAGTACATTCAGTTTATGTTGGAATGCTAGGCGTGCGGATATGGGAAATTACACGCATTTCAAGGAAATTCATTTGATATTCAAAGTGCACGTTAAGATTAATGTAGACAGAACTTAATGCCTTTATATTTTGGTTTGATACATTTGCTACATTTACTCGTACCAAAATCTTACAAAAACTTGAATTGAGAATTAAATTGAGCAGCATACAATTGATACATCGAGCTGGGGAGTGTTTTAGTAGTTTTGAGGGCTTTTCAAAATTAACCTTACACGTATGGCAAACCATGGTGTTCTGAATAGAACTCGTCGAGCTTTATCATAACATCAATAAACATTTGCGATATATACTTGCAGTATAAAAGATTTCCCGGATCAAAGAATGATACAAACCCAAATGATCATGTGTTTGTGGAATGGCCCATATAGTGTTTAACATGGCTATGAACTTATCCCCTTTGTTGATTCATAGCGTATTATGTCAATATGTACACTAGCCTATCTAACGACATAACATAACAACGACGTCATTATGGAATTGGTTTATATAGTCTCTTATTACGAATATGTTGCGAGACGTCCAATAAAAGGCGTGGGAATGTTGACAGTAGGGGCACAGCACTTAACACAAGAAATGACGCCGTATAACTGCACGTTTGATCGAATAGCCAACCTGTGTAAAAATACAATATCACACGGAATAGGAGTTAGAAATGTTTATCCATCAAGTATTGAAGAAAGGTCATGCGCATGATTCAATCACGGACGGGTTTGAAAAGAATACTCAAAATCTTGACAATGATTCGTCCCTCGTATTAAATTATTAATTCCGACACTTAGTGTAACCCTGCACTTATCAGGACACCAACCCTTGATATTATTTTCTCTAGCGCTTATCATCATTAGGACATTGCAGCCCTTACATGAGATGGTGTAAACCGTCAATATCAATCCATCGTATAAGTCGTACGTACAAGTCACTTATACGTTTGAAGCGCGGACTTACATGAGATGGCGTTGTCTATCAAAAAACCTCCTGCGTCTACAATTATACAGGGTGTCCGAGAATGATTAATACCGGCAAAAGCGCATTTAATTAGCTATGCATACCATGGTTATTGGTCAAAGTGCTTTGATTCTTTACAAATCGGACGTTTCTGACAGAGATTATGGAATGGTAATTCCTAATTTGACCTAAATTGCCTCTTTTGAAACTTGTGTGAAAGGGTAACGGTAAAATTTAAAGTGTTACCGTTTTTATACTGAACAATCACCCCTTTCAATATTCAACTAATCGAGTCAAAATGTTGTAAATATTTATTTTTAGTTCTTACAAACCTTTACGCGACAAATCTCAAAACTCCAAAAAGTTCGATTGGCGTGAATTTCATTGTATTAGAGCAAAGATGTCAAATTCTTTCCAATCCAAGATACACATACGCACCTGACCAAAAACTGCTTACTATCGAACCAAAGCTGTCGGCGAAATACATCCACAAGACGACGATTGACTTCCGGTTGACGTCAATTTCCTCATGTATCAATGCATACAAATTAACGAAGACTACCGCCCTCCCGACGCCAAAAGTAACACAAGACACCATAAGACCAACATACGAATGATACATCGATGATATTGAGTCAATTAGCAGCGATATGCTATTGGAAACGGTGGCTGCGTATAGAATTTGTTTGGTCGAGAATGTTGATGTTAAAAATGGGTAGATTATGCTTCCTAAAATATGACCAACGCCACCAACGGTTGCAAGAATGGCCGCGTCGTAAGGCTCGATTCCTATCTGAATGGCATGTGGAACAAGATATAATGTCCAACCGGAAATGACGTAACCACCACCTACAGCAATTAGGATCAACGATAAAAACTCTGAATTTTTGAATATATCAAGTCCCATATCACTCGCGATCTTCATATATGGACCGTTTCCTTCTATTATGTGATCATTGGCAAGGCTTCGCATCGTGACGGCGTGGTTGTTTACAAAATAAGTACCACAAACTATCACGTGCAGATTAAGTCCACCAATAAGCAACAGCGCCCCTCTCCATCCATACACATCTATGAAGAACTGTGTTAAAAGTGGCAATATCAGGACACCCACTCCGACACCGGCGTTCGAATAGGCTGCTGCAATGGCGTAGTATTCATTGAAATAGTTGGATAACTCGGCGAAACACATTGCATTGGCGCCGATTCCGTATCCTGTGTTGAAAATAACACATTTAATTTCTCTTCATAAATCAAATCAAATTAAATCAAATCAAATCAAACCAAATCTGTATTTCCTTAAACAACAATACCCCAAATATGATGGTTCCCTGCACCCTGGATCCCCGGCCCAACTTATCCATAGGTGCAGGTACAGGGTTCTCAATTGCCGTCAGTAACAGTAAGTTTAACACATTGCATTGTCGCTCTGTTATGGCATAAGGTAAATAACGATCAACACACTGTAGCTGAGATACCACATCGAACGCTGAATACATTGTCGCGCTGCCATAGCTACGGCGCGGTGGGGAACTCGCTATGACATGCGTGCATGTGCGTGTGAAGTCCGGCGCTGGTGTTAGCGCAGATACACCCATAGACTAATTACTTGGATACACCTGTAACAGTAGTCTGTGCCAATCAGCAAATTTGTTTTCATTCCAAGCGTGACGCTGGCTTGATCGAATTTATTTGTGGATCTATTTTTTGTCAATCATGAATATGCATGACTTTTATGCCAGCAAATCAGCTTTGAGTGGAAATCGGCGCGTACCTCCATCTATGGAAAAGTTGTGTGGAGCCCATTGATGCAGATATCCAGCATATACCCCGAATAACATCAACAAACAAACAATGAATTCTTATGAATGAGTAGGCTGGAAAGTCAATTATGGTTTATATGCCATCCCTTTATGCAATACAATACATTTTATAAAACAACGGTTCTGACAACAACACACACAAGGCAAGACAATAACGACGCTCGAATGTTACTCGTAGTTTTGGATATTAATGTTTCAATTCAGTTTTATTTCGGAGATATTTCTTAGATTTAGATTCATTCTACAGGGTGGTCCAAAAAAAACTATACCCAACTTTGGAGGCCATTTTCTCCTAGATGATAAAATATTTTAGTAATTTAGTTTGCATATTATTAAAGCATATATCGTTGAGCATTATTGGTGAAAATAGGGAAGATATTACATTAATATATTTTGAGATATTGCTATTTTTAGCGAGTATGTGTAAAAACGGCTTTTCCACGGGAGCTGTCATTGCATCAACATGTTTGAATATGATGACACAATAATGTAATGACGCGATAGTCCTTTGACAAATGTTTTTGCGAGAGCTTCTTTTCAATATTTCAAGAATATTTGAAGCTCTCGCAAAAACATTTGTCAAAGGACTATCGCGTCATTACATTATTGTGTCATATCATATTCAAACATGTTGATGCATTGACAGCTCCCGTGGAAAAGCCATTTTTACACATACTCGCTAAAAATAGCAATATCTCAAAAAATATTAATGTAATATCTTCCCTATTTTCACCAATAATGCTCAACGATATATGCTTTAATAATATGCAAACCAAATTACTAAAATATTTTATCATCTAGGAGAAAATGGCCTCCAAAGTTGGGTATAGGTTTTTTTGGACCACCCTGTATAATGTTTAGGAAGTGAATTCCAAAGAATCGGGTCACCTAGTTGGAAAATGATTTCTTGTCAAATTTGGATCATTGGCGTGACTTGCTGAGTAGTCTTGAACATCACGTCATCATCAATCTGTGTTTCGAGCATTATTCTCGAAATTCTCGAAACAATAATCATAAGACAAAATTATCGTTTCACCGGTGTTAAATGATTAAATCTTAATGTCAGTCTCTACTTGATCTTGATGGCAATAAGGCGTACGTTAGGACCTAGTTATAGGTGATTTTGATAAATATTTGATAACATAGGCATGTTGCAAGAAACCCATTGCAAATAATAAGAAGTGAAGTTGATTACACAACCTCCAGATAATTTTTGTGTCGCGCTAAAAACGAAAACGCTCAAATAAATCGTCAAATATCATTTAGGGTTAATACCATGCTTCCAGCTGAATTGTCTGGCTCAATAAGCCTAGATATTTAAACAATGCCAAGGTTTTCCAGGTTATTAGAGCACGCCGTAGTAAAATTGTAACACATGTATTATATTAAAACATAAATGCAATTTATTACCAAATCATAAAATGACACTTTTTGTGTTTGATGTGAAATCATCAACGATTCGTCGAGTGTATTTCATACTGATTCATAGTGACGGATGCTGAATAAAATTAGGAATCAATGCCATCAAAAGTCAGAACTTAAAATAAAACATTTTGCGTATAAGAACGATTGCGAACTATTTCACCATTAACATAAAAAAGAGCAACGCTTCTCTGTTATCCAATTCGTTTGTAGCTTATTTATTTGTCATTACTTTTTGTATCAGACTTGAATATGTCAATATTTCCATGTTCAGACCAAAAGTTATATTTCGATGAAAGGAAGTCATTAACGTTAGACATATACCATGAATTTTAAATTGTGAAACGCCCCCAGCAGTTACCATTTCATATGCAGACATACCCACTTTGAATAGACCCTTGTTAAACTATTCATTCCGTCAATATACTATACCATTGTTTTGTTGGTCTCACCTGTTAACAGTATAGATATTGCAAATACAGTTAACGTTTTCGCTAAAGATCCCAATACCAAGCCTGTAGCTGACAATAAACCGAAAACCATGACGGTATAACGAGGTGTCATTCGTCTGCTGATTGCACCCGTAACCGGACCTAAAACAAACATGTTGAAAATGGGATTTAAAAAGGTAAATTCCACAAAATGGTTCTAAACTTTGAACAATAATGGTAGTATCGATCTGCTCCTCTAGCCATCTATCTCTCCAGACTAAACATTATATTAAACTAGCGGGCACCAGCGCTTCGCGCTGGACCCGCTAGAAGATTTCACGGGGAATAAGTAAACAAAGCGTAAGAAAATGTGATACAATAATATCAAGAACATGTCCTACATGTATACATAATCCACGGGGCCCTAAATAATCCGAATAGCGCAGGTGCTTTTGATAATCCAGGTATACATGTGCCTTAATCTAGGTAGGTCTACGTTTGTGTTTCCCGATACCTATGTAGGCCTCCCATGAGACCTGAAATGCAGGTAGGGGAAGGTGGGGTAATGGCGGACGCGGGGTAATCGCGGACAGGGCTGTATCTAAAGGCAGGTGAAAGAAGGTGGTATTTTGCCACCCTATGATGTTAGGTGCCTCTCCATTGAAATCACACAAAACCTAAATGGAGTGGTTGTCTCGCAAATTCTCGCGAGAATTACAAAAATCACTTTTTGGGCAAGTTTATATTTTGGTGCATTAATTTCTCTTTGAAACTGGTATTTCTACATCAAGGAAAACAAAGTCTTATTATTTTTTTATGTAATGTATGATACCTTCTGATAAAAAAGAAATGAATCCGGAGTCACAATGATGAGCATAATAATAAGAGAGGATGTGCCCATACATTGTACATGGATTGGGGTAATCCCGGACATGTACCGTTTCCATGGTAACCAATATGGGCGTGGTGTCACGGCAGTTTGGAATACCCCAATGTTTCAGTTTATTAATTTATTGAGACTTGGGTTAAGTCCAAGAAGATTTGGATAAGAGTAATGTTGATATTACAAATGTATGTTTATGGAATTTAGGGAAATACTGCATGTTCATGTGACCATGTCAGAAAATGGGCGTGGCAGCTTTGTACATGTCCAATTCGCAATGCAGTTCAGAAACCAAATTCCATGTTAATAATAATGTTTAATACAACAGCCAGGTATTAAATATGACATATTTTATTTAATCTATGCTGAAAAGAAAGCAGAAGATAGTGGGTTCCGATATTTTAATACTAAGGCAAATAGTATGTTTTTGAGCAACAATCAAATTTTCAATACAATGAGCCATGCCATTGAAAACATTTTGATATAAATGGAATACATGAATTTTATGTTGACTTTAAGGATCATATTGATATTGATAAGTTGTTCAATGTTAGTGAATGGGATAACCCAAAAATATTTGGTATATTAAAAAGGGTGGTACATTTTGGCAGGATAGCATCCTAGAAATAATGTACATAAATAACCAGATGGGTTAAGATATTACAGATGTTATTAGACATTTTGGTATCTTATCTATTTATCTGTAGCCTTCTTGGTTTGGACTACTTGGGTGTTGGGATTATTTACTTTGGACGGATACCTGTTGTGTGTAGGAGGAATTAAATCACGAACATATGAGTTGACGCATGGATCGACACATGGGCGTATAACACTACTTTAGACTGGTAGAATCAAGGTGATATGATAAAAACCCATGAACTATGAATGAGCAGTATATCCAGGTACGTCAGTAATAATTCACGAAAGGGAATCATATCGTCAGAGAATTCAACCGTCGTCCGCGTATAATTTCGTCATCGTTGTGCTACGAACATTTGCGGAGGAATACAACAGAACTTTATAATAATAAAACCGGTTCCGCGTGTCGAGCTCTTAGTTAATCATATACGTTGCAACAATTTTTTGTTATCTATATTATGTTCTTCGAGGAAAGTCCAAGAAATAAATACATTGTTATTGTAAACTAATTTGTCTTGAATGTCCCATATAGTGTCCATTCTGAGTATCCCCTGCACCTTACGGTGACACGTGGTCAATTTAACATCATAAATCGGTAATAGTTGTTGACCATATAAATATGTGACATTGTTCTTTGATTTCTGCTACACTTTTAAAAAGGGTATTTTTTAACTCCCATTGAAATGCTATATTCCAATAAAAAGAGAGCTGCCATTGATAAATACGGTCCGGGATTACCCCCAGAGTGTGGGGTAATGCCGGACGACGCCATTTTTTTTTTTTTATTGCGTCGTAGCTTCGAATTTCAAAATGATGAGTTGATAAAAACTTGATAAAAGGTAGAACCTTCACAGTGCTTTGTGTTTACATGATTTTTATTGTTATACAGTATGACGTATTATATGTGTGTTATACCTCTCTAACAAAATGTGTCCGCCATTACCCCACCTTCCCCTACCCGTTGTCCCATTATATCCAGGGACCCCATAGGCCTAAGCCCTACCCCCTAATCCAGTTGCCCCAGGTGCCCTTAATAATGCACCGGATACCACATAATCAAGGTAGGCCCACTGCAGTGTGCCGTTATCTCGAGATACCCAGGTGCCTTTACTTTATCATAGCCAAGTAAATTAAACGCGGGTGCCGAAGATAGCGGGCAGTAAAAGTCATATCACAATAGGCAGAGGTCAAAGCGTTATAAATGTTTATATAAATATCAAGAGTATGTCCTTAAATAATTCAGGTACTAAAGTGCCCTTGATATAATGTAAGTGACATGGTGCCATTAATACACCATGAGCCTAGGCCCAATGTGCTCTTAAATAATACAGATACCCATGTTCCTAATCCAAGTAGGCCTACTCCATCAACGTGTTTTTAATACCGCCAGTTATTACCTCCAGTCAGCGCATGTCTCTACCTATTTTGTACCCCAAATAATAAAAAGTTGAATTTTAATGTCAAAATTGAAAGTTACTTAAAATTTAGATTTTAAATGTCTCCCCCGATTCTTTTATTGCCCCGCCACCCCGTTTTCCTCCTTTAACATTTTGGTGCTGATGTCGCCACTGCCCATATGCACATACTGTATCCAGGTAATTCAGTAGGCCTAAGTTCTGAGCGTTATAGTTTTATAGTCGGTCGTTTAGTTTTATGGTCGGCGGAGTCTATCATCAAGATCACTTGTACCATTCCACGCTTGTACTTGAGCACAATGTATGCCATCCGGGTTTTGTTTGGCCTATTTACATTAAATACATTATTCCTCCATTACGTATAGTATGTAGTCCCTTTGTCATGTTTGCTGTGTTCTATAAAGCCTCCCGAGATGCTATCTGAGTGTACACCCTTAAAATCCAGTTATCAAAGGTTGCCCACCTGCGCATAGTATAGGCCTATCCAGGTAATTTGAGACTCGTTTTATAGTGAACCCCGTAATCCAGATACCACGGATGCCCTTAATAGTCCAGACACTCTATGATAATGTACCACACAAAAAAACGTTCCGTTTATCCAGATGCCCTATGTGCCCTTATACCCAAGTGCGGAGAGGAGGAGGTGGCTTTAGGGTACACTATTAGAAAAAGGGAGCTTAAGAGGGGTTCTTGGCTGTCCCGTATATGGTTTAAAGGTTCTTTGATTTTAAAGGCCCCCAAAAGGTTCAGTAGAGAACCTTTAGAGGTTCTAAAGACCAATGTTTGCCCATATTTTGCCCACTTTGAACTTTAAAATGGTTCTTTTTAGAACCTTTTAAGGTGCTATAAAGGGTTTCATATACGGGACAGCCAAGAACCCCTGAAGCATCCTTTTTCTAAGAGTGTACGGACTGTCTGCTTTCACTCTGCCCCGTTACAATGTGCACGGTTTGCGCTACAAACGCGTACACTTTTTGTCTGCGTTATTACGTGTGCGCCGAACCGCGTGCGCCATGTTAAACGCCGTTGCGCAGCACAACATAGAAACGGTTGTTATGGTACCGCCAGTTTCTTTATCGTTAGCAAACTCCGCGTTCA
Organism: Ophiura sarsii; assembly: GCA_035610835.1. Lineage (NCBI taxonomy): Eukaryota > Metazoa > Echinodermata > Ophiuroidea > Amphilepidida > Ophiuridae > Ophiura > Ophiura sarsii. The sequence continues at coordinate 2,750,625 of CM069447.1, forward strand.
TCTATGTTACTAATGTGAAAGTGTCACTTTAAGATCTGTGTAAGAGTTTTTGTTTACATTTAGAAAATGTCGTGAAATATTGTTATTTGTCGGGCGTATAGTCCCGTAGAAATGCTTGTACTCATGCGATCTTTAAGAATAACAAACAAACTGAAGAAAATATTTTGGGTGAAGACCATATGTCATCACTCACTCCGAAAACCACATTTTTTGTCCGAACAGTAGCTACCCGAGTAAAAGAAATTCAACATTTCGGATTTTCACATGTGATCCTTTCTGCGCATGTCTGAAAACGGGAAAAAACGGGCATTGAACTATCTAATTAGCTCGTGTATTAGAGGCGCAATTACCACGCTTTTTCAGTTGAAGAGGGACGCGAATGTAAAATTATTATTGAACTATCTAATCAGGCGAGGGACCGAAAATTAGTATATAGATGTCAGCTCTTTTCCAACTATGCTCAAAACGCGTACATTGATACATCATAATCAGTTCCCTTCACTTAGGTTTTGCTGCATATCACGACACTTAGATTATCCCCGAACAGCTCCCGATTTTTACACTTGGGTAGAGAGAGGCAAGTGCGGTAAAGGACATAACACGTTAGACCAGAGAGACATTACTTTATAAACAAAACAATAAAATCGGGGGAAAGGTGTAGGGTAGAGCGTGGAGTGTACACCCATTGCGGCCACTTGTTGTATTTGACGAACACGCAATATATTCCGCTGTTTGTTGCGAGCTTCCCATATAACATGGCAGGTCTCCGTATAATGTTTGTCAAATTATCATCTAAAAACCCGTTTTACATCACAAAAGTGGATTTTCTTCCATTTTTGATATTGATTTGTTCTTCTTCTAAAGACATTCGTCCAGAAGATTGAATGTAAATCATCATTAGGTAGGATTGGGATTGGTTATGGATTTGTTGTAGTTATAAACCTGTCATTGTATGTGGGACTCGCGTGGTTATCGGGTCAAAGCACTTATTGTGCTATGGGGCACACTCGCCCTTTCATGATGGGGCATGTTCGCCCATGGGGATATACATAATTAAGATTTTGTATAATTCTAAAATTGTAATTCACCTCCTCTAGCCTATCTATAGTTATAAAAATAGCTATCTGGAATGGAGTAGCATTAAAATAAGAAGACAATGTTTAAAATACATCTTTATAAAATGACTTAGGGGTGTTACACTATCACCGATTGTGCTTATCTTTAGTGTTTTTATCGTCAATCTTGACCATATGTTGTTCATAATGTTTCCTATATCGAGTGGAACAAAACGTTCCATTATCGACAGATACTGGAAAGTTTTACATGTTCTAGTATTGGGTAATATTGGGGAAAAAACGTCCCAGTATCGAGTGATACTGGAACAGTTAAATCATACCAGTATCGACCGATACTGGAAAATTCTACATTTTACATGTATTGGATTATATTGTGACAAAAACAATCCAGTATCGAGTGATACTGGAATAACATCAAACCAGTATCGACCGATACTGCCAACTTGTATGTTTCAATATTGACCGATACTGGTATATCAGTATATGGGACATAAAGTACACTTTGTTGGACAAAGAAATACCCACTTGACCGCAACGGGAGTGAAATGCCCGCTACACCATCTTTGCCAGTTTAGCATTCCATGATGCAATCAGATCCAGGAAGGCTCAAAGCACAGTAGTATATTAGATATATGAGTAAGGGTTATTTGATTCAGTTATTGAATGTACTTACATAATATGGCACCGAAGCATTGTCCCAGCGTTACTGTCAATCCAATTGCCCAGGTATCAGTCGAGAATTCCCTTTGAAGTTCTGGTAGTAAAACACCGAAACATTTAATCGTTCCTTTCACTAACAAAACAGTAATAAAAGAACTTGTAGCTATAACCCAGGCCCTGGAAGTATCTGGTTTGACATTACGCCTATACGTCCTTGTTGGAAGCACCATGATGTCTACATCAAATATATTGTTAAATGACTCATTCTCATATTTTAAAACAGTCAATGATAAATACATTCATGGATTGTTCATTTTTATAGCTTATTCACTATTTCTAAAAATATATTTAAAAATAGCTATGAATAAATCCCAGCTGTGCATGGAGTAAGGAGAATTTTCTTATAAGTGTGTTACCATATAATTTATTTCAAAGCCCGTTTGAGTAGGAGACCAACCTGTAAGTCACGTGACCAATCCTGGGAACAAAGGTTTGGAAGTGTTTTTGTGTTCCCTGATAAATACCGAATCAAATACCAATACCGATTATGCCATAATGCACAAATATATTACTAATGATTATAAACAGTAAATGTAATTAAAAAACAATGTTAAGGAGGATATTTCATTGTATCCGTGATAATTATCAGGAAAAAAACAGTTAGGTTCAATTTAGGTCTAAAACTGCTTTCATACAAATTTCAATTGTCAGGTCACCGTCATAATGATTTCTATTGTAAAAATGAATTTGTACGCGCACAGAGTGTCACGCTGGGCATTTTAATTGCGCACCACCGCACCGAATGTGCTCTAATATATTTAAAAACGTAATCATCATTAAAATACACTTTAAACCATACACAATACACTCAATAATATAGAATTTAGAAACATTGTAAATTCAATGGCCCGTGCTTATGACAGATGCCCAGGGCAGGATATCAATTATTAACATTGTTCATTATAATCTGAGTGTAAAAACTGATTGAAACATGGTACTACTTCTACTTCTACCCTTGCTTGTACTTCAACCTCAATGAACATTATATTGATGGACTTCAGATATTTTCGCTCGCGTGAAAAATCTTGAATTATGTCCATAGCATTATGTGGGGGACTTTTGTGCACTTCTAAAAAAGCTAGATAATTATTTGGCGAGAGCAAATTTGACTACAATCATTTGGATACAAAAAATAAGACGAATATTCTTTGGACAAAAATTCTTTGGACACAAATTCTTTGGACACAAATTCTTTGGACACAAATTCTTTGGACAAAAATTCTTTGGACAAAAGAAAATTGGACAAAAATTCTTTGGACAAAAAAAATTGGACAAACATTTTTTGGACTAATAATGATTTGGACAAAACATGATTGGACAAAATATTATTGGACGAAATGTACTTGGACGAAATATTTTTGGACGAAATGATTTTGTACGAAATGTAGTTTTCTTCTATTGACACATACATTGCTATAAGATGATAAATACAAAAACAAATTGTGTTTTATACCACATAGAATTAACGTAGACATTTCTTGAAATTTTGATATTAGGTATTCGCAATAGTGCTGACCACAAATCTTAAAATAAAAGGGGGTAACGGGCTTAGTTTTTGAGCTATATCTGTTTCCAAACATTGTGTTTTTTACAAAAATTACAACATGGTTCTATGGGAAATGAGGGAAAATATTGGCTGAAATGATTCACTAAATATTCACTAAATATGTACTTTCTGTATTATTAATATGTTCCTATCTATGTATCCACTTCAAAAACCTTCTAGTGAGCCCACCAGACATCAGTAATGAGGATGAGGAAATCACACCAATCCTAGAAGATCTGGAAATTAAAACCGGGCCTTTTGACCAGGAAGAATATGACAAAGCTAAAAAGTCACTGGTAGAAGGAAAAAGCAGTGGTGAAGACAATATCCCACCTGAAGTTCTGAAAAGATGCGACCTTGACGACATTGTGTTGAACTTCTGCAATGAAGCATTACTGAAAGGGAAAAAACCAAGCCAATGGTCTGTGCTCAACATTGTTCCAATACCAAAATCAGGGAATCTTAGCCTTGGAGGCAACTACCGCGGTATCAGCCTAAGTTCTATTGTTGCCAAAACATACAACAGAATGATCCTGAACAGAATCAGACCAGAGCTGGATCAGCATCTGAGAACCAATCAAAACGGCTTCAGGGTTGGAAGGACGACAGCGGGCCACATACTGGCACTGAGGAGGCTCATAGAAGGAGTTAAAGCAAATAACCTAGCAGCAGTAATCACCTACATTGATTTCAGAAAGGGCTTCGACACAATCCACCGTGGCAAAATGCTGAAAATTCTGCGAGCTTATGGAATACCAAAACAAGTCGTTGTAGCAATCGGAGGAATGTACGAGAATACCATGGCTAAGGTAATATCACCTGACGGAGAGACTGCACAGTTTGAAATATTGACTGGAGTTTTACAGGGAGACACACTCGCCCCATATCTGTTTGTGATTGTGCTGGACTTTGCCCTGAGGATAGCCATAGAGGGGAGAGAAGACGAGCTTGGTTTTCATCTTGACAGGCGTAGAAGTGGGCGGATTGGACCAGAGGTGGTGACAGACTTTGACTTCGCCAATGACATTGCTTTGTTGTCAGAGAAATTTCATCAAGCACAAGATCTTCCTGCAAAGAGTTGAGGCATCAGTAGCAAAGGTCGGTCTCAATATGAATGCTAGCAAGACCAAGTTTATGTCATATAACCAGAGCCAGAAGGGATCCATACAGACAAGTGATGGCAACAAGCTAGAGGAGGTTCAAGATTTTAAATATCTTGGTGCCTGGATGGAGAGTACGGCAAAAGACATTAAGCAACGCAAAGCAGCAGCATGGAGAGCATGTAGCAAAATGAACAAAATATGGAAGTCAACTCTATCTCGGAAATTCAAACTTCGCCTATTTGCCTCAACGGTGGAGTCAGTTCTGCTATATGGATGTAAAGCTTGGACCATTACTCCCAAGCTACAGAAAGAGCTAGATGGCTGCTACACCAGAATGCTGCGAGCAGTACGCAATGTCAATTGGAAACAACATATACCAAACACCCAACTGTATGGCGACCTCCCAAAAATAAGCCAGAAGATCCGGAAGAGACGAACAAGGTTTGCTGGCCACTGCTACAGAAGTGAGGAGCCTGTATCCAAACTAGTGCACTGGATCCCCAAACATGGCAAAAGAAAGCCGGGACGACCTGCTCTGACATTTATCGATCTACTCAAGCAAGATACTGGACTGGAGACGAGTAACATAAAGACAGCAATGAACGACAGAAGAGTGTGGAGAAGCATCGTAGATCGGGGACACGACCCGAATTAAGTAAGCATCTATGTATGGGATTTTCCTAGTTTTTGTCAGTTGTTTCCAATTTTTTGCTGGCAATCTGATGTGAACATCTTTCTAATAACAGCTCATTGCAATCACTTCTTTCAGTTACTCAATCATGAATGTGGGGAAATATAACCCGCAGGGCCGTAATGTGTTAATCTCATCACTATTTTACAGTCAGAACCCCAAACCCTGCTATTTTGTAGTCAACTCTTCGTTCAACGTGATCTTACAAATGGCTGTTTCAATCCTTGCACTATTTGTATTCACCCTATTAAAGTATTCTTGTATCTTGTATCGAGAAATCTGACGCCCGTCTAATCGTATTATTTGTAATAGACCTTGTTCAGGAATATGGAAATGGTAGAATGTTTGCCTGGGTTTTGAACATATTACTTGTTTTTTTGTAAGATTTGTGTGTATTAAGAGGCTTTAAAAATGATAATTGATGCTGGCAAACAATAATTTGAACGGAATCTGACATTTATTTAACTAGAATTGTTTGTTCAATATTTACAACGATAGATACCAATCAAGGGTGTACTGAGTGTTTGTTCAAACAATGGATTTCTGGATTATCATCAGCAAGTAGATAATAAACCATTTTGATAATATTCCTTCATTTCACTGATAAATATGTCAATTATTGTATACTATTGACACGTTGCTCTGATAATGTAACGAATCTGGAATCCATTCACCATTACAATCCCAGAATGCAACGTACATAGTTTTTGGATGTATATAACTTTGCAAGTAACTTAAATATAATCCTGATATACTAGTTTATACTACATTTTTGAAATAATAGATTCGTTATGTTCCAAGCCTTCGAAAAGTGGTATTTTTGTTTGCATTATCATCTATTGAATACCGTATATATAAAACCACTTCGGTGACAAAAACAATCCACTTCATCACAAGTATGACACTGGCACAGTTGACAGCGATAACAAATAATAGACACGTACGTACTTGACATTAAACTTCTGCACGGATGTGATAAATGAGAGTGTTTACTTCCGACCAAATAACTTGTTGTTTGAATACAGGGTGTGTCAAAAGAAAGGTGTCCCATGAGAAATGATTTTTTTTTAGCCATGAACATTTAAACATTGTTAAGTACTAAGAATGTTTTTCTACACATTTAGAGCTTTTGTTATCAAATAATGGCAAATCTCCCTGGCAAGTAAAATTCAGCTTTGGCCACGTTTCATGTTTCTCTCTTATAACAATCTTCACTCAGTGTTTAATTGAACATAATCAATAAAATCAATAATAATCTACCCACTTAATGTTAATAGTTAGTTGAATTTGAGCAGAAAAGCATATTTCCATCCATATTATTCATGACAAACCACAGAATAATATTTGAATTTTAAACAATATCCTATAATTATTATTGGAATCAGAAATGCAGTTATTTTCAGTTGAAAGTCCAATGCAAAAGTGGCCAAAAATGGGATTCACACTCTTGTTACTGAATTGATCACATCTCGGCAATTAAGCGGTGAAATTTAATGGAATTATATGTATATTTGTTTAGTGGACTAATAGGGCTTACCAACCATTACGTTACCTGTATTATTTTGCGATATATTTTTTGACAAGCTGACAGGCCATGAAGCTAGTACTTGCTCCATGGACACCCTTAACCACACGTCGGGACCTTGCAGAGCCAAAAGGAAGTCTATAGTCTTGCCACATGTTAACTTTTAACCCCTTCAAGTAGCCACATTAGGCTAATTTTAAAAACTAAATTCTGCTCTAGGGATACTATATCGTGACTTTTCTCAAAATTAAAACTTTTGATTTTACAAAATCTGAAATAGCACTAGTTTTTATAACAAATTGAAGATTAAAGTTTGAATTTCTTAGCACAGCAACTTTCAAAAGTCGCACTTGGGCTCGTAGTTCCACCCAAGAGGGCAGACCCACCACCCATTGACCACATGCCGGGAGATTCACTTTTTTGACACACCCTGTACTTTGCGTGCAATAGATTTGTGACAACTTCTTTGAAGCCCTTCAGTTATTTACGCTATACAGCATAACGTACCGTGGTAAAATTAGCAGCATATTATAAATTAGACATTCGTGAACCCTACGGGGCTCTATATAAACATGCTCCGCTTTGCTGGGCGGTTACGCGCGGCTGGGGTCCCCTGCACCTCGGGCCTCCGGTCCTGCGGTTCGGATAGTCTGATGTATAACATAATACAATATTTATAGAATAGAAATATTAGTCTCAATACCCCCAACTTACGATGAATACCATAGCGGTGCTAAAGTAAGAGCCGTAAATGTAGCAGCATGGGACAGGTTTGCTTGCTAGTGTATTAAAGGTAGGCCCCACTCCCACTGCTTAAAAATTGTAGAATTAAAAGACTGGAAACATAACGCCAGGGGTGAAGCAAAACTCCGATTGCCCGATAATATAATCACGTGACTAGCAATGTATAAACTTAATGTCTTTCAACAACCTTCGAATATCAATAGTCACCCTGTTATTTTCAACGACTTTACTTCAGTCAGAAGTAGGGTAGAAAAAAGTATACATGTCACCTGAGTCTCATTTACAACCGTAAGATGGAACACATAAATCATCTAGAATGAAACACACCGTATTTAATAATATACGTAAACCTTTTTTATAAAATTGTCGCTCATTCTTACAATTATCACACATATTTATGACAGCGAATAAAACACGTGCATATTCCATTAAATTGGTTCGCCGGCACATAGACCGCGAATATTGTTATTGCTATCGATGATGAACTATCCCCGGATATTTTATGACTATACAAAAATGTACAACGTGGAATGACTTTGAGAATAATACAAGGATGTACTACGAAATAGGTCACAAATCGAGACGTGTTTCAGCCACTTTTACTTGTTTGGTATGAGTTTTCAGCTTATATGCATTTATCCTTAGTTGTACTTGGCCTATAGTTGTTCCATAAGAATTTATTCTATGTTGTACAACTCAGAAATGTTATTATAGCTATACTTAGATGGCAACATATCACGCAATCAAAGTCCTCCAGCTTGAAGAGTAAGTGTAAGTTGTATTGATTTACATCGTGACAGTATTGGCTAAACGTGACATAAACAAGTATTTGCGACAAATATCTGTGTACAACATTTAGTGAAAGGGGCTACAGACCTTAAGGAGGCCAGTGTTACAATTGCTTGATCATAAACCGGTGAACGCACACGGACTTGAATGCACACGGACTTGAAAGCACAAAAACTTGAAGAATTAATTCACCTTTTCAAAATCTCCTTGCGTCAAGGACGTGACTTGAGATCAATACGGCTACAACTAAAAACAAGATGCACTAAAAACAGGATTTTCATCTGGGAATATGACAATATGACACCTGATGCTGCGTCAAGGGAGGCCTCCGTGACCACCATGAATTGGTCAATGAATTCCAGTTGCGCACTTGCATTTTATTCTTCATGCTAATATTAAGCTACACTTTAAGATGCAATTCATTATCTTCAGCATGATATAGACATTAACCGTTACCTTGGTATAGATATGTAGATTTGTACAAATATGAGAATAATACACGAATTTCATGACAGGTTTTTGCAAAACAAATATCAATAACTATAACTTAGTAACTCGAAACAGAAATGCGATATCTATATTATGTAGGTTAAAACCATATTAACCTCAATACGTCAAACATGAAATTTGAGCCGTGAATTGAAACAAAACATATGTAATTCTCTATCAAAATTGACCATTCTATTTGATGTTACAAAAGAACATGACGGTGTAAAAATTAGATGTATTCAAGCCGCACTCACCCGTCGCGCATACGATACGCAGTGCATTAGTTGCCTTCGTGCGCACGCGCGTTCTTCTGTATTCATCCGCTGCTGTAAGGCGGCTCCGCCAATTTGGAAGTGATCAAACTATAGTTAAACATAATGAGAAAAACAAATTTGTTAAAAGAGAAAAGGATGGGATTGTTTGATTGCGGATGATATTGTTGATAATTTTTTTTTTTTTTTTTAACTCTTTATTTATTCTTATTTATTCTATGATACACAATAAATTTATACAATAACATCAATATTTACAAAATAATATAATATAATAATAGCAAGTATGTACAATGTGGCAATCGATTAAAAACGACATAATTGATATACATGATGACATAGTAATTACAGAGAAATCAGTCTACGAAGACAGAGTTCTTTTTGATCAAACTATAGTTAAACATAATGAGAAAAACAAATTTGTTAAAAGAGAAAAGGATGGGATTGTTTGATTGCGGATGATATTGTTGATAATGCTGTTGAAGATTTTATGTGGTTGTTGTTATTGTAGTAATGATAGTACACGACATGGAAATGATTTAACTCGTAATTTTGAATGTGTTCAAATTTGTTTCTTTGTTGTTCATAAACAAATAACATATTGTTGTTATTGTCAAATTGTAAACACCGTGGTTTGGTAAACTGCGCTATATTATATATAAATAACATCAATATTTAATGTTACTTTTGTTATTGACTTATGGAAACTTAAAATAGTACAGGCACACTTCTATTATATCCAAATGAAGCAATACACATTTCTACCTATTTGTTTAGATCCTTCGACAGCAAGCTGGCTCGGACGGATACTGGATTGGGGGTAGTCAGAGATTGGGGTAAACATAGGATCTATTATTAAATCTAGGTCAAATGTGTAAAGAGTACAACAAGTTATAACTAATAATTGCTGTCACAAATGTCACGTTGAAATGATATTGACTCGTTAGCTTGTACTTAGAGTAAACCAGCTGAGACACTGTTATTCATTGTCGAAACAACTGATACTAACAGTGGATGATGAGCGTTTCAAGGAAGACCTATTTTTGACATTTTAGATTTATGTTGTTTTTGATTTTACCTATCTGCACACACTTGGCACTTTTTATTATGTTGTACGGATATGCAGGAAAAGGTAAATTCACATTACAATTTGACGTTTTGACTGATGTGACCCACATGTACCAGAGACTATTTAAGTAGATTTAGTTGATTTATTACCATAATTACAACTGCAGGGTAGTGTAACGAGTTTATGCAAACTAATGGACTATGACCGAATTCAATAAAGAACGATGTGAATCAATTGTATCGACATTCTTTCAAAACCTCGTATCTCCAACTTACCTCAAAATTGTTTTTTTGTGCTTATCATGATGTCAGAGACATTATGCAAATGATGGTAATGTTTTTATTTGTCACAGCCAATCAGAAGATCAGAAGGCAGACAAATTTGGCTTTTTCAGCACCTGTGTTTCAAAACCTCGTATGTATACGAGGTTTTGAAACACAAGTGCTGACCATGTGCTGAGGGGAAACTTCGAACTTTCTTGATATTTCGCAGCAAATGTGTGAACTACAGGTGAGATTTTATTGCAAAGCTTAAACAATATCTCATCTGCCATATATGGTGCAGCTTAAACAATATCTCATCTGCCATATATGGTGCAGCTTATACAATATCTCATCTGTCATATATGGTGCAGCTTAAACAATATCTCATCTGTCATATATGGTGCAGCTTAAACAATATCTCATCTGTTATATATGGTGCAGCTTAAACAATATCTCATCTGTCATATATGGTATGGTGCAGCTTAAACAATATCTCATCTGTCATATATGGTGCAGCTTATACAATATCTCATCTGTCATATATGGTGCAGCTTAAACAATATCTCATCTGTCATATATGGTGCAGCTTATACAATATCTCATCTGTCATATATGGTGCAGCTTAAACAATATCTCATCTGTCATATATGGTGCAGCTTAAACAATATCTCATCTGTCATATATGGTGCAGCTTATACAATATCTCATCTGTCATATATGGTGCAGCTTAAACAATATCTCATCCGTCATATATGGTGCAGCTTAAACAATATCTCATCTGTCATATATGGTGCAGCTTATACAATATCTCATCTGTCATATATGGTGCAGCTTATACAATATCTCATCTGTCATATATGGTGCAGCTTAAACAATATCTCATCTGCCATATATGGTGCAGCTTAAACAATATCTCATCTGCCATATATGGTGCAGCTTAAACAATATCTCATCTGTCATATATGGTGCAGCTTAAACAATATCTCATCTGCCATATATGGTGCAGCTTAAACAATATCTCATCTGCCATATATGGTGCAGCTTAAACAATATCTCATCTGTCATATATGGTGCAGCTTATACAATATCTCATCTGCCATATATGGTGCAGCTTAAACAATATCTCATCTGCCATATATGGTGCAGCTTAAACAATATCTCATCTGTCATATATGGTTCAGCTTAAACAATATCTCATCTGCCATATATGGTGCAGCTTAAACAATATCTAATCTGCCATATATGGTGCAGCTTAAACAATATCTCATCTGACATATATGGTGCAGCTTAAACAATATCTCATCTGCCATATATGGTGCAGCTTATACAATATCTCATCTGTCATATATAGTGCAGCTTATACAATATCTCATCTGTCATATATGGTGCAGCTTAAACGATATCTCATCTGCCATATATGGTGCAGCTTAAACAATATCTCATCTGACATATATGGTGCAGCTTAAACAATATCTCATCTGCCATATATGGTGCAGCTTATACAATATCTCATCTGTCATATATGGTGCAGCTTATACAATATCTCATCTGTCATATATGGTGCAGCTTAAACAATATCTCATCTGTCATATATGGTGCAGCTTAAACAATATCTCATCTGCCATATATGGTGCAGCTTAAACAATATCTCATCTGTCATATATGGTGCAGCTTAAACAATATCTCATCTGCCATATATGGTGCAGCTTAAACAATATCTCATCTGTCATATATGGTGCAGCTTAAACAATAGTCACTTGTTTGGTATGGTTTTGCAAGGGTGTGCAGGATATGGTAAATCTACCTTGGACTCATATCATATCACTCAAATGACCAAAGTTCGCAAATAAGGATTTGCTTTGGATGCCATTTAACAATCAATCGCTTTATAGTTTATTTAACACACTTAAACATTTTACGAATTCAATCTGTAATTCCATAATGGAATTTAACCAGACAAGTTGTCCGTATGACATATACCCTTAAAAAACCTGAATAATACCATCATAAAGTGAATTTAATTAACAGTTACTACAGTGCAACAGAGCATAAATTTCCAAATATTGAATTATAAATATAGAGCCTCATGAGTGTTGTACAACCATGAAAATTTCAATCCTTTGTATGTATATCATAAATAATCAAAATAGCTTTGTTTTAAATTTCTCTGTGTTGTCTTTGTTTGATTATCAGCATTGTTACATTTCTTATTAAACCTCATTTCGGATTGGTCAATACTTGATTATCCATACATGCTAATCCAACTAGCTACTGGCTACTAGCTTTCATGGCCTTGACTATTTAGACTTACTACAGGCCTTATGGTGGTACCTGTATATACAGGCTTGCATGTCAGCACACAGTCACCTAAAGTAACATACACCATTATGCTTAAAACCCTTGACAGCAAACTGTACACTGCTGAATTGCATTTCTTGTAGCGCGGATTTCAAAGCATTGGTCCTTAGCGTGAGCATGTCCTTGAAGATTGCTTCTATTGTTTGCGTGCATGGCTGGACAAATATTAATAGACTTTTGTCTAGTCTGTGCACAGTTGTACAGTTGTATGAAATATATTGTTATTGTAAGAAAAGTTGCAAAATTAATGTATCTAAAGTTTTGATTAATATTACAGAAAAAGACAAACGAAATTGAGAAATGTGGCTTGACAATTTTATTAAGCATAATTTAAGGATTAATTTGAAACCTTACATAACTTAATTGGGCATAAAAAAGTGGTTCAAAATTATTTCATTTAACGCCTAATTAATTTATTAATGACGCGCATAAATTAATTACACAGCAAACATGTTAACGAATGGCTTGAAAGATTTGCGTTGCTAACCATGTTTATTGCATGTTTAATTCATGAGAAAAATACAAAAACACCATTTGTGTTTTTTAAAAATATACCAAATGTTTGGAGGAAAATATATTATATACTAAAGGAATATTGAATTACCTGCTCCGACCATTGTTTTGAGCACATCTTTACCTTTAATTTGATACCTTGCAAGTCTGGTTTGGATATATAGTAATACTCAATAATTTCCACGAGTTTGGTCATTAATTAAGCTTAATTAAGACAGATTTGGTTTGTTTTTTCAAAAAGTGAATATAATTTTGAACTTCTTCTCAGACAGAACTGATGATAATGATGGGAACTTCATATCCTGTGAATTTGGTGTTAATTGCATGTATAGTTGTTGCTGGAAATTACAAAAAGTAAATGTTAAATGTATTTCTTTATAATATGCTAATTATATGCAAATAAGGTTAAACTATTTTTTTTTCTCTATGAAATTGAATCACCAAGCTGTATTCTATAATGGTAGAGGAAAAGGTAGCTCATTAACATAATTTCCGTTACCCCTGTCGTGTTGGAGCATGCGATTCATGTAGTCGTGTAGTATTTGTTCTCCCCGATATGAATACCGCTGTTGGTAAATTAAAAACATGTGCTAAGTACCCTGATTAAGCTAAACAAAACTGCAGTCCCTAAAATTAGTTATAGCGTATGTCAATGTACCATCACTTTCCATTCAAATGACCGTCATTTGTGAATCGATTGCTTTATCTGTTGTCTATTGAGTAGAAAGACGCTATTGAAATGGACTGAATGGGTTGCCCTTTTATAGCTTTGGAATCACGGGTATTAGCGGAACTCGTTTTTAGTGAAATCGATTTAATATCTGCAATCATTACAATGACACCTAATTTGTCAACATCATCGGTACTCAAATGAAATTGAATAGGGGTGTTGCTGTTTTCAATCTTGGTACTTGGTACTTGGTAGGTTGGTCCTCCGAAACACTCGTCTGAGTTTTAACTGGAGGTGCAGATAGGGTGGACTAAATTGTAGATGGGGGGATGACAGGGCAGTTTTGAATTGGGCAGGGTCAGTGTGGATGACAGTCTCTGGTTGAAGCTGGTTCCAGTCACGTACTGTTCTCATGAAGTAGGAGTTTGCGAATGTGTCTGTTCTTGCGTGGGTTTGTTGGAATTGGTTGTTGTGTCCTTTTCTAGCTCTGGTTGGTTTAGGTTGGGTGTAGTTTTGGTAATTTATGTCCAGTTTGCCGTTTATCATCTTGTGGAGACAAGTGAGACGATGTTGTTTGCGCCTATCTTGCAATGATGGCCAGCCCAGTGAGGTGAGGATATTACTGATGCTAGTGTCTTTACCATAGGTGTTTGTCACAAACCTTGCAGCGCGTTTTTGGACTCTTTCAATCGATTTTATGTTTTTACCAGTGTGGGGATCCCAGGCCGCCGTTGCGTAGTCCAGGTGTGGTCTGACTAACGTTTGATATAGTTTCTCCTTCACATCAGGCTTAGCGTGGTAGAAGTTTCTTCGCACAAAGTTTAGTACTCTACAGGGTGAGTCAAAAAAAAGTTTACCCTAATTGAAAAAATCAAAATAAATATTTCTGACCACAAAATCTCAAGGCAAACAAAACTTTAAATGATTGCGCCATTTCTTTGCTATTATCTGGAAAAAGAATCACGCTATTTGATGATACCGTTAAGTAAATATGACTATTTCTGTACAGGAGCTGTTTTTTCACCAAAAACACGGTTTTTAATTTCAAGCTTAACGAGCTTAATACTGTTTACTAGGATTATGATGTAAAGCATTACACATCTTGTTTATTAAAATAATTAAGTAGACAATAGACTTGTTCAAAATTGTCTCCTTATAGATTAAAACATGAAATATGGATTAAATCGTATCACCACTGTCAGTTAATAAATAATAATTGCAAGGATTAAATAGTCCGCAAGGGATATTCATAAACATGATGAAACTAAATTAGGATATTGAATAAAGATTGTCACCAGTGACTATCTAATGATATGAATAATAAACGATATAGTATTTTGATAAAATCAATAAACATAATATTGCACTTATTTTTCGTAAATATGTCCGATTAAGTAAACATTATCCTTGAACCAATCAAAAATTGTCAATGTCCACAGTAAGACTAGTAAGTAATAGTCTATCCCTCTCTTTCTCTCTCTACAGGGTGTATCAAAAAACTTAGGACACTTTTTGATGATGGTTTAAATCCTTGTTAAATCACTGAAGCATGACCAATTTTTATTTCAATGTAAAGTACAACCGATAAAGATAAAATCCTGAAGAGATGAGACAAATCCATAATTAATTAAGGAAATTGTGACCTATTAGGCAAGGCAATCTATTTTGTAGTATGGATAGTGGGTTCGAGAACTTTTTGATTTTCACAGAATATGCATGCATCTGATTTGTGGATTATTTAGCCAGTATTGATTTGTGCCAGAATTAAATGGATTACCAAACTAATCTTTGCTATTGACTGATAGATCATTTTCTATGTTTATAATTATTGTAACGTATTGAAACGTAAACCATGTTATTTACTGGTCTATACATGTAAATCCCATTGTACAAACCAGTAAATGACATGGTTTACGCAAATTATGCTAGTTTTCTTATTTTTCATCGAATTGATCTCATATTTTCAGGATATCATAATAATTAATTGGGCTTTACATTGAGACTAAATTGGTCATGGTCCAATGATTATAACAAGTATTACACTGCCATGAAAAAGTGTCCTACTTTTTTTGATACACCCTGTACATGTAAAATTTATTCCTGAAAACAATAATATGAATAGAAACCCACTTGATAATCCAGCCTCTTGTTTGGTCTTTCTCCTGATCTTTGAGAGTGTGCTTAGGATGGTTGCACTGAGGGACAATAGACAGCTTTAAGGCCTATTTATGACACAATTACCACACTTTAATCATTTCATAAAAAAAGGAATTGATCCTTTCGCTGTCGGTATTGTAATTTTTTATTGGTCGTATCTTATGAAATATAATGGTCAAGATCTGGAAGCGTGTTCGGACGTTAAATTGGTCACTTTTATTCAAAACAGCGTAAAATAAGTTTCCCTCAACCAATCTAAACCAGATAAAATTCATATTAAAGCTAATTAATTTGTCTTTGCACCGTAGAAAATTGTTTTGAAAACTAACGAATACTTTTTTCTAAAAAAATCGCTGAGGTTGAGTAAACTTTTTTTTGACTCACCCTGTAGTTGCTTTACCCGTTGCGAACTCTGTTTGTCTGTTCCACCTCAGGTCTTTCTGGATGAAAATCCCAAGATATTTTGTCTCGGCTGTTTCTTCAAGAACTGTGCCCAACATCTTGTAGTTTGTTTGTCCTGGATGTCTGTCTCTGGATAGACGCAGCGTGCTACATTTGGCTGGGTTAAATCTCATGCCCCATTTTTGGGCCCAGCTAACCATCTGGTCGAGGTCTTTTTGGAGTACCGCTTCGTCATCAGGTGATTTGACAGTGTTGTAAAGTAGGCAGTCATCTGCGAAAAGTCTTGTGCAGCTCTTGACATTTTGGTGTATATCATTTATCAGTACAAGGAACAGGTGGGGGCCCAATACCGTGCCCTGCGGGGCACCACTGAGTACGGGTTGCCAGTTCGATGTCTTGCCGTTTACCATTACTCTCTGTTGACGTTTCGTCAGGAATGAACGGATCCAGTTTTGGGTTTTGTTTCTGACGCCGTAGTGATCCAGCTTGAGAAGGAGCCTGTGGTGGGGCATGACATCAAATGCCTTTGAAAAGTCAAGTACTGCCATGTCTGTGTTTAGTTTGTCGTCTAAGTTTTTGGTAAGGTCGTGAGCTGTAAGTATGAGTTGTGTCTCGCATGATCGAGCTTTCCGGAATGCATGTTGGTTCTCGGCGAGGATGTTATGTTCAGTGAAATGGCGCATGATCTGGCTGTCAATAATGTGCTCGAGTAATTTGCAGCAGTTGCTAGTCAGTGATACTGGTCTGTAGTTTGCCGGGTCTGTAGTGCTGCCCTTTTTGTAGATAGGGGTGATATTGGCTCTTCTCCAGTCCAGTGGGAGGTCTCCTGTATTTAGAGACTGTTGAAAAATAAATTGAAGGACAGGGGCTATTTCGTGGGCGGCTATCTTTAAGATCTGGTTTGGTATCTGGTCTGGGCCGATGGCTTTGGATGTGTTGATCTTTAATAGGAGCTTCTCAATACCTTCAGAGGTGATTTTGAAGGGAGGCATGCTTGGAACTTCACTTGGTGGTAGAGTTGGCATCGACGCAGGATCAAGGTTTTCCCTCGTGAACACACTTTGGAACTGATGGGCTAGGGCTTTTGCTTTCCCGGCATCGCTGGTGATGAGATTTCCATCTACCTTCAGTGGTTGAATTCCAGTGGTATCTTTTCGTCTGGATCTTACATAGCGCCAGAAGTCTTTTGGCTGGTCAGAGTTGATGATGGATTCAACATACTGGTTGTGGGCGTTGCGCAGTGACTTATCAATTTGCTTTCTCACGCTGCAAAACTTTTTCCACTCTTCTTTCTTACCACTTCTTTTGGCTTTGATGTAAAGTTTTTCCTTCTTGCTGCAGAGTCGTTTTAGCTTTTTGGTAAACCAAGGAGTATATGAATGTCCCTTGAGGAGCTTGTGGGGTACACAGTCTGCGACAATTTTATTTATTGTATCTCTAAACCATGACCAATTTTCTTCCACACTCTTCTCATCGGGTTTCTCAGTAAAGAAGTTGTCTCTCATGCCAGCAGTCTTTTGTTTCAGATCATCGTTGTTAGCTTTCCGCCAAAGTGGTACATTTCGGGGTGGTTTTGAGGGAAGTCTTACTTTGCTGGACATGTCTGCTAGGATGATGCAGTGATCACTAATTCCAGCGCTAGGTCTTACGTTGGTCATGAGTGATGGGTGCGTTGTTAGAAGCAGATCCAGTCCATATATTATAGTTCTTTTGGAGAATAACAAAAATCTCTGAATGTGTTGTTGTTGCATGGAGGCCTATAGTTTAAAGCTGGTTAAGGTGTAGTGCAATTCGCGAATAAACAAACATACAAATATACAAACCATTACAACTCGGATGTCTGCTATCTACAGTAGATAGCACCCATATATTATTGCATTCATCACTTAGATATAACACAATGGTATTGTATTCATCACTTAAATATAACACAATATAATTGCTTTCTTCAGTAGATAAACACCCGGCGTTATATTTCTATCTTCAGTAGATAGTACCCATATATTACATTACAGCTATATTTATCTTTTGACTTAGATAGTGCTCGCGATGAAATTGCCTCTCGTTCTCGAATTGAATCCTGTATCAAGGACATAAAATCGTGGATGACTGCAAATAAGTTGAAGTTAAATGATGACAAAACTGAGCTTCTCATTTTTACCTCCAAATACCATCAATCAAAACCTAGCACTGATTTTCTTCAAATCGCTTCCTCCAACATTAAGGCTTCTACTAGTGCTCGTAATCTAGGAATTATGTTTGATAACACGCTGTCAATGGACAACCACATCAAAAATGTGTGCAAATCTACATATTTCCAAATAAGGAACATAAATGAAATTTGCAAAGTGCTTGATGATGATACTGCTGCTACACTTGTTCACGCCTTAGTCACATCGCGTCTTGACAATGGTAATTCTTTATTATATGGGATCACTGAACGACAACTCAATAAACTTCAACGAGCTCAGAATGCTGCTGCACGAATGCTCACAAGGACTAGAAAGTTTGATCACATTTCACCTGTTTTACAGCGTCTCCATTGGTTACCTATTCGGTACCGCATCCATTTCAAACTCCTTCTCCTCACCTGGAAAGCCCTACATGACATGGCACCTTCTTATATCAGCGATCTTCTTAATCCACACATTCCATCACGTCGCCTCAGATCTTCGGATAAACAGTTTCTCTCAGTTCCTCGGACATATTCTTCATATGGCGACCGGGCTTTCTATGCTTGTGCACCTAAACTGTGGAACTCACTTCCTTCAGATCTTCGACTCTGTGATTCACTTGATAGTTTCAAAAAAACTTTAAAAATTCATCTGTTTAAGATTACTTATGATTTGACTGGTTGATTTCTATGTAACTGTTTTTATATTTTAACTGTTTGTTTTATTTGTTTTGATGTTTGCGCCTCGGAATAGGTTGTCTAGATAGATGGCGCATTATAAATGCATTATTATTATTATTATTATTATTATTACTATCTTCAGTAGATAACCGTATGTTATGGTTTCACACCACCAAAATCAGTTCCCTATTGCTTTGTATGGTTAAGAGGTCAAGTTCGTGTGAATTTGTTTTACCTTTAGAGCAAACTGGTTCATTCAAATCATTGTTTTTATTGAAGATCTAGATGTCTCTTGCTTAAAAACAATCACTTTTGTGTGGGGGGGGGGGGGGGGGGGAAGACAGGGAAGACAGGCTGCCTATATCCCAAGATCCGTGGTTTTAGCTCTATTGGTGGAAACAGTGAAATCGTGTAAAATGCAAAATGCAAAATGTTATTTGGTGGGGTGTACCCTTATATTGCTATCTTAAGTAGATAGTATACTAATAAACTACATTGCTATCTTCAGATAGCATATGCTATATTGCTATCTTCAGTAGATAGCATTCATTAATTATTACATTGATATCTTCACCTGAGCATACTATCCATATAAACAGCACCGTGCGTGAATTTACACCTATTTTAGTGTTATGGTGTGCAACAGTTTCTATAAACTTACTTAGGACCAGTCGGGATAGGAGAGTAAACGACATATTTACAACAAATTAAAAATAAATAATGTTTATTTACAAATATTCCTAATGAATGCCTTTTCAAAGATATGGACCAACCCGTTAGACCCCTAGTTATCGTCCTTGCATGGGCGGGCCTCGAACTGGAGCTAGAGTAATGCGTCTATCATGTGCACCAATGTGTAGGAAGAATGCCTTATGCACTCGTAAAAAATAAACCCCTTTCCATGATAGCCAACTATTATACACCAACTACAATTTAAATAAAGTTACATTTCTTGTTTTTAGTCACCCATTTTTGTATCAAATGACCACGAAAGTGACACAAAACACGTAAACAAATGACTTGGTGTTATTGACCCTGAAAAGGGGCTTTATTTTTAAGTCTTACGTTTTTATTTGTTTATTTTATTCTAATGAAGAGTGATCGATTGATAATTATACATACGTAAGTTTATCGATCCTAGACCAATATTGTTTTAAGTGCATGGTTCAGTGGCAATTGAAATAGAAATTTAAGGCATGGGCCTGTTATGGCTTGTTGTAGGGACCTGAATACTACCATATGATATTTATATGCAGTTCAATGAGTCTAGCATTAGGGATCTGCCCCCATGAGTCATTTGTATTGACGGTGAATCAATTGCAACACATTTGTTTAAAGTATCTTAAAGACAAGTTAACCTCATTTAAAAAAGACCATACCTTGGCATAAACTTCACAGCATTTAACGTGGGTTTTCCTCAGGATCCTCAACTGAGATAACAACCCGAAACCACAAACAAATTAAATGCCGCTAACGAGATTGCTGAAACTGTGGGTGGCTTACGGGAAACAAAGTATATACCGTCGTATCTCTTATAAGCATAAATTAGCATATTTCAAATTTAAAAATCCCGAAGTTAACATCAATATAATGACTCGACGGGTTCTAGGCCAATTAAAATGGACTCTTCTGTGTTTAGGCGTACTGTTTCCCGCCCGCGACCAAAAAATGAGAATGCCAAATATTGAATTATTTTATTTTTATTTAGGATTTTATGAAATTAATCATGTAGTTATAACATAATTAAATACGGACCTCGATATTGGCTGCGATCACTTGTTTCAACATAAAGGAATAAAAGATAGACATCCCTCCCTTTTCCAAACATGAAACTGTTAACTCATAATAATTTTAAATCGACAACCTTATTGCCAAGTAGCTAGCTTTAATTATGCTTCTAAAATTATTCAACAAAATAACCTTGTCAGTCCCGAACTCGGACGTAGCTATCTGACGATTCAGAGAATCCAGTCCCTCCGTGTCACACTTTAGTACACATAGCTGAATACAGCATGCTAAGACGAATGACGTCGGATTTACCTGAGAACAATACCAGTAGATATTCCTAAAAGGAACTCGCGTTTGTTTCCTTAAAAATATTCATGATCAATGGGATTTGAACTGGAGGTGGCAACTCCATTCAATAGCAGCACAAAGACACACATTAGTGAGTTCGCCGTAAATTCAATAGAGTAGTGTTGCTAAAATAGTATATACTGCATTAAATTTAGGTATTGGTTCTCTATTTTGGTTAATTAAAGCTAATTAGCACACGATTTTAATTTACCAACAGCGATATTCTTATTGAGGAGACAATACCCCACATGTCTATACCAATCGCATGCTCCAACACGATAGGGGTAACGGAATGTCTTAGGGACGCACCATTAGATTTTCAGGGGGGGGGGGTAGGAAGTTTTCGGAAGAAAAAAAATTCACCCTCTATGCAGGCAAAAAAAAAAAAAATCACCCCCTGATGAGTAAAAAAAAATAAAAAAAATTCTACCCCCACCCAACTCAATATGAATGGATACATTAAAAAACAAAATTCACCCCTTGCGGCGGCCAAAAAAAAAAAATCCTACCCCCCCCCCCCTGAAAATCAAATGGTGCGTCCCTTACGGGAAGCACTTTTCTCGGATTTTGCACTGTACCATAATATGACAATGTATCCTTGTCTAACTTTTTAAATTAGAGAGCTTAATTTTAATAACATGCACTTTTTTATGCTCTGTTGGTCAGAAGTCACAAAGTGGTCCAAAAAAATGTTTCACTTCTAATAATGTTGAGAAATGCACCAATTCTGATTAAACGGGACAAAACTTAAGTTTTACATACTTAATGACCCACAAACTATATATTGTTGGAAAGCTTATGATTCAAGGTTTTTCATTTTTACAAAAAAGAATCAAATTATACAGGGTGTGTAAAATGTTTATAGGGTGGAACATAAAAATTCAATTCTGTGAAGAAACACTTCTGGCTTTTGTAGTTAAATGTTTTACTACCCAGGGTAGAAAAGGACCGAAGAGTCACACAATTGAAATAGAGAGACTGCGATTTGGCCATTGTTTAATCAAAAACATGAATAAGTAAATGTTGTTCCATGAGTGCCCGTGAGGGCACAAATGGAACAATTTATTTGTACGCCTACCCAGGCAATAGTCCCACTGTGTCAAACTTGAGTAATGAGGGCTCACCAAGTTGTTATGATTTCAATACTGTAAAACAAGTTAATTTCGCGGCATATTTTTCGCGAATTGCTAATCATTACTAGTATCGCGGTAACTTAATTTCGCGAATCTAAAATTTCTACCACTAGTGTCATCTTTACACACATTACTTCGCGGCAATATAATTTCGCGAATTTGAGCCTCTCGCGAAATTCGCGAAATTAAATTGCTCGCGAAATTAACTTGTTTTACAGTACCAACAGACTGGACTGGTACGCTCCATAAAACAGGCTGGTATTAAGTTACAGACCATAATAAATAAATACACACTTAACTGGAAAATGTCATATTTAACCCTTCTTTCAGTTGGTCCATAGTTGAACCTTGACAAGGAATCATTATTAACTACTTATTTTTTAAGTGTGTACATTTACAGGATTTTTGGCCAGACATATCTGTCTGTCATCACTGCTTCTGCCCTTGTCTGGTGGTAGATCTGGCTAAGTTTGTAATTACTCTATCACTTAATTTCTCTGGTATAAATTGTATGTGGATTTTTTGTTTTTGAGTAGGGTATTTAACATGTTTAAGTAGTGTCTGTTTTCAGGTACATGAATCGTGTACAAGTTGAATATGTCCAATTTTTCCACTGTAAACAAGGTGTCTCTAGAGCTGAAATCACAACCTTGAGCGTACAAAACTGTGTATTTTTTCCATTAAAACACTCCCTGAATTGAACATCATATTCTAGTAGAGAATGTCTAGATAACAGTTCAATATTATTATTCATAGTAGCAGGCACATGTTATAACACATATGAGAAGTTTGAAAACTTTCCTATGTATACTTTTAAAATGGCATCAATTTCAAAAGTTCTAGTTTTCCGCTATTTTGTGTAGAAACCTATGGGCGCCACATCTACCGGCCCCACCCGTGACTCACTCGACGTTTAGAATGATAACTTCACTGTTGCTAAACATGTGGCTTTAATCCTTTTTTATTCGGTAGCTGGATAAATTGTCTTTAATATGATACCAAACATGTTAGGTTTTTTTTAACAACTTCTATTTAAAATAGAGACACGTATCACGATTTTAGGGATTTTTTTAAACGGCCCACCTTATTTGATATACCTACTAGTGACCTGTGACATGTTGCACTGTGGGGCTATTCGTTTGAAGCTTGTTGCTAATGTTTAAGTATATAATTCATGTCTTTATTTCTTTGCCCAAGTTACTTGGCCCATTTTTAAAGTGTGTGAGTAACATGATATCCCTCGCACCACGTCAGATGACAAGATGCGTAATTATTTTTAGAACATTTCAGATCAATTTTAATCTAGACCTGGATAATGCCTTTTCTTCTTAATTTGTGTATATACGTCTCTCATGCAGTGTGTTAATCATGAAATTTAGTCATGAAATAGTCAGTGCATTATCATACACTGTGGGGTATTCACGCCTAGAGCTCTAGCGAGTGATCCCGACGGACAGTCGAAAGGGAAATGATATAGGTCATGCAAGCCGTGCCCACGCATACAATAGAACATGTTTTATCACATGTTGATGCTTGTCTGCTAGTAGATTTGCCCATTCAGAGTGTAAACAGGCTAATATGTAACCATACTTTCATGATGTAACACGATGTTCATTTTGTTTTCGGACAAAAAGACATCCGCAGCGAGTAGTCGGCATTATACGCCCCTCGAGGTATTACAGCACTGGATTCATTATAAAGTTCATAATTATGCTTACCGGCTGATTCTTCATTAGACCAGTTGAAACAAATATTAACTCCTAAAACACCAATAAAGCACCGTTTTTAAAGACGTGTGCCGCTGTTGTAAAAGCGTATGTTCTAATAAATAAACTAAACTAAACTAAACAATAGGCCTACTTTCCAACACTTTCCAACTATCAGTTTGATTCTTAGAAAGTCACAGCATATTTAAGCCGATGATGAATAAGTGTTTGATCGATCGAGTATACACGCTAGCGCATATAAGTCACGTGCCCGATAATAGATACCCTCACTGGAATACGCCATGAAGTCACATTCACGTACTGCCATTGGACAAAATATACCACAGATTGGCCTTTGTATCGTCTTATTATACTTAATCTATCTTTAATAAATATAATTCCTTTTAGGAATTGAATCAAATCTGCATAAGGAGTTGCGACAAGCATCTACAATTTTGGCTTCAAATATAATTCTCACAAATCGAATGATGTTTGTTGGCTAGTAACCATAGTAACATATTACAAGATATGTAAATACACCTGAGGATCAAGTTTTGTCGCATTTGATTAAAAAACATCGGAGCCAATTACGAACAGACAACACTCGGGACTATAATTCATACATCGATACATTAAATGAAAACATAGCGCAGCATAGAAACACAGACATAGTATTTGATTTATAGATCACTTTAATGGGAGTAAAAGATCCGCCCCTGCCTCCGATGTTATTGACATGAGCAATGAGATTATCTGGAATTAATAACACAATTCAGCTTAATAACAAGACACAATTTTATAAAGAAGTGGATCAAAGCTGGCATTATTATACTACACCAGCTTTTTGATAATCAGGGTAATCTTCTCTCAAAGATCGTATGCCGAATAACAGTGATATTTTTCTAGATTATTTTGTCATTCGTAATGCTCTCCCGGCAGTTTGGAAATCTATGCATATTATCCAAACACCAATGTTAACACAGAGATTTCTTTTAATGGTATACCGATTGATATTTATTCTTAAATCCGTTGCCTCTCCCCCAATTTGTAAAAACCTCTGGAAAAGACGTTTTCCGAATTTCCTTTTCAATAGGAAATCTGGCAAACAATTCCAAAATGCACGCATGAAGCAAGGTTGATTGAACTTAATTGGGAAATTCTTCACAACATCTACCCGACGAAAATGTTGTTAGGGATCACGTCAACACTCGACCGCCAGGCAACCGCCGGTTACGGCCGGTTCCGCCCGGTTCTCACAAAACGTGTCGTCTGTTATAATATACACACATAATGAGGTCAAATAGTTACACTCTGGTGAACACGACCGGTTGATAGTGCCTCGTCACACGCGTGAGCAATAAAATCTTGAAGTAATGGGCTCAGTTGACAACCAGTACAATACAGCTATTGATTTTCGTTGGGGTTGGCTTTTTCAATGTGTTTATAGCTCAATTAACTTTTTAAAATCAATACCGAAAGTCTATGAACGTTTTTTTTATAAAACGATTATAGAGAGAGCTATTATGACCGCAAGGTAACAGATTGATAGTGTAAATTGGTCCGGTTACAGCACTAAGTCAACCGGCGGTTGTTCAGTGTTGCATGCGCGAATATTCATATACCAGTAAAACATTTGACCTGAAAGAACCGGGCGGAACCGCCCGTAACCGGCGGTCAACGGGCGGTCGAGTTTTGACGTCTTCCCTTACACAAAATGGGTAAAGAATCATCTAATATTTGTAATATATCTGAGTACACAGACCATTTCTTTTACTGCTGCGAAAGGGTTAAATTGATTTGGAATCATGAAGAAATTATTATTTCTGCCAAATGAAGTTTTGTTTTTAAATTTAATGTTGAAAGTGCTATTTTGGGGTACAAAACTTCAATAACTCTGACAACAATCTCATCAATTATGTGGTGGGTGCTGTTGCTAAAGTCTGTATAAGTAAATTCAGATATGGTATAAACCACCCAAATTTGCTATTTCTCTTCGTTTCAGAATTAACGACGCGTAAAGTTATTTAACTTCCATGTTAGTATGAATATATATTTGTATAATATAACATATATTGCAATTTCTGTTATGTAACATTTGTGTGATGCTAATTAAAGATAACATGAATCATTGAAATTATGTATATATTTGTATGAAGAAGAATAGAAAAAATAAAAATAATAAATGAATTTTAACAAAACTCGCTTGACTACATGGTCAGTCCCAATAACACTTGGGGCGCTGCAGCTGACGGCGGTGCTATTGAGTCTGTCGAAAACCAACGACTAAATGTGGGGGAACTGCTGTGAGGTAGTGGCGTCTTCTGTTGAGAGTGCTGTGGTTGAGTCTGATGTGGGCAGCTGCTCGTATTCCTCAGCCATACCAAGAGGGATCAAAGTCTAGCATTCTAATGTATTCGTTCCCCTTAGCATGTTCAATCACGTGGTATGGTGTTCGTAGACTCTGATGCCGTGTAGTATCGCTTATGTATGAGGCAGAGCAGTGCAGCATCGGCACCAGCATCAAAATGGGGGATTGGGGTGGGGTGGGGGGCAAATAAGGAGGGTCTAAGGGGGTAGCAAGAATATTGAGGACGGAGTGAAGAATGGGGGAGGAAGGGCGGCAAAATGTTTAGGTTTTTAATACTAAAATTGCTTGAAATTAGCTGAATTTGGTCTGACCAATTTTAAGCTAATTTTGTTTAGTCATTTTTACATTAAAAGTCAACACATTTTCAATGGCATGTAGGAAGCAAAGGGATGGGGCTTCAACTTATTAGGGAGCAAGGATCATGACAGTGGTGCCGGCACTGGAGCAGTGTCTGAAGCTATAGAAAGTGTTGCATTTCTCGATCTTCCACAATCCACAATCATCTAAAAAATATTAGTTTCTTAGATGGCCGACCTCAAAATACCGTTTTCCGGTGAAATATAGGCCAAAATTAAAATGTTCCAAAAAGTACTAAATATCGGAATTTCACAAGGTTTTTGGCTTATAAAAAAGAAAATGATGGTTAAAGGGCACATGAAATGCAAATATAAGTAGTGTGATTTGAGTCAAGTCTACGAGGAGGGACAAGAAAGCATTCAATATTTGTGCTAGTTGATGATGACATCAATTGTGGAACTATTGATAGCTTAGTGAGTACTATGAAAAGAAAATTCCAGGTGACTGGTTTGAATCTATTCATGATACTCACTGATAATCAATATACCACAAATGATGTCATTTGTGGTGTGTTCATTTTTCTGGCCCTGTTTATTGTAATGGAATGTCCCACACAGACTTGGAGCAGGATTATCATCCCTTTTCCTGTGCCCTTTAACATATAATACAGGACTCAAGCAATTTCGAATGTTTTAAGATGGCACATATCCCCCATTCTCCCCTACCCTCAGACTTTGAATGCTTACCCAACCCCCGGGTAAGGTGGTTACCCTCAATGTCGTCAAAATGAGCAAAAATGATGTAAAGAAATTACCTAGATGCCCTAGGTCACTTTCTTTTGCATAATAGTGCCACACCGGACAAATCCCTTAGCCCCCCCCCCCCCCCCCCCCCCCACCCCCTACTTTATTCCGTCGTGGACTTGTTAAGCATCATTTCCATCTGGGATTCAACAGTCCCAATGAAAGAAGGTTAAAAGTGAGCTCTCTCCCCTATATTATGACAAACTAAAAATAACAGATGAGATCCATATGACAATCATTTCAAACTAGCTTGATGACAATAATCTTATGTGTAACATGGGTGTACACATATTGACCTCTAATTACCCCCTACATGACCTTTGACCCCTTTCTGTCAACACTTTAAACCATTTATTGCTGTTTTGGGAATAACGTAATCTGAGGCAATCTGAGGATCAATCAATGTCGGTCAATCTGAGGATCTCTAAAATGACGGTCTGTGGACAGGTAATAAAAAGTAGGAGAAATGTGTGACTTTGCACAGTGACTTTTTAAAGATGTCTGAAGGATCACATATCAACAAAAAGTGTCTGGCTCCTTCACTTCTTGGTGATTTCAAGAACTTTTTGATACCCCCTCGTATATAAATTAGTCTAATTACTATGCTTCATAATCATAGGATATTAAAATACAGCGCCATCTATATCAATATAAACATCGATACACAATTAAGTGTTGTTTTGGCACCTCAGAAGCTAAATTCATGATTAAGTATATGTAAAAACACTCGGGGATGTGATCGGGGATGTAAAAACAAGGAAGGTAACTAGCTAAATATTGGATAGCCTAGATTCTAAAACTATTGTGTCAGTGTACTTGCGCTTTATTCCGTAATGAGGGCGCTATACGGAATAAAGCTAGATTATGAAACATTGTAAACTGACTATATTGTCAGCTAAATGTGAGACCAGGTTGATTATACCTCTAGTGGTTCCCGCCGAAGGGTAGTCCTCTAAAACCACGGATACTCGAGTAGGTGCGGTATTGTAACATTTGTGTATTATTTTAGATAATTAGGATAATTTGTGTGTTAAAGTATAGGGTAAAAAATCCGCTAATTTATATATTTACAACTTCATTTTAGCTATTACGCTAATTTGGACTTAGACTTTTTTGAAATTATTTTAACTTTTTTTATATGAAAGTAGGCGCTAATAAGATATTAGCGGCTAATCAGCTATTATCTTAATAGCGAGAATATCCGATATTACGCTAATTTGGACTTAGACTTTTTTGAAATTATTGAAACATTTTTATAAGGAAAGTAGGCGCTAATAAGATATTAGCGGCTAATCAGCTATTATCTTAATAGCGAGAATATCCGATATTACGCTAATCTGGACTTCGATTTTTTTTTGTTGAAATTATTTAAACTTTTTTATATGAAAGTAGGCGCTAATAAGATATTAGCGGCTAATCAGCTATTATCTTAATAGCAAGAATATCCGATATTACGCTAATTTGGACTTAGATTTTTTTTGAAATTATTTTAACTTTTTTTATATGAAAGTAGGCGCTAATAAGATATTAGCGGCTAATCAGCTATTATCTTAATAGCGAGAATATCCGATATTAAGCTAATTTGGACTTAGACTTTTTTTGAAATTATTGAAACATTTTTATATGAAAGTAGGCGCTAATAAGATATTAGCGGCTAATCAGCAATTATCTTAATAGCGAGAATATCCGATATTACGCTAATTTGGACTTCGATTTTTTTTTTGAAATTATTCAATCTTTTTAATATGAAACTAGACGCAATTAAGATATTAGCGGCTAATCAGCTATTATCTTAATAGCGATAATATCCGATATTACGCTAATTTGGACTTAGACTTTTTTTTGAAATTATTTAAACTTTTTAATATGAAAGTAGGCGCTAATACGATATTAGCGGCTAATCAGCTATTATCTTAATAGCGAGAATATCCGATATTACGCTAATCTGGACTTAGACTTTTTTGAAATTATTTAAACTTTTTTATATGAAAGTAGGCGCTAATAAGATATTAGCGGCTAATCAGCTATTATCTTAATAGCAAGAATATCCGATATTACGCTAATTTGGACTTAGACTTTTTTTGAAATTATTTTAACTTTTTTTATATGAAAGTAGGCGCTAATAAGATATTAGCGGCTAATCAGCTATTATCTTAATAGCGAGAATATCCGATATTACGCTAATTTGGACTTAGACTTTTTTTGAAATTATTTTAATTTTTTAATATGAAAGTAGGCGCTAATAAGATATTAGCGGCTAATCAGCTATTATCTTAATAGCGAGAATATCCGATATTACGCTAATCTGGACTTAGACTTTTTTGAAATTATTTAAACTTTTTTATATGAAAGTAGGCGCTAATAAGCGAGATCAGCTATTATCTTAATAGCAAGAATATCCGATATTACGCTAATTTAGACTTTTTTTGAAATTATTTTAACTTTTTTTATATGAAAGTAGGCGCTAATAAGATATTAGCGGCTAATCAGCTATTATCTTAATAGCGAGAATATCCGATATTACGCTAATTTGGACTTAGACTTTTTTGAAATTATTTGAACTTTGTTATATGAAAGTAGGCGCTAATAAGATATTAGCGGCTAATCAGCAATTATCTTAATAGCGAGAATATCCGATATTACGCTAATTTGGACTTAGACTTTTTTTGAAATTATTTTAATTTTTTAATATGAAAGTAGGCGCTAATAAGATATTAGCGGCTAATCAGCTATTATCTTAATAGCGAGAATATCCGATATTACGCTAATCTGGACTTAGACTTTTTTGAAATTATTTAAACTTTTTTATATGAAAGTAGGCGCTAATAAGCGAGATCAGCTATTATCTTAATAGCAAGAATATCCGATATTACGCTAATTTAGACTTTTTTTGAAATTATTTTAACTTTTTTTATATGAAAGTAGGCGCTAATAAGATATTAGCGGCTAATCAGCTATTATCTTAATAGCGAGAATATCCGATATTACGCTAATTTGGACTTAGACTTTTTTTGAAATTATTTGAACTTTGTTATATGAAAGTAGGCGCTAATAAGATATTAGCGGCTAATCAGCAATTATCTTAATAGCGAGAATATCCGATATTACGCTAATTTGGACTTAGACTTTTTTTGAAATTATTGAAACTTTTTAAACTGAAAGTAGGCGCTAATACGATATTAGCGGCTAATCAGCTATTATCTTAATAGCGAGAATATCCGATATTACGCTAATTTGGACTTAGACTTTTTTTGAAATTATTGAAACTTTTTTATAAGGAAAGTAGGCGCTAATAAGATATTAGCGGCTAATCAGCTATTATCTTAATAGCGAGAATATCCGATATTACGCTAATTTGGACTTAGACTTTTTTTGAAATTATTTTAATTTTTAATATGAAAGTAGGCGCTAATACGATATTAGCGGCTAATCAGCTACTATCTTAATAGCGAGAATATCCGATATTACGCTAATTTGGACTTAGATTTTTTTTTGAAATTATTGAAACTTTTTTATAAGGAAAGTAGGCGCTAATAAGATATTAGCGGCTAATCAGCTATTATCTTAATAGCGAGAATATCCGATATTACGCTAATTTGGACTTCGACTTTTTTTGAAATTATTCAATCTTTTCAATATGAAACTAGACGCAATTAAGATATTAGCGGCTAATCAGCTATTATCTTAATAGCGAGAATATCCGATATTACGCTAATTTGGACTTAGACTTTTTTTGAAATTATTGAAACTTTTTTTTAATCTAGGCGCAATTAAAGATATTAGCGGCTAATTAGCTATTATCTTAATAGCGACAATATAATATCCGATATTTAGCTAATTTGGGCTTAGATTTGTTTTGAAATTATTTAAACTTTTTTATATGAAACTAACTGCACTGTTAAAAATAATTCAAAATGGTGCACTCCCGTTGACATAGATATAGGTCGTCTGAGAGAGGAATTATTTTTAAGACGCCCCCGCCCGTTTGATTTGTTTTGGTTTGTTCATTTATTAACGCCGATACCGAGAGTAACCGTTATATGTAAATTAATCAACATTTAAATGTACGCTGGTGTCAGTGATGCTGTTTCAAGGTAAGGAGCACATCAAAACTCGACCGCCCGGCAACCGCCGGTTCCGTGGAGTTCCGTGCGGTTGCAGCCGGTTTCTATTGTTCTAAACAATGATATGCGGTCCAACCGGGCGGGACCGGCGGTTGCCGCGCGGTCGAGTTTTGATGTGCTCCCTAATGAAAAACATTTGTTATGATATTTTCATCGTTAACTGACTGTTAAAAAAGAAAAGTTTCAATAAATAGCGATGGTTTTGTTTGAATCAAGTTTTACTGTGTTCTTGTGAGTAGAAACAACAATAAAGATAATTTTAATTTAATATTTATCTTGAATTCTAAAGTTGTTGTTTTTTTCTAAGAAAGGTTTCAATAAATATCGATGGTATTGTTTTAATCACGTTTCACAGTGTTTTTGTGAGCAGAAACAACAAAAGTATTCTAGAATTCTTAAATCATTTTGTTTCTAAATCTTCAACACTACTTCGTGTCCTTTAAATTGGTTGGTTGGTTTATCGATGTTTTGATATAAAAAAAAAAGGTTTCAATAAATATCGATGGAATTGTTTTATACGCGTTTTACATTGTTTTTGTGAGTACAAACAGCAAAAGTATACAAAAAGCAAAAGTAATTTTAATTTAATATTCATCTAAAATTCTGAAGTTGTTTTGTTTCTAAATCTTCAACACTACCTCGTATCCTTTGAATTGGTTGGTTGGTTTATCGATGTTTTGATCTTAAGAAACTGATATAATTGATCTTTATGTTTTACAAACCCAGCCATTTGTAAATGCTTTACATTCAATTGATACTGTTTGGTGTGGAATGGTATTATTGCGTAATGTGATTTATCCCCAAAATGCTGTGCTTATACCTTAAGGGGGCTGTGGACTCTCAGGTACAGCCTCCGTAAAACTGCCGTAACTTCTTCAATATTCATTTAATCTTTATAAACTAATACAGTTTTTTGCAGAAAAGGGTTCAATGAATCCAACCATGATAATGAAATTGACCATTTTGGAAAAAATTATAAAAAACACGTTTTTGACCCATTTTAGGTTTGGAAAAGATAACTCAAAATATATTTTGTTAAATGTTATCATACTAGTTTTATGATAATCCTGATAACATTCCCCAGGAGTTTTTTGTTTTGTTTTTTTGAATAATCAATTATTTTTTGAGTTATAGACCAAAAAGTGCCAAAAAATGTGATTTTTTCGCAAAAATGTGATTTTCATGATTTTGGCGGTAAAAAATCACGTTTTTTGGCACTTTTTGGTCTATAACTCAAAAAATAATTGATTATTCAATAAAAACAAAAAAACGCTTCTGGGGAATGTTATCAGGATTATCATAAAACTAGTATGACAAAATGTAACAACATATATTTTGAGTTATCTTTTCCAAACCTAAAATGGGTCAAAAAACGTGTGTTTTATAATTTTTTCCAAAATGGTCAATTTCATGATCATGGTTGGATTCATTGAACCCTTTTCTGCTAAAAACTGTATACATTTATAAAGATTAAATGAATATTGAAGAAGTTACGGCAGTTTTACGGAGACTGTACCTGAGAGTCCACACCCCCCTTAATTGGTTGGTTTGAGATGTCTTAGTCTTTAAAATTGATTTGGGAATTCCTTTAGTATACTCTACCACTGCATGTCTTCAATGGGGACTTTAAAGAACGACCCATACACTTATAATGTGAAGAAAACCAATGGTAGGGTATTCTAAAGCTTACCCAATCCGGTCCCACAATGCATAGAACGTGGCTTTACATTTAAAGAACGACCCATATCCTATGTTACAAACCTCTCTACTTTGACAAACTTGTCACATAATACGGAGCTTTTAAAGAAAAATCCAAAATATATTTCATTTATCGTTCCCTCAATGCAAATATCATTTATATCATTTTTTAAGACAAACATTTGTACCTAAATTCAGTCCCACAATGCATTGAGTGTGGCTCTTAATTTAAAGAACGACCCACAGTATATTTTGGCCAGCCTGTCACATGATACAGAAATTCGGTCCCACAATGCATTGAGTGTGGCTCTAAAATTTATAGGCGGGGCCTTTAAAGAAAGACCCAAAATATATTTCATTTATCGGTCCCTCAATGCAAATATCATTTATCATTTTTTTAAGGCAGACATATGTACCTAAATTCAGTCCTACAATGCATTGAGTGTGGCTCTTAATTTAAAGAACGACCCACAGTATATTTTGGCCAGCCTGTCACATGATACAGAAATTCGGTCCCACAATGCATTTTTAAGAGGCAGCCGCAGATACCATACAAATACGGGGTTTTAACAATTTATGCGGGCCGTTTAAATTTAGCTTAGTATTTTAAAGAACGACGCATAATATATTTTAGCTGTCGTCCCACAATGCAATAATGCATTTTTAAGAGGCAACTGCAGATCAATGTATACGGGGCTTATAACAATTTTGACGTGGCCTTTCATTTTTTAAGGAAGACATATTTGTACCTAAATCCAGTCCCAAAATGCATTGAGTGTGGTAGTTTTTTAAAGAACGACGCATAATCTATTTTAGCTGTCGGTTCCACAATGCAATATCAAGAGGCAGCCACATAATAATCTATTTTGAGCAACATACGACCCGTGGCCACACCTAACACATGATACAGTAATTTGGTCTTAAATTTAGCTGGGCATTTTAAAGAACGACGCATAATATATATTAGCTATCGGTCCCACAATGCAATATTAAGAGGCAGCCACCAAATATAACATATTTTGGCCACCTCACACAATTTATTTATTTATTTATTTATTTATTTATTCGGAAAACGCTTTCAAAACAGCGGCACCCACCAACAGATGGTGTTGCATCCAACAAATATAAAGTAAGATACATCAAAAGATAGGAAAAAACACTTATACAAACAAGAGAGATAAATCATACACTCATGAAATCATGAGAATTATATACATTGAGATGGGCTCATCGAGTCCTGACACGTGGAGCTTGATATATTGATTAATGATCATTATTACTTAATAACACCGTCCTACATGACCATGCACGTTTTAAGTATGACTTACAAAAGACATCAAAATGTCTATCGATTAATGCATTGTATGAATAGTTATTTACCAACGGGGTGACAGACAAACAATTACTACCTAAGATTAGACATAGTTTTGTATTATCATCACTTAGATTTAAAAAATTCCATACATAAGATTCATTTGTAAATTGTGAAGCTCATTGTCACGGATTGCACGTAATAATGACTTACATAAAAGCATAAAATGTTTGATATCTTCGCAATCTCTATTACAGAGTAAACATATACCATCATAGGAAAAGTCATTTGTACCTAAATTCAGTCCCACAATGCATAGAGTGTGACTCTTAATCTAAAGAACGACCCATAGTCTATTTTGGCCAACCTGTCACATGATACAGAAATTCGCTCCCACAATGCATTTTAAGAGACAACCGCAGATCAATGTATACGGGGCTTATCACAACTTTGACGGAGCTTATCATTTGTACCTAAATTCAGTCCCACAATGCATTGAGTGTGATTATAATTTAAAGAACGACGCATATTGTATTTTAGCTGTCGGTCCCACATTGTACGGAGCTTATAACAATTTTGACGGGGCTTTTAAATTTAGCTGGGTATTTTAAAGAACGACGCATAATATATATTAGCTATCGGTCCCACAATGCAATATTAGGAGGCAGCCACCACATATAACATATTTTGGCCACCTCACACAATGCATTTAAGGAAAAGTCATTTGTACCTAAATTCAGTCCCACAATGCATAGAGTGTGGCTCTTATCTAAAGAACAACCCAGTCGATTTTGGCCAACCTCTCACATGATACAGAAATTCGCCCCCACAATGCATTTTAAGAGGCAACCGCGGATCAATGTATACATTGATATACGGGGCTTATAACAATTTTGACGGAGCTTATCATTTTTTTAAGGAAGACATTTGTACCCAAATTAAGTCACACAATGCATTGAGTGTGGTAGTATCTTAAAGAACGACGCATACGGGGCTTATAACATTTTTGAATGCATTTAAGGAAAAGTCATTTGTACCTAAATTCAGTCCCACAATGCATAGAGTGTGGCTCTTATCTAAAGAACAACCCAGTCGATTTTGGCCAACCTCTCACATGATACAGAAATTCGCCCCCACAATGCATTTTTAAGAGGCAACCGCAGATCAATGTATACGGGGCTTATAACAATTTTGACGGAGCTTATCATTTTTTTAAGGAAGACATTTGTACCCAAATTAAGTCAATGCATTGAGTGTGGTAGTATCTTAAAGAACGACTCATACGGGGCTTATAACATTTTTGAGGGGGCTTTTAAATTTAGCTGGGTATTCTAAAGAACGACGCATAATATATATTAGCTATCGGTCCCATAATGCAATATTTAAGAGGCAGCCACCACATATAACCTATCTTGGCCAACCTAGGACCCGTCACACAATGCATAAAATTCATTTGTACTTAAATTTAGTCGCACAATGCATAGAGTGTGGCTCTTAATTTAAAGAACGACCCATAGTCTATTTTGGCCAACCTGTCACATGATACAGAAATTCAGTCCCACAATGCATTTTTAAGATCAATGTATACGGGGCTAATAACAATTTTGACGGGGTTTCTCATTCCCGCGCGAAAAAAGAAAGAAATTGGCGACGGGCATTTATTAAGGAAGTCATTTGTACCTAAATTCAGTGGCCAAAAAGCGCAAAATAATTTTCTGCGAAAATATTGTTTTCAACA
The DNA here is from genome assembly GCA_035610835.1 of Ophiura sarsii. Taxonomy (NCBI): domain Eukaryota; kingdom Metazoa; phylum Echinodermata; class Ophiuroidea; order Amphilepidida; family Ophiuridae; genus Ophiura; species Ophiura sarsii. The sequence continues at coordinate 2,787,121 of CM069447.1, forward strand.
TTCATGCACTTGCATCCAGAGGTCGCCCGCGAAAAAAAGCAATTCGCGAAATGTCTAGGATATCAAAATGCGCGAAAATATCTTTACGCGAAAATATTGACTTTTACCGCTACCAATCGTCAGTTTCAAAGACTAAAAGTTCTGAGTTTCTAAAAGATTTATTTTAAATAGCATGATATCGTCAATATCGGATATTTTTACTATATATATAGGTTTTCCCAGTCGATTTAAAACTATACTTCATTCTATTTAGTATTTTTGTAGTTTCAATTCACGCTTAATTGGTTGAACGGATTTAGTATAATGTCAATTTCCATATAAAGTCATTCAATTAAGTAATATCAGCATTCAATTAAGTAATATCAGCATTCAATCACACTATCCATTCAAGTCAGTTGACAATAGAAGCATTCAATATAGTATATCCATCACGCTATTCGATAACTGCAAACTAATTCATGGAGGATTAGTGCAGCTGTCATATCGTGAATTCAATTACATTTCTGTGCAAACAATTACCATTTTATTGCATTCTATTTAGTAACATATGTTGAGCAATCAAGTTCCAAAAATATGTGTAACTCTTTGGCGAAGATATCATCAAACCATAGATTGTATTCAAGGTTCTTTTCTACAGCAATCCTCCTATCCAACTGAATATCACGCAATGGCAGCCGCTAATCCGCCTCCACCTCCTCCGCCTCCACCTCCCCCTCCCTCCCCGTGCTATACATGGGGCGACAGGCCCGGCCCCCTCCACCAAAAAAAAAGGGGGAAGGAAAAAAAAGAGGAAAAAAAGGGGAAAAGAGAGGAAGAAGAGGGGACAAAAAGTTCGAAAATTGAACAAAAATCCAATTCTGAGGGGCACATCCCCCCTCAGACCCCCCCCCCTTGTTTGAGCTTTTAAACCATCTATACTTTATAAATCAAAAATATATTAGTATAATATGCTCATCTTCTTTCGTGCATTGATAATTTAAAAAAAATGGAAATGAAGAGGTGGCTCTTCGATAACATTTTGGTCAAAAGTATACACCAGATCGCACCAAATGAGTTCGTAAATTGAAACTTTTTCTACTTCTGAGGGGGGCACATCCCCCCTCAGACACCCCCCTGTCCGAGCATAGCATTTATATATATTTATATGTCCTAATGGATCGGCATATAATTATACAGTTTTCTTGTATAATTATTCGTTCATTTATTCATATCAATAATTATATGAAATAAACATCGCATGTAATTAGAATATCTGTAAATGGAGAATAAAGGGAACACTCCAACGCCTTTCTCAACTTATGTCCAAACAAGAACATGAAAGTAATGCATAATGACCCAATCGCAGACATTACGCCATGTTTGGAACCGTTATCCCCTCATTCCTAAAAATATTCCAAAAAGATATATACACATCGCCACTGATTCTGCTTACTTAATTTAAATGGAATTAAAAAAGTGTTAAATTGCATACTCATAAATGAAAATGAAAATACGATTATGATCACTGACCATTGTGCACAAATATCCAATTGAATTTGAATACAGATGTTACATATCATATGATTAAATAGGTAAATTGAATGCATGAAAGTGAATTTGAATACTTCGAAATGAAATTGAATACATCAAAATGTAATTGAATGCTGATATATGGAAATAGAAATTAGCTTTTGGAAAATCATTCAATTTAGCGTGAATTTGAATACTGGAAAGCTAATTTGATTGATAAGATTTTCAATTTGGCCGGGAAAACCTATTAAGAAAATGTCTATGATATCAAAATGCGCGAAAATATCTTGTCAGTTTGAAAGACAAAAATTCTGAATTTAATTTAAAATTTTTTTAAATAGCATAATATCATCTATTAAGATAATATCTGATTAGCCGCTAATATCTTAATAGCGTCCGTTTGAAAGACAAAAAGTTCCGAGTTTCAAAAATATCAAAAATATCTAAATTACGTCAAAATCGGATATTTTGGCTATTAAGATAATATCTAATTAGCCGCTACTATCTTAATAGCGTCCGTTTGAAAGACAAAAAGTTCTGAGTTTCAAAAAAAGAAAGAGCTAAATTGCGTCAATATCGGATATTTTGGCTATTAAGATAATATCTAATTAGCCGCTAATATCTTAATAGCGTCCGTTTGAAAGACAAAAAGTTCCGAGTTTCAAAAAACCCAAAAATATCTAAATTGCGTCAATATCGGATATTTTGGCTATTAAGATAATATCTAATTAGCCGCTAATATCTTAATAGCGTCCGTTTGAAAGACAAAAAGTTCCGAGTTTCAAAAAAAAAAAAAAAATCTAAATTGCGTCAATATCGGATAGTTTGGCTATTAAGATAATATCTAATTAGCCGCTAATATCTTAATAGCGTCCGTTTGAAAGACAAAAAGTTCCGAGTTTCAAAAAAAAAAAAAAAAAATCTAAATTGCGTCAATATCGGATAGTTTGGCTATTAAGATAATATCTAATTAGCCGCTAATATCTTAATAGCGTCCGTTTGAAAGACAAAAAGTTCCGAGTTTCAAAAAAAAAAAAAAAGATCTAAATTGCGTCAATATCGGATATTTTGGCTATTAAGATAATATCTAATTAGCCGCTAATATCTTAACTAAATATCTAAATATCTTAATAGCGTAATAGGCCTATCTTAATATCTTAATAGCGTAATATCCTAGCTAATCAGATATTCTTGAGGTTAATATCTAAATAGCTAAATAGCTTAATATCTAAACCTAATATCTAAATATCTTAATAGTTGAATATCTAAACCACTTATCTAAATATCTAAATATCTTATTAGCGTAATATCTTAATATCTTAATAGCGTATAGCCTAGCTAATTAGATAATCTTGAGGTTAATATCTAAATAGCTAAATAGCTTAATATCTAAACCTAATATCTAAATATCTTAATAGCTTAATATCTAAATATATTATCTAAATATCTAAATATCTTAATAGCGTAATATCCTAGCTAATTAGATATTCTAAGGATAATACCAAAAAGTTACAATCCCGCACCTTATCGCGCTTCGCGCTCGCAATGCTACTTAACATTGCGAAATGTTGCCCCCCACCATTGGTATTCCTGGATCCACCCCTGTATACATCTACTATTCAGATCAATTCACAAACGAACCAGTGGCGTGGCTAGGGGCAATGCAAGAAATAAAAGTGAACCGACAAGACGTAGTGAAATAGCGAGGCGATGGGCAGTGGTGTACCTACGATGTGGAAGTCATTCACCGAAAATCACCATAGACCTTCCCGGCTATAAAAACAAATACATGGTTGAGGTACATCTTAGCTTTAAACGAGCTTCTAAAAATAAAACTATTTTTTGGAGCATTTGTTTACGTTTTAATAGCATTTGAGTATTAGGGAAAACAGTTGAGATACAATTTTGATTATTCTTGCTTCGGTGACTTTCAGAATTGTGTTTAAAAATACTAGTAACTACAGACTGTCATTCTACAATCGAATTTCATAACTTTTAGAAGAAGATACAGGTCTGAAATTATAATGGATTATTAACATTGTTGAATTAATTGCGCCATTAATTCAAACCTATGCAATATGTTCTTGCTTCCGCCGAACAATTTCGAATTCGCCAGGATGTGAGTTGCCTCTTGGTTGTTGCATTTACATTATTCAGAAAACACCTTTGGGTGGTCTATTTCGACTATCACATAATAAATTGATCATAAATAAGTCTACGATAACCGATCGAGTCTAAATTCCTATTCTATATTAAATATTATATATAAATAAACATACATGAACGTTTAATACTTGATACATTTTATAATTAATCTAACACGGAAATCCCATTGGTTTATTGTACTTAAACCTGACAGAATAAGATGAAACACTTGATCACAAAGAGAGTACTTGTGGGCTAAATACAATATGCATTCAGAGGAGTCTATAAAAAGTTCATATCTTGAGCACATTTTTGTAAGAGTTGATGGCTCAACATACATTCACAGCCTATAGTTCCTAAATTGGCGAAACCTGTTTACAGTATCGAATTAATTCAGAAGAGCGTCGTGCGCAAAACTCTCGCATGGCGCAGTATGGCTCGCATTGTCGCAGTGTCATCGTTCGCGCGCGTGACGCTTGCGTATGCCAAAATCTTGCGCTTACGCTTGGATTTCTTTTGCGCGTGGATAGATAAAAACCGAATATTTCTTGCCAATTTGGAACTGACTGAACTATAGCTGTTTATTATGTTATAGGACTATTATGGGGAAAGGTGTACTTGAAGTCCCAGATACCAAACTGTGTTCCAGTATCGAGCGATACTGGAACGTTTTTATGATTCATAATCGGGCTATACTGGTACACATGCAACTAGTAGTGATTTATCCTACTATTAACGATACTGGTTAATAATTGTGTTTCAGTATCACCCGATACTATATAGAACATTTAATGTTCCAGTATCGACCGATACTGGAACACTTACTTTGTACCAGTTACAAACGATACTGAGTGTTCTAGTATCGGACGATACTAATACAGGCCAGAATTTGGGACCTACTTACACTTTTCCGAAATATCATATCATTGTGTCTCTACGCGTACGCCTCGTAACAAAAACGATACATCATAACGAACTGAGCCGTATTATGCATCATTATTGGTCTAATATTACAATAACAAGTTATTGTACCACGTTGTACCTTCAAGTACCACGTGCGGCCAGATCTGCTAAACGGACTTATGGCAGTAGAGCCTTTTTCATCGCTGCACCGAAGGAATGGAATGCTCTTCCCGAACATGTCCGACGTGCTACATCAGTGCAATCCTTCAAAACGTCATTGAAGACATATCTTTTTCATTTATAAATTGTGCATAGTAGACTGCATTGTACATTATATTTAATATCCTTGCTGGTCATGTTTGCAGATCAAGCCTAAGAATGTGATTTTCATTGTGTTAATGTACTGTGGTTTTAATGATTACTCATTTATATTTGTATCATAAGTTGTTGTTGTTGTATTGTACTTTATGTAATTTCTGATGTGTAATATATGATGTATAGCTTCTTTATTATGTTCTTATATTTTTTCATTTATGTATGTTATGCGCCTCGGGGTTGTGTTCACAATGTGAGGCGCATTATAAATGCCCTTTTATTATTATTATTATTATTATTATTGACCAAACGGACAACGGCCATAACTGCGATGTCCCTATAGTTAAACTTCTTGAACCTCTTTATTTTAATATCCATGTTCTTAAAATAACTCAAAAAATTCCACAGTAAAAAAAAAAAATCACAGTAAATGGTAAATGTACAACAAGAACAATTTCTCGTCCCCATTTTTCCGCTTCTCCGTCCCCATTTTAGCACAAAATTTCGCACAGTCCCAAAAAAATCGCACAGTAAATGTACTACATGAACAATTTCTCGTCCCCATTTTCCCGCTTCTCCGTCCCCATTTTAGGTGTCCGGGGAAGTCTGCCCCCCCCCCCCTGCCCCCCACTGGCTACGCTACTGATCATGAATGGCTATTACGGAGAATCAGAGGCTATGACTGGTTTTCATGTAAAGCCAAACATCACCCCAAGTGCCGCAGGCAGTAGGGTACATCGTTAATCCAGAACACTGGAGAAGCGACGATCCTGACACGACTGCTGATCAGCATGAGTCCAGTTAGAAGTTGCCCAGTATATTGAAAAGGCCGACCATTTGTAACTACTTAATTTGGCAATATGAATCAGACGAAGCGAAGACAGTGTTACAACTTGCCGGCCTTTTAGAAGGGTATCATCAATATATTGCGCTCATGTGCAGTTTCGAATGTTGATTGTTCAGCATTCATACACTCTTAGTGGTGTCGAACCAATCAGAAAGCAAGAAACTAAAATACGCGAAGTGCATTGAAAGTGTCTAATGCACAAATTGTGAATTTTGATTTGTAAGTGTCGTGTATGAATTAGGTCAATACGTGCGTATGTTTTGTTTCTCAAAAATTAAACAAATCAATAGCAAATGTTGATATGCTCACAATAGCACTCCCCCGTCGGGGTCGTGCCATTATTCACACATCAACACTAGCGCGCGTGCATTGATTTGTCTAATTTCTCTCGAAACAACACATACGCATTTATTGACCTATATATAATAGTGTCAAGATTGCTGCTTCTCCAGTGGTCTGATTAACTACGTACTACCTGCGGTACTTGGGATGATATCGCATGAAAACAAAGTCATAGCCTCTGAATCTCCGTAATAGCCATTCATGATCATTCCGAAGTCCCTTCCTTAATTCTACTTGTATGTATGATGCAGAGTTCTTTCTTCTTTGCAGTTGCTTATGTGGCCGAGGGGTTAAAAACATCCTTGTGTTAACTCTGCATACCCATTACAATGGATAATATCATCCACATTTTAAGAAGAACTTAAAATATAAAAATACATATCTCAAAGGTTACACTGAGGTTGTGATATATCATACTTGTTTCAAGAGGTCAAAGACCATTTGACGTCATTTTAAATTTTAAAGTATGGTAGCAATAAGAATGCTAGAAAGGATGAGGGTAAAAACAAAACATCTAGTCATTTAATGTCTGTGTTTATTCTAATTTTCGGCTTATATATGACGTTTCTAAAATTTGACAACCCTTAGCAACCATTTTGGGTGGCCATTAGAACCCACATCGTAATTGCGATGTTCAGTTGCGAAATAAAAATGCCAGAAATGAATTTGCAATGGCATAAACATAATCATTTTTATATAAGCTTTTATCGTATTTAGCCGATATAATTATATGAATTTTCTCACATCTAGTTATTTTAGGTTAGCTTTGTCTTATATTTTAGCCGATACATATATATGAGTTTTCTCAATTTGACCACTTTTGGCGGCCATTTTGTCCGCAATCTTGAATTTAATGTACATCAGCCACATACAAATTTGCTTAAATGAATTTGCGATGGTCAAAAACATATATCTAGTCATTTTATTAATGCTTTTATCATATTATTTAACTAATATATGACTTTTCTCAAATTTTGCCATTTTTGGTGGTCATATGGTATGGTTTAGTACTCGGAGGTGCACGAGAACCCTCCCCCCCCCCCCCCCCCCCCTCTCCCGCCCCATTACATACCTGACTAATATGCTTGTATGCTACACTCATTGTTTTGAAAATCCAAATATAACAATAGATTCCTTTATTTATTCAAGCAGTCCTATCTCAGGTTATGAACATTTAGAATAGTACATGAATGCGAATTTATTTGAATGTCAGGGCTACCAGCCTACCATATAAAGGGTTTAAAAAAAAGTAACCCCCCCCCCCCCCCCCCTAAAATTAGATCACATTTGTTTGCATCACTCTACACACAAATGGATGTTTTGAGAGATTGAAACACTTATGAAAGGAAAAATACTTGGCTACCAATGTTAATAGCTCTAATCTCGGTAAACTTAGTGTTAAAAGAAAGAAAGGGAAGTCAATCAACGAAAATAAATCTAATTCTTAACAATACTTCCTTTTTTTCAAAGTGATAAGTGTTCTGTGTTTTGACAACTTTAATTAAATTATCGAGATTAACTTCCTTAAATACATGTATAGACATTAACGCGGTGTGTGTCTGTTTGTTTTCGTACTATTTGAAATTGAAAACTATAAAGAACTGCTATGTACGAAAATTCAGCTCATGATGAATGGTTCTAATTGTACATTCTGAATTTATGAAACAATCTTTAAATGGACTAAAAACTCAACAAAAAAAAACATATTTTGAGTGAGTAAGATTCATGAGGCTACTTGATAGGAAAAAGTTACATATACACTGTAAAAAAATATTTACTCCATATTGTGTAATATAGAACACATCCCCGGTGTACAGTGCACATCTGATCCCGTCCTCAATTTGTATCCCAGGACCAAAAGTAGTCGAAAACCTGCCACGAAATGCCATTTTGAGCCAAAAATAAATTGTAATAACCATGTTCTTAAAATGACTTAAACACGCATTAAAGGGACATTAAGTGGTGTTGACAATGTTGAATGTTTAAAAATTTACTTCAGAATTCAAGATGAACATTAAAAATGGCCATTATTGTTGTTTCCACTAACAAAAACACAGCAAAACTTGATTAAAACAATATCATCGTTATTTATTGAAAAACGCCCTCTATGCAAATATGGTTCGCGTTATGTATCACGCGTACTACAGTGGATACTGACGGACGTAAAATGCTGGTTGCGGCTCTACCAGCATTTTAAATCGACGTTTTGTTGTACAAAGAGGGCTGTTTTTTTCTTAATCCTTATAGGGTAAGTTCATACATGTAATACAATTGTAAAAATATACAAATCCCAGTTTTTATCATATATTTTTGTAATTGATGGCGCTTTAATCATCACACTCCTCACATGTTTATCAGCTGATATTGTATTGCATATTTGTACATCAGGTTCATGAAAATGCACTATATTTGGAAAAAAATCAATCCGTAATGTGGAAATTCTAACAAAAATACTTAACTTAGTCTAACTTATTAATATGCGTAACTAAATATCTCAAGTTATGTAGGTAGTAAACTAATGTCATTTGGTATGATGGATAACTGTGCTAAGCTGTATCTTTTAAATTGACAACTACTTTTGACGACCATCTTGTTTTGGACTTTTTGATGGTATTGAAATTGATAAATAGGAGAACTTGACATACAAAACATTTGCATGTAAATCTCTAAAAATAAAAATAGCAGTCACACTATGTCCTTGTGGTTGCTTTTTGGGCTACTTTGAGTGCATTTTGTGTATATATTAATATTATCACAATTTGTTTCCAAAATCGTAAGTTTAGAAAGTATGCCGAATGAAAATTAGTAACCCACAATTCCAGATATTAGCCACCTTATTCATTCCCTAGAGACGTATTATATACTTGTTTCGTTTAAACAAACCATCATACAAATAAAATTGATAACATCTGATTTATTTTGAAGATTTATTTCTTATTTCCTATGCATCTTTATAATTGTTCAGGGTCCCCTAACTTTTTCTTCTTGATTTTGAGTCGAAACTCTACCTTTTTGTCAAAAGGTCATATCTTGAAGTAACCTAAATACAATAAACAGGCTATCCTCGCGGAGTAGAACTTTAAACAGTGGCGTAGCTAGGTTATTTATATTTGGGGGGGGGGGGGGGGCGAGGGCAAGAAATAAAAGTGAGCCGACAAGATTTTCTTACTAAAGAATTTCGCGCGTAGCGCTCGAACATTTTCGACTTGACACTTATTTTTGCTATGATTGAGGTGCATTTTAGCTCTAAACAAGCTTGTTCCAACAAATATTGCATTTTGGAGACACTGCGCCCCCCCCTTCTTTAACGGTCCACCATTATAGCCAAGTGAACGTTTGAGCTACCATAATAGGCATGATAGGCATATGGAATCCATATCCTAGATATTTAGAACTATATTTAAAATTGTCTATTTGATACAACTTATTATAATCAAGTTTGGTATCATTTTAATACTTGAAATATCCTTCATAACGAAGTAGAGAGCAAGGTCATTACGCAAGGTACAATTTCTATCATAGGAGTATATTCAAGGTCAAAGGTTTAATTGAAACCAAAACAATAATTGAATCCGAAACAAGCGATGCGTGCAGTTTTCAAACACGTTCTATTTAGATAAGCGGAAGTGAGTCAGTTATCACTGGTTACGGGACTCTGTATTTTATGATACAGGAACTATATAGTAAAAATATAGTCCAATAGAAAGTGATTGAATAGTTCTGTTTGGCAGCAACCAATATTGGCAACAATGATGACCAGATCACATTGTTTAGTACCATTTTTTGTAAGTCCTGTTTTGAAAATGGCTGTGCGAGTTCCAGCGTTAACTGGATTGGTGGCTTTATACGTTTTGCCACTTTTAACAGGTAAGTGTATTTGTTTATGTAACGAGGTGCGTAAGTAAATCGTAATGGCGACTGGGGGCCCTGTTAGTCTTCACTGATAGTGGTCAGTCGTCAAATTATCGATAACGACAATGGATGACAATAAAAAGTTCAAAACATATTTGAGGTTTAGAGCCGATAGCACCGCATTTTAAAATGATTTACCTCTTTTATGATCTTATTGCTTATTGTGATATTAAAATATCACAATAAGCAATAAGATCATAGACGGAGTTAAGGCCAATGTCTTAGTGGAAAGGGCCATCAATAACGGTCATTTAAATGTTTATTTTTGTAAGCACATGGTTCGAATGTTTCATAAAATAAAGGATTTTTTTACTATACTTTTATAGAACGGCTTTTAGAACGGTACTTTGGATAAAAGAGTGCGCAGTATTTAAGAATATAAGAATAAGAAACGCTTTCACTTTCAAATCCTAACTACGCCACAACTTTTTTCTCAGCAATTTGAGACCTCATTCATAAAAATCGCCTGGATACTTTGAAAGTTGTGAGTTATCATTGCCTAGTGAGCACCCAGCAGGGATAAATTGTATAAAATAAATCACAGATCAACATTCATCCATAAATGCTTGAACGGTTTAGATAGCACAGAGTGTTTATTACAAATCAATGATATCCCATACAAAAATTGGGGTATTCTTGATGTAAGAGATTCATGAATTAGACTAGTGTAAAGACTCTATTACGGAATAAAGCTGTATGCTCATTTAATCCTTTAACACATTTTTTTGTGATAGGCTAATTTCGTACAGTATTACACCAAGGATAAACTAAAACAACAACACAAATTCGTCAGATGTGGTTACTATATCCTAAAAGTATGTACTCACTATTTATGAATGTGGTCTTTTGCTATGTTTGCGGAGAGGAAATTTGCTCGTTTAATGTATCTCTTAGATTTTTGATACTGATTAGCATATATACATAAAGGCACCTGGTCAAGAACTGTTTGAGTTAGGAAATGCACCTAACACAAAAGGTTCCTAAGCTCCACGTTAGCTCAAGATGAGAGGTGTGTCGTCAGTGCATATTCGCATCCCGCCGCAGCATTTCTGCGTTCAGACTGAAACTATTCTTTGAAAGCGCTGGTATAAAACATTGAACATGTCGAATTGGAATTACGCACACAAAATTATGACGTGATCACAACAGACGCGCGCTGATTTCACTTCCATATGTGAGACAATATGTGAGTATAAATACATGTCATTATAGACAATTCGAAACAGTGATGTACTGTTCAAACTCATCAAGTATTGCAACAAATATGAGGATAACGAATCCGCCCGTACAATATTAAGCCTTTAGAGATCCGTAAGCCTACATTGCAGTGGGGGTTTAATTTAGATTCTTGTCCAATAATATCTGCGTAAAAAAAGTGTCTCAACTTTGGGATTTTATTTCTAAAAATGTGTGCAAGAATGTCTCAAAAGAATTTTAGTAGGTTAAATTTGGTTGAAGAAAGCATGTTTTATGCCCATTTAGATAAAAGTGTTTTTAAAAAAACAAAAGACGAACAAGATTTGTGATATTTCTCTTACAAGCTCTTTTGAATTTCAATAATGAATAATGGCGCACACTCTAATCCGATCATAACAAAAGCATTTAATGTCTAAAAATAATATCTGACCAAGTTTTCTTTGTAGTATTGACTAGCTATTGTGTCTCATGCATGTAGCCACTTTATCATAATTATCATACGTCATTGAGTAAAATTATCATACGTCATTGAGTGGGGGGGGGGGGGGGGGGGGGGGGGGGGGTGGGGGGGGGGGGGGGTAGTCAAAAAAATTCGCACGGTCAAAAAAATTCGCACGGACACAAAGTTTCCCAGTCAAAAGAGCACTATAGTCAACAAATTTTGGCCAATCCTCAGGGTTTTAAGCAGTTTTTTAACAAAAATTGTCATTTATTTTTACAAACCAAGCTAAAATGGTCATTTTTAAATGGTTACCCCGCATATAAACACTATATCCAAAGAGAGGGGCGGGGGCACAAAGGGGGGCGGGGGCACAAAGGGGGGCGGGGGCTCAAAAACGTTCTGTCAGGGGGGGGGGGGGCAACTGCCCCCCCTGCCCCCCCCCCCCCTGAGCTACGCCACTGATGGTAAAGATGTATTGAGGCAACACACAGAAAACACTATGTAAACAATTATGTAAATATAGAACTCCATAATTATTATGTAAGAGTTTACATAAAACATGTAATATATACCCAAGCTTGTGTAAATTCCTATGCAAAAGCTTATTCAACTGTTTACGTAGTATTATGGAGTTCTATTTTTACACAGATTGTGTATTTTTTACATAATTTGTGTAATTTTTTTTACATAGTGTTTTCTGTGTGAACGTAAGCGTCTGCAGCATGTATCCGTTTTACCATTTTTGATTTTCCATTTTTATTATATAAATTTTGTCACTTATAGGTATTAATTGCTTTTTGGATTTCACTTGTTTTGTTAACAAACCAATGATAACTATTGCAAAGAGCAACAATTTGTTTATTGGTGGATATACCAGCGGTGATGACACAAGTGCCTCTTTGACATTTGGACGTGCCACATATACAGGCACTGGGCATGGATTACCAAAAGATCAACAAATAGTAACACATTCAACTGTTCCGTCAGCAAAGCAACTGCAATTACCAAAGGCAGGTGAAGTAGAGAGAATCGGTGCATTTTACTGTGAAGCTCAAAAAGGCAATATCGTGGAAACGATTCCAGCAATAATCATGGCGTCTGACAGTGAGTCTAATCATCACTTTATTTTTACCTAAATTTTTAACCTTTACGGTATTCAAATTCAAGTCATTTGTATTATTTAGCTAGGGCATACTTGTGATCTATATTAATATATTGAAATGCATTGTAGTTGATTAAAAGAACAGGGATATACCGAAATTGTGGTTTGATGGTATCAGGGAGTTATGTTGGGCGGTAGTATGACGGGCAATTGCCTAGTATAAAAGCATCAACTTATTTTGAAATCAGAGCATAACTTAAATATTTGCCCTGTATTCTTCACAGACACATAGTGACACTTTCATGACCTTTGAACACCCATATGAAGCATACCATTATTAGTGGTTATCAATTATGAGGGTGGTAAGCTTACCCGCTTGTGAATTTCTGATCAATAAGGACGAAGATCACCTCATAAGCGGACGATAGAGGGTGTAAATGATCTGTCCTTAACGAATATGTTGGATTGCCGTCATAATCCTGACATAATTCAAATAAATGCAACACCTTTGTAAAAAAATTAAATAACAAATTGACACGTTACTGACGGTTTACACTTTGTGTCTGTTTTCCCTATGAAGGTTTTGTAACTCCTGATAGACTCTCACAAACCGTCAGCGTAGGAGACTCTGTGACATTGTCTGTTAATACAACACTTACGGATCTGAGATGGAGACATAACGGAAGTGATCCCATCGGTAAATGGCATAACAAAAACAGTGTTGAGCTTTCTAATGTTGGGACCGAAGATGGAGGCATATATGAATGTTACCAAAACAAACATCGCGCAGATGGGAAACACGCAATATTCCAACTGGTCGTTAGAGGTAGGTTTTTCTTAATAATCGTTAGAGTGTGCTATAAACGTTGCTTTAACTTAATCTATATGCAGCAATGGAAATACCCACATGACTTTCCACCCGGGGTAGAGCGACCCGGGGTAGACCAACCATAAGTCGACCAACCCTAAGTCGACCAACCCTGGGTGGACGTGGACTAGGGTTAGGGTTAGGGTTAGGGTTAGGGTTAGGGTTAGGGTTAGGGTTAGGGTTAGGGTTAGGGTTAGGGTTAGGGTTAGGGTTAGGGTTAGGGTTAGGGTTAGGGTTAGGGTTAGGGTTAGGGTTAGGGTTAGGGTTAGGGTTAGGGTTAGTCCCTGGGTGGACAATCCCGGGGTTGTTTTGGAATGATCCGTCCTTGTTTTGACCTCCCCGACCACCAAACCCCTGAGTTTTTTAACATATAATTTAGAATGAATATAGTTTCCAAGGTGTTTTTTAAACAGTATTATGGTTTATTCCGTGAGGGCGCTATTGTAGTCCACCCAGGGTTGGTCGACTTAGGGTTGATCAACCCCATGTCGCTCTACCCCGGGTGGAAAGTCATGTGGGTATTTCCATCGCTGCTAATCTATATCTATACTTCATAATGTTTTACACAATAAGTTGTATTTTTTAAGCATGTAGATCAGGGCGATGGGGTTTACCTGGATGCACTAATCAATGTCGCGTATGCTTCAATGGCGGTATTTGTGATGAACGGTCTGGCGTCTGTGTTTGTGCACCTGGATTTAGTGGTGATAACTGTGAAACAGGTAAGTTGAAGCAGCAGTAGGTCTTAGTTAAAAAGATATGTAGCTGCGTCACATTTCCTATAGGTATACAAATAATATGAGGGAGAGCCAACTCAGACCTTTCGGACGGGACACTTTTTTATACAATTTGAAGAAGTGGGGAGTGTGCGTTTAGATTAAAGAAGAAACACCTGCGTTGCAAGTATTGCAAGTAAGAACGCAATATAAAGCAGTGTGACGGACCCTGAGTGCGAACTCGTAGACCCAAACACTCGCCACGTAGTAAAGTACGCTCTTAAAAGAAAGAGAAGATATGATAAAGAAAAGAGATGATAGGATGGGGTCAGGCAAAGGAAGAAAGGGTTGGTAAGAAGGTCAAATCGGGTTAGGTATAGTGTCATTTCCAAATTAGCCAGCCTCTTTACTTGCAATCGGTGCACTATAATGTATATCATGTGCGCGAGCGTGTGAATACCAAAATCGCGCTCGAACGCTTGGATTTGCGCGCGGACCACAATCAAACAAATAACATATTAAATTAACGTACTAAAACGGTAGAATTACAACCGTGGTGGACATCTTTGCCAAAGTGGGTGTTTAATTGACATTTGAACTGGGTTAAAGAGGAGTTGTGGCGGCGCCAGCATCATCAATTTGGGGGGGGGGGGGGGGGGAAGGGTAAGCATTTTTGTGAGGGGCATGTTTTTGCCATTTTACGCTAAAAATGTCAACATTTGGTATAATTCTAAGTAATTTGGTATGAAAATGCACGCTTGCGCGCAAAATATAGCTCTTTTAATGCTAAAATTGTCAAATTTTGTTTAGTTTAACCTAATTTGGTAACAAAATGCGCGTGAAGCGCCAAATAAATTGCCATTTTATGGTAACATTTTGAAATTTAGTATAATTTTAACTAAATTGATTGATTGATTGATTGATTTTTTTTTGGGGGGGGGGGGACTGAGGGGAATAATATTTGCATTTGCGCTGCCACTGCATATACCGTTTGTCCAGCGATAGTGTTTCCAGGATGAGATGTTCTCAATAATTCATTTCGACAGTGCTTGGAAGGAACATTTGGGGTCAAGATGGACGCTTAGTGTGTGCAAGTGGTGACATCTATGCATGCAGGGGTGTTCTACTCTGTCTACCACATCCGTATGGGTGCTCATGCGCAGCAGGGTACCAAGGATTAAACTGTCGACAAGGCAAGTATTGTAGTGTCAAACAATGGAATTAAGTCATTTATTGCAGTTGGTTTTATAAATACTAGTTATTCAGTTATTACAATTTGATATAATAAACAATTTCGTAGCAGAAAAATTAGCAACGAATACCATAAACGGTTACATGCGTTAGTATCGTCGATCGATATTCTAGGCTACTCTTGGTGTCTTATAGCTTAATAGCAGAGCAGATAGGATAAATGATCGTGTTACGTTTACCTCTGAATGAAGAAAAGAGAATTACACATTGATATCAGAACGTAAAATAGTGACACTGTAGGCATGGTAAGGGCTCGATATTTCATATCTCCTCCAAACCGTTTTCTTCATATTATGTTGTTTTATATAAACATTTCAAGCATGCAATATCTTTGTCGTTGTTTGACAGATTGTGCAGACGGCTACTTCGGAGCTGGTTGCAGATCAATATGTCATTGTCGATCCGATGTGTCTTGTCATTCCGATACAGGCATATGTAGTGACGGAATGTGCAGTGAGGGCTGGTTTGGCGTTAACTGTCAACGTAATAATCCCACTTGTAGCTTTAATTATCGTGAATGCAACGTTATCCTTTGTATAAATGTTTTTCACGACAGCATCAATATTAACAAACTACGAAGTATCCTAAACTCGGCATAAAAGGAAACGCCCTGCTTTTTAAGTGATGATCATTGTTTAATATGTTGAATCACACTTCTTCAATACGTACAGATATGCAGACCAATGAGCATTAATAAATGAATTTCATGCAAATCGGAACAAACAAGAAATTGCACTCAACAATTACTGTATCACACATACTTCCTTTATGTATAGATAAATTTAAGAACACGAAATTCCCTCTATAATTACTAGTCATTTAATTTTTACAACATATTCTTAGCTTCATCAGTTTAGCTACATAAAATACAAACAAACTCTGAATGAATGTAAAGTAAGGTAATGAAGATAAAATAGTTAGACTTTAAGCATGGTAAGGGCTTGATATTTCATATTATGTCCTTCAAAATAGTTTTCTTCATATCGTGTTAATAATTAACTGTTGTTTTACATTAATCATTTCAACCATGCAATGTTTTCACACAATCAAATTGGTTTCGTTGCTTGACAGTTTGTACAGATGGCTACTTCGGAGCTGGTTGCAGATCAATATGTCATTGTCGAACCGGATTACGTTGTCATCAAGACACGGGCATATGTAGTGACGGAATGTGCAGTGAGGGCTGGTCAGATGTTAACTGTCAACGTAATACACTAATGTTGTTTTATATTTATTTTTAATATGACGTAACCCTTGGACAAGGAAGGTAAATTCAACAACGTAACGATGGAAACGGCTTGTTTTATATATAGATTTACGCCCCTAGTTTCAATTTATCTCTCATGATAGCATCGATTTCAACACACTTAGGGCTATAGTCAAACTCAGCATTAGATAAAACTCTTAAGTGTCCAAAAGGCTATCTTCTAAACTTCTAAAGGTTGAATCATACATCTGTACAAGTTAATACGGGCGTAGACAAATGACAAGTGGAACGAGCTTTTAAATTTCGTTGTGTTACATAACTTGGATGTTGGCTCCTGTAGACGTACATGAAATAAGCCGCAACTTTGAAACTACTGATGAGTACAATTTAAAACACGTACCGTTTTCATACGGCTAGGATTTTCAAATTCGGGAATCGCTGATTCATAACAGGGATTATATAATTATGGGATAGGTCACTCCTCAGACAAAATTTCGCCTACTAAAACTAAATTCACGGGTGAAGGTTTTATAGGGAGCGCGCACTATCATGGTCGTAGCAAACCAGACGACCTAAGACATGGTGGATTTTATCGGCTCAAAACATGATTTGTGGCACAGAAATAGCGCATCAATGGTCAAAAAAAGCTGATTGTGATTTAGAGTAGAACTGATTTGCTTTGATGATAGCAGAATTTAGTTCTTATATGACACGAAACATTCAGAATTGGTTATTTGAAATTAATGTTTACGTGGAACAAAATACGAATTTTATATTGTGGATGGCTTCGTCTGACAGTGACAGAGGAGGGGCGTGGTGTTATTTGCATTTTATGAATATTGTAATCAGATCCGTTGGGAAGGACGCTGGATCGCGACGATCACATCTTGTGAGGTCATGAATAGTCATGGCTGAATATTCATTCACAACGAATGATTAACAGTTTACGCTTAACTTCCGGGTGAAGAACTGATAGAGTGCGCTATACTGTGAACCAAATCTCAACAATGGGCAGATAAGGTGTTACATAGGCCTGTTCATGATACCGAGCTATACCGGCGCGCAGATCAGAGCAAATATAATGGCTCTCCAACTGTATGTAGTGCGAGAAAGTATACATATAACATGTATGTCTTTACGAACTCACTCAAAACATAGTAAATGACGAATAAGTATGCTCAGATTATCTTGAATTAATCCTATTGTTCTGATCACTAGCAAACAGGATATGTGAAAGTCAATACCAATTATAATGGTTCTGATCCATTATTGTGAAAAATTAGAATTATTAATGAGGAATGAAGGTGTGCGAGTTTAATTTTGATCAAAATCTTGATAAGAATATATACTTTATTTTAATTAACTAACCTAAAATATTATTTATATCTCCATACTCAAAACTCAACAATACCCTGATGAATCAATTTAATTAGTTTGTGTTTTCTATTTCTCCCTATGTGTCCACACAATTTTGACCAATGATATCGGAACATTTACATAATACAAGAACAATGTGAAAGTAAGTTCAACAAATAAATGCATTTTGTCTTTAAACTAATGTTATGTATGTGTGGGATTATAAAAGATCCAAGTACCATCATTGTTTTGACTCATACTGAGTTCTACCAAGAACAGAGATAGGCATACTTTTTCAGATTATCAGTCTTGTATACTTTTCTTGACTACCTTTACTCAGAATGTCAATGTATCCGAGGGTATTGGTTGGGTATAATAATTACATCGGATCTCTCGAGGCAATATGCAGTGAACTTTGCCTAAAGAGATTTGTTTTCTTCAAATTTGTTCCCATTAATCTATTTCCCACAGCGCCTGGTCCGGTTAAGTCTCTACAAGTCACATCGCCTTTGTCATCGCAACTTAAGCTAACCTGGGAACCCTCTACAGAAAACAACTGTATGGAGAGAGGTTACATCGTAAGATTTCAACTCTTAAATATTGACCAATGCAGATCGTTTAATAGTTCATCAGCAGAGTGGGTGAACGCAAATCCTGCATATGTAACTACTTTAACGTGTACCTTGAATGCGTTATTGCCATATTCAACATACAACGTATCAGTAAGTGCACAGAATACGAAGGGTCCGGGGAAGAGGATGTTCGTTGGGTACACCACAAATACAACTAGTAAGTATATATGACATTAATACCGCATCTCCTTGAATTTACTCTCTAAATGTAAAAGAGTGAAATTCCACTCTAATGGAGTGAATATTCACTCTTCAAAGGATCACCAGTGATCACTCTAATAGAGTGAAAGTCAGTCCTTGAAAGAGTGGAACCATTTTCACTCAAAAAATAGAGTGAATTTTGTTCACTCCAGGAACAAGTGAATTTTCACTCTTCGAAGAGTGCCTACAGTGATCACTCCATTGGAGTGAAAAAAGAGTGAATATATAAGGAGTGAATTTTACTCATTTAGAGTGAACTTCACCCTCATTGAGAGTGAACAATAATGGAACATTTTAATTACTTATCACATTCACATGAATAACTTGCAATTCAATAGGAAATTTGAATAACAAACAAAGAGTCATTATCCAAACTATACTTACCTTTTCTCGACCAAACAACTGCTGTCATTTGCTTACATTTACATTATCACTTCCTTTCGGTAGTGAAACGATATCATATATCAACATGATATTTCTCTATGTAAATTACTAAATCTACTTTCTATGGTGTTTTTTATCGAAATCTGGTACAACTGATCACTCGCACAGAGTGAAAGGTCACTCGACACAGAGTGAAAATCACTCTTTTCGAGTGACAATAATTTCACTCTGAACTCATCAACCGCACAGAGTGAAAAGTCACTCGACACAGAGTGAAAATCACACTTTTCGAGTGACAATAATTTCACTCTGAACTCATCAACCGCACAGAGTGAAAAGTCACTCGACACCGAGTGAAAAATCACTCTTTACGAGTGACAATGACTTCACTCTGAACAACGAGTGACATTTTCACTCTTTTACATTAAGAGAGTATACTATTGTTTCGAGTTCAATTCCACTTCACACCTCCTTTCTATAAACCATTAGAAATTTCTATGTGACTGTAATATGTATGATAGGTTAAGAGTTTAACGGATTCGCCGTCGAACAAGTTTAAAACTGCCAAACTATAGTCAGGATTAGCTCTGACTTCTTCAGGACCAAATTATTATAATATTAAGCAAAACACAGAGACTACAAAAAGTATAATGCACAGTAGTACGTTCACTGATCTATAAAGATCGGTCGTAGTAGACAGGGGCAGTCAACCTTTTTTTATTTGTCCTAGGGACATTCCTTTGGAATAGGTTCTATTAGAGACAAAGTTATAGTAAGCTAGCGGCAACCTACGTTTAAAGCTCTTTTCAAAGCACCAATTGATTAGTTGACAAGGGGCAGTAAGGGCCAACAATCTTTCACAAGTAGAAAAGGGGCACCTACTCTCAAATCATCGGGCAAGGGGAGCCCAAAAGATAATAATAATAGAGAAGTGGCAATCTCTGTTTTGCTTAATACTATAATAATTTGGTCCTAAAGAAGTCAGAGCTAATCCTGACGAAAGCTTGACAGTTTTGAACTTGCCCGACGGCGAACCCGTTGAACTCTTAATCTTTATTATGAATATCCGTCATTAAAGCCTATCTCACAATTTAATATGCATCTTTCTAATGAAAGATGCATAATCAAAATATAGAAGTACAGTTTTGACGTGATATCATCATCGTACATGTGTATTAAAACATGATGGATTAATTAAAATTAAAAGAGATTGCGTTGTTACCCACTATTAAATGTAGAATTGGACATTATCGTGCCCAGATAGCGTGTACCAACAAAAGCCTGCAACTTATTTTGACAGAGCTGTAGTTTCACCATTACACCATGAATTTCGATCATGTTTATACATTTTTTGAAACTTCAAAATGTCCACATTTAGTGGTGAAAAGATAACTAAGATTGGTTAATCAGTTTTCCAATTATGCGCATGTAGTAGGTCGAAAACTTGTTCAACCGACGTGACGGAAAATGACGATACTGCTGTTCGGCTCGTGTTCACTACTCACACTTGCAACTAATATTAAAGTAGCTTTATCTTTGTTTTAATCATCATTTTTATACATTCTTGAAGCTGTAGAATGTCAACAATTCAATTGTGAAATAATAATAATAAACCTGTTTAAATTGTTTTTAAAATTACGTGTGATCAAAGGAGGTTTGTCCAGAACACATTCAATCGACTTGACTGAAAAGTATACTGCTACTTTGCTGCGCAGCATTATGATTCAATATGAACCGTAAAAAATCTCAAATCACTCTACCCATTTGTATTTTTGTAATAGTAAATGATGACGTACTAACATCCAGTATGTTCTTTTAAATTCCCCAAATCAAGTTGTATTAAAGAAAACCTGGTTCAAAGCGTAACAAATGGTTTGTGTCAATCTACTCAGTGATGTATGTTATTTTGGTGTAGGTTTATATCTTAAATTTAAAAAGATTTGAACAAGCAAGCAAACAAACAAACACCCCAACAAACAGATGAAAACGAACAACAATCTAATAAACAAATAAACATCCCAATAAACAAATAAACAAAAAAACAAATAACAACCAAAACACAGTTAAACACAAAATCTTCCTCTGGGCGTAGTGTTTATTGACTTCTCAAAAGCATTCGACTCTATACACCGAGGTCGCATGTTTGAAATTATCATTTCCAGATTATGGCAGGTGTATTGCAAGGAGACACCTTACACTGCAAAAAGGTTGCTTAAAATACGTTGCTAAAAGTACTTTTATCATCCGTTTGTTGACGTGTTGATTAAAATTCATTCAATATTATGTAGAAAGTTAGGCGTTGTATAAAAGTAAAAAATCCCCAGCGTTGAGCAATTCGTCGAAAACAATGTCCTTAAGATGTTGGTGGAAACTGTTTCTGTTGCTAAAATATGTTGCGTAAAAATATTCCACTTTGGCAACTGTTGCATAAGCATTGAGGACAATCACGCAACAGTTGATGCAAGTTACGCACATGTGAATTTTAGGCAACTGTTGTCCAAAAAAGCCAATTTCGTGAGCTGTTGCATACTTGAACAACTGTTGAGTGAATATAATTGCCTAACTTTAGAGTAACTAGAATTGTTCAACTCTTGGTGAAAACATGTTATCCAACGGTGTTGGGCAAATTTTACTTAACAGTTGAGCGGTTGCATACTTGAACAACGTTACGAAAATGTTGAGTAAATATTTAAGCAACCTTTTTGCAGCGCAGGACCACAATTAGATTTATTCTCTCTTGGCATCCAAAACGGAATACACTGACAAATAGTTTAAAATTGCCATCCTTGTTTGACATATAATTGTTTATGAATATCATTTCAACGGTGTTATAGCGATGAATATGGAATAGTAGATTTTTATAGCCAAAAAATACACGACATGGACATATACTGAATAGCTCATATCACATAAATATGTTTATGTATTATATAATATATTATAATATAGATGGACTATTTATACTTCATACCCAGATAGCAAGACTACGTTTGGCAAACGTTCACAATGAGATTGGATCAAGACTATTCTTTTCTCATGTCTGAAGGCTGACAGCAAAATTGTTAATTTTATTTGTTGGGAGTGGCTGTTTTTAATAATAATTCAACCAGCATGCTTATATAGGCTTTTTAAGCCTGGCCCGAGCAATTTGCTTGAGTCTGTTCCCTTCAGGACCCAAGCGTGTGTCTGTACGGACCGACCGTGTAAACAAACAAACAAACAAACAAACAAACAAACAGTAATAACACCATTGATAAGAGATGTCAGATATCATGTATAAGCCTATAGTTTAATAACATGTTCAAATAAATTACAGATTCACTACTGAACGAGAATAGTGTATGTAGCTCTGCTGCATCGCCTAGAATTCCCATTACAAGTTACCGGTTCACTACCGGGAGGAAGTGATGTATGTAGCTCTGCTGCATCGCCCAGAATTCACATTATTTTCCCTACCGCGTGTTGCTATACAAAATGCTCAATATATAATAAAAACTTGACACAAATAAAATACCCAACATATGGCTATATTTGATAAATTAAGCAACAGTTGCTATACAAAAATGCTCAATATATAATGAATACAATTCACAAATTAAGCAACAGTCACAAAATGCCCAACAAATGGTTAATTAATAATACCCAACTGTTGTGTAATTAAAATTGTGCAACTGCTGAGTAACTGGAATTGTTCAACTGTTGGTGAAAACATGTTATCCAACGGTGTTGGGTAAATTTTACGCAACTGTTAAGCGGTTGCATACTTCAACAACGTTGTGTAAAATGTTGAGTAAATATTTAAGCAACCTTTTTGCAGTGTAGCCCCTTCCTTTTAATAATCGTGATTGACATTATCATTGATGAAAAATAAAGCAAGAGATCCCAGGAGATATCCCGAAATGCGCCTACATGACCCTAATTTTGCCGATGATATAGCACTTCTGGCAACATCCATTGCTTCAGCTGAAGAACTTTTTCATAATGTAGAGGACGCCTCCAGATGTGTCGAGCTCCATCTTAATGTCGGAATGACCAAGACCCTCATTGTGAATATACCTACTACATCCAATGTTCAAACTCTGAATGGCTCTGCACTCGATAATATTATGGATTTCAAGTATTTAGGATCGTCACTACCAGATTCATTGCATGACTTCAAGTGCCGGAAAGCTCAGGCATGGGTTGCATGCAACAAACTTGATAAAACCAGGAAGTCAAATCTTGATAGAAACATTAAAATCAAGTTTTTCAAGGCATTTGAAGAAAGTATTCCACTATATGGCTCGGAAACCAGGACGGTAACTCAAAGGTTTGAGGATAGAATTGATGGATGTTACACACAGCCACTTCGAAAGGTACTTAACATCAGCTGGCGATACTACCAAACAAACAGAGTGGTGTATGGTGACATCTCTCCCCGGTCGGTCACTTTGAGAAAGAGGCGTCTACAGTTTGCAGGGCATTGCGAACGCACTAAGGACCACTTTAGGTTATGGACTCCTACATATGGTCATTCTAATCGTGACATGAAAAACACCACCTATCCTGACAGCATTGCAAAGGATATGGTTCTTGACCTAAGTGATATTCCAAAGGTCATTATGAATAAAGCTATATGGTACCAATAATACAGGCTGTCCCAAAATGATTAGTACCCATCGATGCCCAAAGTTCAATCATTTTTGTCATCATCAAAATCGATTGGATTAGGTCCGTTGTTTTTACTTCATCTTTGTCATACTGTACTATTTTATTAGAATTGTTTATCATGAATATCAGATTTTTCTCACTCAAGATACACTCCATTATGTAAAACATGGTGATTTCACCTTTTTGACAAAGTACTAAAAAATGTGTGTGCTATTACAGCTTGTTTGGAAGAAACTTGTGTATTCTCATAATATCTTGTCTACTCAATATAATCTTGTGTGTCTTTCTGTCGTAACTGTTATTAGTTATGGGTTTAAAATAATTAATAATTCTTCTCCTGAATTCAATTTAACGGGTAAAAGAAGTTTGTCGAACTTGAGTGACCCCATGCATTGTTTTATTTGACAAGTGTTTAGGAACTTCTAAATAAAGTGGTATTTGGTGAATCACCGTGGCGTAGATATCATTTTCACATTGGAGAATGGATTTCGTGAGGTTAAACAGTAAGTGACTACATCATTTTTACCAAGTTTGTAGGAAATTGCATCCCCAATATGAAAAAGAAGTCTAAGCCACTGCTAATTATCCAAGACCACGTCTTTACCTGCTTAAATGTCCCTCAAGTTTAGCCTCAAAACTAGCTCATTATAGAAACAAGGCTTGGGGTCGCTCATGCGTGACAATCCATTTTTACTCTTCAAATTGAATCAAAATGAAGAAGTATTAATAGTTTTAACAACAGCAGTTTAAAATAGAAAGGAAGCAAAGATATTAGTAGACAAGAGATTAAGAGAATGTATTAGATTCTTTCAAACAAGCTGTTTAAAAACACAATTTTTTTGCACTTTGCCATAAAGGTGTAATCACCATGTCTTACACAATGGCGTGTAACTTCATTAAAATAAGTTCGATATTCATGATCTAAAATTCTAATGAAAGGGTACAGTATAACAAATATGATAACAAAAACAACGGATCTAAATTTCATTGATTTTTATGATGAAACAAATTATTGAACTTGGGACATCGATGGGTACTAATCATTTTGGGACAGCCTGTATGTGTCAGCTGCTTCCACTATTGTTTTTAAACATAGGAGTAGGTTGTTTCCATGTGTGTTTCTGGTATGTATGGTGTCAGTCAGGTGGTAATGTAAATGTACTATGTTTTATGTGCAATATTTGTTGGGGAGGGAGGGGTAGTGTGTATGTGGTATGTGGGGGTGGGGTAGGGGGGTGTGGGGGTAATTGTGGTCTTTAATGTAGAATGTGTGTTGTATGCAGGGGTGGGTGTTTGGTTTTATGATAATTGTTTTTAAAGTTATTATTGTCTATTTTGCATTTTAATATATTTTTGTAATTTGTAATATTGTGCCAATTCAGCCGGATGGCTGCGATGACAATCAACTACGGTATACCATGAATAATAATACAAAATATTCCGACAAAGGACGACCGATGATAATGATGAATAAAAAAAGAAGCAAAACAAATAAACAAACAAAAGAGAAAACAAACAAACACACAAGTACAGAAATGTATATACATAACATATCAATATTTACGTTTTCAATTCCGTTTCATTCTATATTAACTTATAGAGCCAAGCGCAATGCCTGTTGTTCGTAAGACGGTACCTGATTCATATAACGGGTTGGAATTTTCCTGGGGTGACCTTTCATGTGGTACAAGAAGAGGTGGTGGATTATACTATAGATACAGATTTCAGGGTGTCAACAAGAGGATATACTCAACAAGTAAGGCATTTCAAAATCTTGTTGAATGTACCGAATACCAGTTCCAAGTCTGGGCTGTAAACAACGTTGGTGGAGGACCCATTGCGGACGTCCATGCCACAACTAGGACAATAAGTAAGTGAATTTACAACGATACGTTTTGACAAAGTTCTTTCACTAAGATAATCATCATCTTAAATATTTTTAAAATATTTAAAATTGTATGGTTTATTCCTTTTTTTCAATGTTTAGATGTACAAAATATTGAGGAGTTTGATGAGAGAGGCTATTACAATATTTTCCCCCATAATGTTTTTCTCACAGCACCTGGTCCGGTTAATTCTCTACAAGTCACATCGCCTTTGTCATCGCAACTTAAGCTAACCTGGAAACCCTCTACAGAAAACAACTGTATGGAGAGAGGTTACATCGTAAGATTTCAACTCTTAAATAATGACCAATGCAGAGCGTTTAATAGTTCATCAGCAAAGCGGGTGAACGCAAATCCTGCAAATGTAACCACTTTATCGTATACCTTGAATTCGTTATTGCCATATTCAACATACAACGTATCAGTAAGTGCACAGAATACCAAGGGTTCAGGGAAGAGGATGTTCGTTGGGTACATCACTAATACAAGTAGTAAGTATCTATGACATTAATACCGCCTCTCCTTGAATTTACTATTGTTTCGAGTTCAATTCCACTCCACACCTCCTTTCTATAAACCATTAGAAATTACTATGTGACTGTAATATTTTGGTTGAGGATATAATTGGTGGTTGCTACACACAGCCACTTCGAAAGGTACTTAACATCAGCTGGCGAGACCACCAAACAAACAGAGTGGTGTATGGTGACGTGTCTCTCCCCGGTCGGTCACTTTGAGAAAGAGGCGTCTACAGTTTGCAGGGGTGCGTACGCATTAAGGACCAGTCTACCTCCCCACTTGAGGTTTTGGACTCCTACATATGGTCATTCTAATCGTGACATGAAAAACACCACCTATCCTGACAGCATTGCAAAGGATATGGGTCTTGACCTAAGTATTATTCCAAAGTTCATTATGAATAAAGCTATATGGTACCAATATGTGTCAGCTGCTTCCACTATTGTTTTTAAACATAGGAGTAGGTTGTTTCCATGTGTGTTTCTGGTATGTATGGTGTCAGTCAGGTGGTAATGTAAATGTACTATGTTTTATGTGCAATATTTGTTGGGGGATGGAGGGGTAGTGTGTATGTGGTATGTGGGGGTGGGGTAGTGGGTGTGGGGGTAATTGTGGTCTTTAATGAAGAATGTGTGTTGTATGCAGGGGTGGGTGTTTGGTTTTATGATAAAAAAAATTAAAGTTATTATGGTATATCTTGCATTTTAATGTATTTTTGTAATTTGTAATATTGTGCCAATTCAGCCGGATGGCTGCGATGACAATCAACTACGGTATACCATGAATAATAATAAAAAATATTCCGACAAAGGACGACCGATGATAATGGTGAATAAAAAAAGAAGCAAAACAAATAAACAAACAAAAGAGAAAACAAACAAACACACAAGTACAGAAATGTATATACATAACATATCAATATTTACGTTTTCAATTCCGTTTCATTCTATATTAACTTATAGAGCCAAGCGCAATGCCTGTTGTTCGTAAGACGGTACCTGATTCATATAACGGGTTGGAATTTTCCTGGGGTGACCTTTCATGTGGTACAAGAAGAGGTGGTGGATTATACTATAAATACAGATTTCAGGGTGTCAACAAGAGGATATACTCAACAAGTAAGGCATTTCAAAATCTTGTTGAATGTACCGAATACCAGTTCCAAGTCTGGGCTGTAAACAACGTTGGTGGAGGACCCATTGCGGACGTCCATGCCACAACTAGGACAA
Organism: Ophiura sarsii; assembly: GCA_035610835.1. Classification (NCBI taxonomy): domain Eukaryota; kingdom Metazoa; phylum Echinodermata; class Ophiuroidea; order Amphilepidida; family Ophiuridae; genus Ophiura; species Ophiura sarsii. The sequence goes on from CM069447.1 coordinate 2,814,734, forward strand.
TAAGTAAGTGAATTTACAACGATACGTTTTGACAAAGTTCTTTCACTAAGATAATCATCATCTTAAATATTTTTAAAACATTTAACATTGTATGGTTTATTCCTTTTTTCAATGTTTAGATGTGTGATACAAAATATTGAGGAGTTTGATGAGAGAGGCTATTACAATATTTTCCCCCATAATGTTTTTCTCACAGCACCTGGTCCGGTTAATTCTCTACAAGTCACATCGCCTTTGTCATCGCAACTTAAGCTAACCTGGGAACCCTCCACAGGAAACAACTGTACAGAGAGAGGTTACCTCGTAAGATTTCAACTCTTAAATAATGACCAATGCAGAGCGTTTAATAGTTCATCAGCAAAGTGGGTGAACGCAAATCCTGCATATGTAACCACTTTATCGTATACCTTGAATTCGTTATTGCCATATTCAACATACAACGTATCAGTAAGTGCACAGAATACCAAGGGTTCAGGGAAGAGGATGTTCGTTGGGTACACCACTAATACAAGTAGTAAGTATCTATGACATTAATAATACCTTATTTTTAGATTTACTATTGTTTCGAGTTCAATTCCACTCCACACCTCTTTTCTATATTTACCGTTATAAATTACTACATGACTTTACTATGTAACTTTCTAAAGTGATATTAAATCAAAACGTAGTAGTAAAGTTTTGACGTGATATCGTCATTGTGCATGCGTATCAAAACATGATGGATTAATTTCAAATGTTAAAGGCTTACCGCAATACGCAGCGCATATTGAGTTACGCGAGCGATATTATATTGCGAACGTTTGAATTCGTGCTGACGTCTTCCCCTGCTTGCGGTATTGTCGCAGTACGGATAGCGCCGATTTAATTCCAATAAAGGTTCAGTAAAATGTAACAATTCTATTTTATTCTGGCATCTGATGCGTATGAGCCTAATTGCTCGTAGCATTTGTAAATTCACGCATTAATTGTATCGAGGATGAAAGTATAATGCTGTTTATTTTAACAGTATCCGCAGTCTGTTATGGAGTCAAAGCTGTATTTTTTTTATTGTGTTGATGTTTCTAAACTCCCAACAGAGAGACATCAAATAGTTAATCTTGTTTAACTAGAATCTTGAATCTAGGGAGAAATGCCCACTTGTTGTGGGGTTGTCTAAGTGGCGAATTGTGGATGGTTGAGTTGGTGATTTTGGGTTTTCTTGTGGCGAGTTACGGATTGAGTAAATAAAGCAAGATATGGAGTGTGTTTCAATGCACCTACCCCTCATTCATAAGATATTGGTAATTTCAGAAATGTTCACCAAGTGAACCAATTTACGAACGTTATATAGGAGGGGGTGGAGGCTAACCCCAAAATTTATCAAGCGCTAAATTCAATTTTGGTAGCAAATTTCATTTTAAAAAAAGAGAATAATAAAATTAGTTTTTGATATGAAGATGCGAAAATTGCATCAACATCATCTAAAGACACTTCTCTAGGAGCGCATTTTAGATTTTTCCATAGGGTCCTATGGGGCAACTGGTCCGAAATGAAGAACTTTGTAATAGTAAGGCCATACTGCTTTCTTTTGATAGATATGCAACAGTAAAATTAAACATGCAGTACAGTCATCTTATGATGCTAAGTGCATATTGCATTTGATGGGTGCTATATTGATGTGTGCTCAAGTACTTTCCGAAATATGATTAAAACCATATGTTGCAGTTGTAATGACCGTAAAATGGCGCATGTTGCTATCTTGGGACATTGGTGGTTTGGATTTGCGATAAATATTATCATTTAAAGAATGCTTCAACTTAAATCATTATCACGGGTATTCATTTGGTAGAGTTATTAATTTATGAATTTGCTAATAACAAAGTACACCCTTTCTTATTTTATCTAAAGACACTCGTATACTTGTAGGACCCGAACGCCATAATAATTGCAAATTCAAATATACTCGCTGGCTACAGAAAATTGTGTGATGGCATAAAACAAAAATGCAGTTTTGCCTTTTTTGTCTGAAATGTTTTGAAGTTATTGTTTATTATGACAAGTGGTGGTATGTTTTAAAACATTTTGGCGTAAAATTTATTACGTCACAGGCGTGTTTGAATAATATTTCATCTCGACAAAGTGCTGAGTCATTTGTTGGGGCAAGTGGTCCAAAGGGGTATGGGGCAACTGGTCCACCTGCAAATACTTAAATCAAAATTGTAAAATTCATTTTGAAAAAATTAGTTGATGATGTCAATAAAACATGACTCGGTATTGAAATGTGAATAGAATTTGAAATAGTTCACACAGTCTTTCTAGTTCTTAGACATTTTGGGGCACTTTGGGTCTAATACCACTATTTCTGCTGTTGAATGATTACATGACATGAAATTGCTTTAGAATGGTTTAAAACTTCGGTATTATGAATTACATCGTTATCATATTTTGAATGGTGTCTGTAAAGATATTTGCAATGACGAAATATGTATTTTATTCACTGCTTGTTATGTATATTAACCGTTTGGTTATCATTATCATATTGACTAACTTCCCCTGTAACATGAAAAGCTGGCTAAATATCAAGATGGTTTATTATAAGTACTAAATGATGATTATATGAAGTAAATAAAATCATTAACGAAAAGGGTATATATAAACAAATGTATGGGGCATCGTAATATCACAACCATGTAACCATTTAACTAAGTTCATAAGTACAGTCGAAAATTTCGCTTACTTTATACACCATTAGTATTACTGCTATTTACACGTTAACCACGAAAACAGTTTAAAAATGGGTTTCATGAGACATGTATCCTTTTACACATTAAATAAAGTAAAAATGTGACTGTAAAGAAAATACTGCCTTGTTTCCGTGTTGTCATTCATTTTCTGTGTATTCTAACCGTTGGAACATATTGGACCAGTTGCCCCAATGATGGGGTAATTGGTCAACGCCAAGTAAAGTGTTCAGTTAGTGGTAATTGGCCTTTTCTTTAGATATTTTTCACCATTGATTATATGTAAACAATTACATGGTTGTTATTTGCATAGCAATTCCATACATATTTACACGAGCTTTAATCTTTTATATCATGAAATATGCTTAACCGGACCAGTTGCCCCATCCTCCTCTACAACTTTTAGCTTTTACATTTTTGACCAAAAAGGTCAACAACTGCATTTTTGATGTAAAAAATCAATCACTCTTTGGTCAAAAATTAAAAAAACTAAAAATGATAAAAGGATGTTAAATAAACAAGAAAGTCCTGGGTTCATTTAATAATATAATGGATAACAATGCGGAGTGGCATTTTAAATAGTATAGGAATGGCTGGGCCAGCGTTTTTGACTAGTTCAACTTGTCATACCTAGATTGTTTTTCAGCTGTTAAATGTTCATTTTACATTTTTGACAAACTGCCCGCTCCCCCGACACACCCCCACACAAATCAACAGAAATATACATAACATGTCAATATTTACGCTTTAATTTCCGTTTCATTTCAAATATTAACATATAGAGCCAAGCGCAATGCCTGTTGTTCGTAAGACGGTACCTGATTCATATAACGGGTTGGCATTTTCCTGGGGTGACCTTTCATGTGGTACAAGAAGAGGTGGTGGATTATACTATAGATACAGGTTTGAGGGAGTCAACAAGAGGTTATACTCAACAAGTAAGGCATTTCAAAATCTTGTTGAATGTACCGAATACCAGTTTCAAGTCTGGGCTGTAAACAACGATGGTGAAGGACCCATTGCGGACGTCCATGCCACAACTAGGACAATTAGTAAGTGAATTTACAACAATACGTCTTGCTAAGATAATCATCATAGTGAATGTATATTATACAAGCTGGATACCCTCGCTCCGCTCGGGTCCTCACTAGATGAGCAAATGAGATTCATGAGTTGTAAATTGCTGGTAAACTTGAGTTCATGAGTTGTAAATAAACTCCGGTGGTATTGTGGCGGCTCGCTAAATAGGGCTGGTGGGGCTCAACCCCGCCATACTTCTCACCCCAAACGATATTTTGAATCAGTTACCATTCCATTAATAAAATGTGTTTACAAACAAATATATTATTCAATTATTTATTCTAAAAGCACAAAGATATTTATTAATTTCCATTTAAATGTCTCAAAATTCAAGCATGATTGCGACGCCAAATCTTAGTTGATTTTTGAAACTCTACGAAAGCTATTAAACACTTATACTATTTCGGCAATATACCGTCCAGCGGGGCTTTTACGAAAAAAGCCCCGGTAGAAAATGCTCACGAATGGGAAATACATAGCTATACACACTCCGCTCATCCCATAGAAGCACGCAGTGCATACAGATAAACCCGGGGCTTATTTCCAAAAGCCCCGGCGCCGTAGCCTTTCCCATATCTTTATTAGCAAGCAGGCGTGCAAGTATACACAAAGTAACTTTCGCGTGACTGTGGAGTCTACTTACTGTTGCCTGAATCATGCTTGTTTAGTGTAGCCTGGTATATAAACCACAGTGTGTATAAACTAAATCTGAGACTCAGACTAAATAGCAGAAAAACATGTCAGACTAAATAGCAGAAAAACATGTGGCGTGAAATAAATATTGTCAACATACTTTTTATTAAACACATTTAATAATATTTCCACCTTTAGTAATTAATAACACAGGCCAATAAATAAAATAAAAATGAATTATTGTATCATTAAGAAATTATAAGATCCTAATTAAGTAAAGCGGGAATTTAGTATTAGGCCTTAGGATTAAGTGAAAGATAAACTAAAAGTACAAGTAATGAAAGATAATTAAAAGTGAACGTGATATTTCTGAAAAATATAACTATATAGATATTTATTTGGTAATTGCAAGCAACATTAATTTATTTGCTGGGTCATAGTGTTTCTTTACATGTTTATAGGACTAAATAATATTATGACTTGTTTCTCAGATATATTCTTGGATAGATATTAAATGGATTTACCATTAATGATTAGTTAATATCGTGAAGATAAATAGCTATAAATGTGATACTAAAAACGCGCAGTATCAGAGTGAACTGTTTAAAGATTCCAAAGAGCTGATGTACATTATAATGTTTCCCAAGTTATTCATCTATCACACTGTAAAATATTGATAACATTGTCAATTATTAATGTTTTTTAAAAACTGACTTCTATACAAATATATATTGGCCAACCTGTAGCCTACGCATATAATTGATTATAGACAAAAGTTGCACTACTTGAGGCTCTTTTCGTAAAATCTTGACTTCTGAGGGATATAATTATTTGTATTATGTACTCAATATTATAGTAAAAATGAGCACCAAATCGCTCAATTTTAACCCTCAATTTCGAAAATTTTCTAACGCTGAGGGAGGCACATCCCCCCTCAGACTGCCCCCTGTCTGAGCTAGCGCGAATGCGGCGCTACGCGCGCCGTTTAGCCCCGCACATTCAAACACCCACGAGCCGCCACTGGATATAATTATAAAACGTGTGCCACAGGCGGTATGTGAAACTCGGCACCTGATAGGCGGTATGCATACTTCCGTGTCAACTAAAAACGCGCCAAAATATGCAAAAATCTGCGGGTTCTGTATTTGAAGCAACCCCGTCATGTCCGCAGTAATGCATTAAGAAACCACATTATGTTAACATGTTTAATTACCTCATGGCCCTTCCATGCCTTATACCAATATATATTTATAAATCTATGGTTATATTATATAAAATAAACTGGGTTAAAATTCCATGATTATACTACAGCACTGTTTCATACAGCCAGCATTGGCTGCACTCATCAGGTATAATGAATACATGTACTAAGAACACTAGCATTTGGTCCGACATAGATTGACTCAAGTATGGTCACAGACAATAGAAAGTATAATAAAACGTATGAGGTGTGAAGAGCGATCAACAATCAATAAACTATCCACTTAGAACATGTCACTGTAGTAAATGTCTGTTAGCCAACAATAATAATAATAAATAACAGAGTTAGGTTGAGTTGCACAATAAGAATTTCTTTCTATGCTAGCATATCAGAAACCTCATGCTGAAAGCCCTGAATTTTGCTTCTAAATACGACACCATCAATGACCAAGAAAAGGACATAATACTGAAAGCTAAACAATCCCTTTTGTTTAATGGGTACGATGCATGGTGCAAGAAAGATACTGACTCTCTCTTCGATGTCACAATGGGGAGCTTTGATGGCGCCGAAACCTGCGAGCTTGTTGGATTGTATCTCCTGTCAAAGCTCAACCCCAAATACAGGTCGCGCATAGGATTATACAGAGACGATGGCCTCGCTGCATTCAATGAGCCACCTAGGAAAATTGAATGCATTAAGAAAGAAATTTGCAAGGTCTTCAACAAACACAACCTGAAAATAACCATAGAAGCAAACAAGAAAGTGGTTGACTTCCTAGACATCACGTTGGATTTAACGACAAGTACGTTCAAACCATTCATGAAACCTAACAACGAACCCTTGTATGTCCACAGCAAAAGCAACCACCCACCATCAATTCTACGCAACATCCCCGAAGCAATTAACAACAAGCTCTCAAACATCTCATCAGACGATAAATCGTTCACCGATGCCATACCCCCATACCAACAAGCACTCAAGAACAGCGGCTATGACCACCAACTCAAATTCAACCCTACTACACCTAAAGTGAGAACCAACAAGAATAGGCGAAGAAATATCATCTGGTATAACCCACCATATAGCTCTAATGTCGACACCAACATAGGCCAGAATTTTTTGAAACTTGTTGACCGGTGCTTCCCACATGGCAATCAGCTACGACAAATCTTCAATAGGAACACCATTAAAATTAGCTACAGCTGCATGCCTAATGTCCAGAACACTATTTCATCACACAACAAGCGTTTACTGAAAAAGGAAGCTGACATACAAAACACTGAGGTCAACACGCGTGAATGCAACTGCCGATCCAAAACCGACTGTCCGCTGACCGGTAAATGCTTAACTGCAGGTGTTGTTTACCAAGCAACAGTAACTAACAACATCAACAAAACTGAAGAAACCTATGTCGGACTATCAGGTAATACATTCAAATCGAGATATAATGGTTACACTATAGTTCCTTCAGAAATGAACAGCACAAGCACAGCACAGCACAGCACAACCCTCAGTCAACACATATGGAAGCTCAAGGACTCTAACATACCACACTCTATAGCTTGGAAGATTTTGGTGACATGTCTATAGTCCGACGGTTCTTTAGTCCGAAGTTTCTATAGTCCGAAGGGTTCTATAATCCGAAAAAAAATACGATTCTATAGTCCGAAGGTTCTATAGTCCGAAAAATAATTAAGGTTCTATAATCCGAAAGGTTCTATAATACGAAAATGAAAAGGGTTCTCTAATCCGAACATGAAAAACGATTCTTTAGTCCGAATACTATGAACGTGTTCTATAATCCGATTTTTGAATAAGGTTCTTTAATCCGAACATTAAAACAGGTTCTCTAGTCCGAACTTGAATTAAGGTTCTTTAATCCGATTCATAAAAAAAGGTTCTCTAGTCCGAATCTTAAAAGAGGTTCTATAGTCCGAATCATATAGCGTGTTCTATAGTCCGAATGTGTCAAAAGGTTCTCTAATCCGAAAAAATAGTTTTTTCAGGTTCTACAGGTTCTAATGTTAATTTAAAATATGATATGTTGCGAAACTGACGTTGATTTAAAAGCTTCTTTATAAAAGAGGCAATGGGCTTTTCTTAATTCATCCTAGCATTCTCTTCAATGGGTAATTTCAAAGATCAAACCATACAGAGAGAAAAGAGTAAGGTATTTTAATATTATAGGTTCAATCGAACAAGACTGCCGTGTCGTCTGAAATTGTCATAATGGTCATAGCGACACCCTCTGCAGACCACTGATCTGCATTCTCCCGTGGAATTTAGTGGCATAGATTATGATTTTAATAGCGAGGCAGGGGCAAGCCCAGTTCAGCTCAGTGACGTAGCCAAGACCAGGGGTGTGCGGGTGAGGTGGAGTGTACAGATTCCTGAACAATTACACAAATGTAAGGAAAAGATAAAAATGGAAATTGCTTAGAATGCCCTAATGCCCTTAGACTTAGAGAGCATCTTCAACAGAGCGGGCGCGAAGTTCAACTCGATGCACAAACGTATGTAAGGCATACGGAGACGTGCCGCTCCAGTGGGTCGTTTGTTCATGAGACATCCTTAGCCATCGGTAGGCTTTTCAACTGAAAAATCCTTAGACATGGGTCCTGTTATTGACACTAGCCCTTAGCAATGGGTCAGATTTGAGCACATCGTTGACGACGTTTTTTCCGGGCGTTTTTCAATATCAACCTGAATTCAATTCGATAAATACAACCCCGGAATCGTGGAATTCAACCCATTTAACCATAGAAACCCTTAGAAATGGGTCTACATTTGAAGAAAAATCCTTAGACATGGGTACCCTTTCCGGCAAAATTACCCTTGGAAGTGGGTATGGGTTTTGAGGCTGGAGCTGCACACTCCCGTCCAAAATAAATCCAAGTACCCCCCCCCCCCCCCGGCATTTGACCTAGGCCTACATATTATGGGCATACGCCGAGTTTAAGGCACTGTCCAACGGCTGTGGAAAGGTCACCCCCATCCCCTGTTTTATTTTAAGACATGCAGGAGAAGCATCCTCGAGCAGACCGATGTTATCATGGCTATATAGCCTTACTAGGCCTATGTGCACACGCGGCAATCCAAAACAAGGGGTGGGGAGGTATAATCATAATAGTAGGGGAGGCTCGAGGGCAGGGCCTGACAGCATCTCCTATATTTTAATATATTCATTATAATTTCATTATAATTATATATCGTTCGTTCTATATCCATTCTACACCCACACCGATTGATTTCACTTGGGGCAAGCGTGGGGGGGGGGGGGGGGGGGGGGGGGGGGAGGGTTCCCTGACCCCCCCCCCCACCCCCCCCCCCCCCACCGCTGGTTACGCAACTGGGTGTTAGACCTACGGTTTGGCGACATGTCATAATCATATTAATATCAGACAGTTAAATAAGTTTCAAGATAACCAGGGTTAAGGTCAAACAAGCCATGTTTCTCTACATCAGTGGCGTAACCAGCGGGGTTGGGGAGCCCCCCCCCCCCCCCACTTGAAACCCTCCCCCCCCCCCCCCCCCCCCCCCCCGCTTGCACCCAAATGAAATCAAGTAAAGCTGTAAATAAAATTTACAAAAAAAGTACACACCAAACCCCCCCCCCCCCAATAATGACGTCGTGTCGGTTGAGATTGGCACTGTCGGTTCATTTGACGAAAGGAATCATGGAATTATGATGATCAAAGGTACTCATATGAACATTTTTTGCGCGCTACGCGAGCATAATGTTTTCCAAAAATGAAATATTCTTTGGAACAAGCTTGTTTAGAGCCAAAATGTAGCTCAATCGGGCAAAAATAGCTGTAAAGTCGAAAATTTTCGCGCACTACGCGCGAACCTCTTTACTCAAAAAATCTTGGATTGTCTTAAACCCCCCATTTCAAGCAGTGGGGTAACTAGACTTTGTCAATGGGGGGGGGGGGGGCAGGAAGGGGCAGTGACTTGAAATGGGGGCTCCTAAGACAATCCAGATTTGTTGAGTACAGAGATGCTCGCGTAGCGCGCGAAAATGTTCGACTTTACAGCTATTTTTGCACGATTGAGCTAAATTTTGGCTCTAAACAAGCCTGTACCAAAGAATATTTAATTTTTGGAAGACATATGCGCGCGTAGCGCGCGAATTTTTTTCATATATGTACTTTTGACCATCATAATTTCATGATTCCTTTCGTCAAATGAACCGACAGTGCCAATCTCAACCGACACAACGTCATTATTGGGGGATTTGGTGTTTTACTTTTTTTTGTAAATTTTATTTACAGCCGTACTTGATTTCATTTGGGGGCAAGCGGGGGGGGGGGGGGGGGCAAGGGTTCCAAGGGGGGGGGGGGGGCTCCCGAAGATAGCAACTTACTCTGATAGACTTGCTATCTACTGAAGATACCAACTTACTCTGATAAACCTGCTATCTACTGAAGATAGCAACTTACTCTGTTATACTTGCTTTCACTGAAGATAGCAATTTACTCTACTGATGGACTTGCTATCTACTGAAGATAGCAATTTACTCTGATAGAATTGCTATCTACCGAAGATAGCAATTTACTCAGATAGACTTGCTATCTACCGAAGATAGCAACTTGAAAAATGACCTACGTGTTCGAAATTTTCTGTGAGAAAAGAGTAAGACTTACAGTTTAAGTATCATAAGTTTATATTAGTAATTACTGACACGTGTCACGGTTCAGAGATATGTTCAATGGTTGCAGGTATTTATTGAATGCCCCTCGTATGATGGTCAAAAGTACACACACACGTACACGTAAACGCGCGCATGTGTCCCAAAAATTGAATGTGGATGATCGGTTGATTTTTTAAACTGAAAGCCCTATAAGGTGTAAAACAAGAAGGCATGCTATAAAACGTGTATTTGAGCCCTTATCATCATTTTTGACCTTTTTGACCCCCTTTTTGACAGTAAATGCGTAGGCAATGCAGCGAATTTTGTTTCGCGTCATGCGGTATTCCACGGCAGCACTTTTTTGAACACTAAAGAGTAAAGAAATGACACTTTTCGTTAATTTGTGGAAAAGTAAGTCGGTGACCCCTATTTTTTATTTAAGAAATAAAACGGACACATAGTTTCGCATCTTTTAAACAAATATTACAAAAAATTGGTCAACGTCCTAGAAGAAAATTAACAGAGGCAAAGGAAATATGAAAAGAAGATTTAGACAATGTGTATGATGTATTAACAAAACACCGAGTCTAATTAAACATCGTTTTAAAAAAAGTTTTGGTAAAAAATGACGAAATTGCACCGACATCATTGTTGTGGTAAAAAGTCATCACTTTTGAATGTGAATTTACGGTACTGGCGATGCGCCGAGCAGAAGCGTAAACTAGGGTCCTTGAAGGCGGCATGTCTGTGATGGTGGGGGGGGGGGGGGGGGGGGGGGGGGGGGGGGGGGTTATACCAACTATGTTTTGTTGATTTACATAGAGTTAAATAGAGTTTTTCATTTCATTTGGGGGGGGCAACAGGGGAAGCCTTTTAATATGCCTATTATGGGTCAAGAGTCACAAACTTATATTTTGCCCAGCATTTTTGCTTAAAGCCATTTCAATTAACTCTCATTTTAATTTTATAAGATATAATATAAGTGTCTGGTTGCTCAGCAAAAAAAAGGGTGGGCTATTTGTATTTATTTTCAATCTCATTCCGTCTCTCTCTTTTTATCATCTCGATTTTTCTTCCTTAGTTTCGCCCTTTTTTCTTCCTTTTTTGACAGACCCGGGGTACATCCTATTATACACCCCCACGTGTTCGCGCCTGTGACAAAAAAAGTGAGAAGTGGGAAGACCTCACCAGTGATGTGACCGGAAAATGTCGATTTTGTAATTTATAGGCATAGCCTACTGTATAGTTTTTAGACCATTTTTGTACATGCAATTTCAAGAATTTATCGAAAGTGCGCAGCGCATCCTAGATATCTGACATTTGACATTGTCGTGAACGAGAACGTCGTAAACTTTTTATCCGATTATAGATAATAACTTAAGTTTATTTAAAAATCAGCAGTGGCGTAACCAGAGGGGGTGGGGGGGGGGGGGGGGGCATTTCCCCACCCAGTCAGAAGCCATGCCTCCCCGATGCCCCCTAAATGAAATATGACGAATACGCGTACGAAATACAATTTGTCCAGTGGCTTGACATTTAAAGTAGAAAATAGCCCTAAAATGGTCTGAAATACCTACTTTTAGACCAAACACATGTATCTTGTGTCCCCCGTTTGCCAACCATTTTTTTTAATGCTGGCGCCGCCACTGGATATGTCCCCCCCCCCCCCCCCCCCCCCCCAACCCCAGTCAGAGGTCATGTTCCCCTGATGCTCCCCCCATATTGAATTATAGCTATAGTTACGCCCCTGAAAATCAGCAAAATTAACACTTTCCACGCGGCTACCATAATTATACAGAATTTTCAAACCGTTCACATTTTTAAAGTATATCTCTGAACCAATACTAGGCATGTTTGTACTTATCTTGATTCATGTTTCACGGCGATTCCAAATATGGCAACGAAATTCAATATTTCTGACTTATAGCCTTATAGGGTATAGGCCTACGTAAACATTTTGTGACATTTTGGAATGTCGGCTTCAGAAGCCTGCCACGTGGAAAGTGGCATTACATTTAAATCATTGACAATATTGACGTCTAGTGAAAATTGTGGTGATGGTCTTACTCTTGAACAATGATAATTTCAAAAGATCAAGTTTAACCTTAAATATTCGTGAATACGCATGTGTCCAGCATCGTCTGCATCTGCCACTGCAGCACCCTCTGTAGGTTGAAATGGCGAATGTTTCGTGTTATATCCATAGAGGGCGCACTGCAAAATACGCTATTTCAAATTTCGGATTATAGAACCTTTATTTTGATTCGGATTAAAGAACAGTGACACCTTTTCGGACTAGAGAACCCTTTTTAAAATTCGGACTATAGAACCTTTTTTAATTCGGACTAAAGAACCTTTTTTAACTATCGGATTAGAGAACCCTTTACCAGTTTTCGGACTATAGAACCGTTTGCAATATTCGGATTTAAGAACCCTTTTTATTATTCGGAGTAAAGAACACCCTTCCTATTTTCGGACTAGAGAACCTTTTTTAACAATTTTAAAAATTCGGATTATAGAACCTTTTTATTTTCGGATTATAGAACCGTCGGACTGTGGAACCCTTTTTTATATTCGGACTAGAGAACCTTCGTAATAGAGAACCCTTTTTATCGGACTAAAGAACCTTTTATCTTATTCGGACTAGCGAATGGTAAATTACGTGCGTCGGACTATAGAACCTTCGGACTATAGAACCTTCGGATTATAGACCCTTCGGACTATAGAGACGTCCCCAAGATTTTGGCCAAACGCAAACCGTACTCTAATGCCAGTAAACGATGCAATCTATGCTTACATGAGAAATTTGTAATTATCTTCAGACCGGACTTGAGCTCATTAAACAAAAGGAATGAACTAATCACCACATGCAGGCATAGAAAGAAATTCTTATTGTGCAACTCAACCTAACTCTGTTATTTATTATTATTATTGTTGGCTAACAGACATTTACTACAGTGACATGGTCACAGGTCACTATTAGGTATATCAAATAAGGTGGGATCGTTTCAAAAAAACCTTAAAATCGTGATACGTGTCTCTATTTTAAATAGAAGGTGTCAAAAAAACATAACATTTTTGGTATCATATTAAAGACAATTTATCCAGCTAACCGAATAAAAAAGAATTAAATCCACATGTTTAGCAACAGTGAAGTTATCAATCTAAACGTCGAGTGAGTCAAGGGTGGGAGCGGTGGATGAGGAGCCGGTGGATGAGGCGCCCATAGGTTTCTACACAAAATAGTGGAAAACTAGAACTTTTGAAATTGATGCCATTTTAAAATTATACATAGGAAAGTTTTCAAACTTCTCATATGTGTTAATAACATGTGCCTGCTACTATGAATAATAATATTGACTTGTTATCTAGACATTCTCTACTAGAATATGATGTTCAATTCAGGGAGTGTTTTAATGTAAAAAACACACAGTTTTATTCATTTTATTGATTAAACAATGGCCAAATCGCAGTCTCTCTATTTGATTTGTGTGACTCTTCGGTCCTTTTCTACCCTGGGTAGTAAAACATTTAACTAAAAAAGCCAGAAGTGTTTTTTCACAGAAATGTTCATAGATTTATGAAAATTGTGCTATTTAGACCTATTTTGGACCACCCTGTATTTAAAATAAAAGGAACTTTAACGATATTCGTGTAGTTCATTTTGATAACCATTTTCTTATAAATTGAATAGTCCATGCTAACTTAATTTCATAGAATATTATATACAAACCTTTATTTTATGCATTATTTCATCATAAATTTAGACACCCTGTACTTTTCCTGTGAACATTTTGGGCAAGTGATTCTTAGCAAATTTGGTAGCACCTTCTGCGGTTGTTCTGATTTTGGTGACTATCTTCAGCTAAACCCTAATTGTACAAACTATCAAAATATTTTGTGAGGAGCAAAAACGATCAACTTTTTTATGTTCCACCCTATACAAATTGTACACACCCTGTATAATTTGATTTTTTTTTTTTTGCAAAAATGAAAAACCTTGAATCATAAGCTTTCCAACGATATATAGTTTGTGGGTCATTAAGTTTGTAAAACTTAAGTTTTGTCCCGTTTAATCAGATTTGGTGCATTTCTCAACATTATTAGAAGTGAAACATTTTTTGGACCAGTTTGTGACTCTGACCACATGTCCTAAGTGGATAGTTTATTGATTATTGATCGCTCTTCACACCTCATACGTTTTATTATACTTTCTATTGTCTGTGACCATACTTGAGTCAATCTATGTTGGACCAAATGCTAGTGTTCTTAGTACATGTATTCATAATACCTGATGAGTGGCTGTATGAAACAGTGCTGTAGTATAATCATGGAATTTTAACCCAGTTTATTTTATATAAATGCTCTACTTATTAGTATTGAGCACTCTGTTCCAAATGTTCTGGATTTACGTTATTGTAAATCTATGGTTATGCCACAATACTTTATTAACCCCCTACCTCTGAAACCACATAAACCCCCTACAACCCCCCCCCCCCCCCCCCACACACACACACCCACATAACAAGACGTTCAAACCCGGCTGAACGTCCCTTTCTTATAACAATAGATTATATACAGACGTAGACCAACAATCATTTGTTGTCAGACAATGCACACACTTCCACTTCAACTACTCTCTAGCAAACCAATCATCAAGTCGTCGATTACCAATCGATCGATCGACTTGTCTGTATTGTAGAGCTGTCTCACACTTGACTCGTGCCACTAATAATGTGATGAAGTCATTTCCAACTCAGGGGGAGCTGGATTCTATATAATATAATGTCTGTGTTAGGGCCGTGGATTTCAAAGTCATTTGAAATGAAATCTTCAGTTAAATCATGGACTTATTCCATGGTTAAATCAATATTTTTGTATTTATCGCAAGCTTTATTTCATTTATTTTAGGAACAAAATACATGTTCATTTGAGATTTTAAAAAATAGTAAAATTCAAAGAATTACGTGTAGGCCTACACATGTTGTTTAAACAAATTAACTAAACAAGAAATTATTAATTTGCCATTTGAGATTTAGCATCAATATAACAATATCACGTGATCACTATTGAAACATTGCGTGTGCCAGTAGCACAAGTGATTGAGATTATAACGATTTCAGAGACGCCAGACAAAGGTGACAACAAATGGTTGTTGGTCTGTATAGAATCTAGTGTTATAAGAAAGGGACGTTCAGCCGGGTTTGAACGTCTTGTCCCACACACAAACCAGGTTAATTTATTAACCCCCTCCCTACGGTACTTATACCACATCACCATAATTATAAACCTCCTAAACCATTTCCCGTGGCTACCTTATTAACCCCTACCTCTCAAACCGCATTACTTCATTAACCCTCGGCCTCGTGGATTGTTTGCATGCCAACTTACTTCTAGTGCTATCCTATACTATTTCCCGTGGTTTTACCCCCACCCGATACCACTTACTTCTAATATGCCTATAACCATTTCCCGTGTGGCAGTGAGCCCTTACCACGGTATAAGTACGCGTAGTAAGCGCAACGCACAATATCGTGCAATTCTAGTGGCATTTTTGAGCCAAATTCGGGCGTTTTTTGCTGTTTTGGAGCCAATTGTTACCTAATTTCAATGGAATATACTTTATCAATTTATCACACTTCCCGTTATTTTCTCTATATTTCATGCAAAGTAGGCGACACTTAGATCAAAACTAACGGAGTACTAAGGATTACAAACACACCCCCACACAAACACCCCCAACACACACCGTTTCCAGATTTATAGTACGATAATCTTCAAATTGTATGGTTAATTCCTTTTGTCAATGCTTAGATGTGTGACACAAAATATTGATGTGGTTGATAAGAGTACGAGATGTTATTAAAATCTTTTCCCCCATAATGTCTTTCTCACAGCACCTGGTCCGGTTAATTCTCTACAAGTCACATCGCCTTTGTCATCGCAACTTAAGTTAACCTGGGAACCCTCCACAGAAAACAACTGTATGGAGAGAGGTTACATCGTAAGATTTCAACTCTTAAAAAATGACCAATGCAGATCGTTTAACAGTTCATCTGCAACATGGACGAATGCAAATGCAACTACTTTAACGTTTACTCTACATTCGTTATCGTCCTATTCAACATACAACGTATCAGTTAGTGGGCAGAATACCAAGGGTCCAGGGAAGAGGATGTTCGTTGGGTACACCACTAATATCACTAGTAAGTATCTATGACATTATTCATACATTTTGAATACGTGCGTACCACCGCGCTTCCACTCAAATTGATTGTTACATGGAAACGCGAACGCACAACGCAGGTTATTGATATATTTCAAAATTGACTTGTACACGCATCAATGACTAGGGGCGGGCGTTTTGTGTGACGTCGCATGGTAACAAGAGGCAGATGTTTGCGAGTTGGGCCCTGAACATGGATACACGCGAGACGACTACTCGCGGCTGTACTTTCAACAATAAATACTAAATGAAAACAAAACACGCTACAACAAAACACCATTTTTATATCGTTGTAAAATCGGTCAATTTCAAAGATGAGCAGCAAATTTGGTCTGCATGGTTTGAATGTCTGTCCATCGTGTGTCTCTTGTACCGCTAGTCTGCCCTACTACTACATATACTGGAGTACGTCCCTCAGTCAGACTCCGGGACATTTTGTAAGCTTCATCATCATGGACCCCAACTCGATAAAAATGAATTAGAACGATGACATTTCATTTGGAAACAGGCTAATTATGACACAAGTGACGAGGACGTATACAATGTAGGCCTATGTCATCATGTCATGGGTCAAGCGATTGTAATTTAAACACTGCTCTAATGTTGTGTGTCTGTCTCAGTCTCACCGACAAACATGGCCGTATCAAGCATGTGAAACAAAACTGAGAGGGCTAACAACCGGGGCTAACAAACTATAAGCACGCAAACAAACAAACCTGATAAATATATTATGTCTCATCAAAAGTGACTTTATAAATGTTTTAATTCAAGAAACGTATTCAAAATCGAAATCAGGCGTCATCCATTTTTGTTATAAGACCGGAACTGCCAAGATTTAAAATTGTTAGGCTAAACGTACGTACGAGCCTACTCCTAGCTAGGCATATAGCCGTCCCGTCTACGATACATGACAACCCATTTAATTGTTATCAAAACTTGACAAACACTAACAATGCAACTAGGGCAAGACAAAATACTTTTATTTGTCAAAAAGACTCACGATATCCTAAAACTTTATTAACATGATTAATTAAATGTAGGTCTAGGATGCCTAGGCCATCAATCATTACTCACCGAAACAAGCAGGTATTATACGAAGCATGGAATCGTACCACACGATTTAACTGCGATTTTGATTATATTTCCCCATCAATTGACCATAAACATAAGAAGGTTGTTGAAGTGATTCGACTTTGATCCATGACTATGATGAGACATTCACATTGGCGTTGACTTTTTCAATGATGAAATAAGCTTACAAAAAAATAACTTCAAACACTTATTCGGTAGATCTGAGACGAAACATTCGTCCAGGGTATGAAGTTATATTTCATATATTATATCCAATCGGCAAAATTGATGTTTCCTGCATCTGAATTCTTATCAGGATCGGGAATGAAGAAAGGAGCGTAAAGCCATGGTTAACTTCTGTCGTGATTTTGTTTATTTATTTTCTGTGATTGTTTGGCAACTCAAAAACTAGGTTAATCAGTGGCCCCGAACATGCATAATAGTTGCAGAACTGTGATTCACTGAAAACAAAAACTCGTTTTTAGGGGTGTTGAACGAGAATTTCTTAGTTAGGCATTTAGTTGAACCGAGTTGAACGAGTAATGATGTTACTTCTAGCAGAGTGTGCGTGGTCGAACTAATTTTTCAACGAATGAAATGAAGAATAGTAGTAACGCCTTTAGTTGGACACGCCCTACCAATTATATTGTGCTGCTGAACTAATGTCTGAAAATTAGTTGGACTACGAAAGGCAGACCTACGATTTTTTTCGGCCGTACCAGATGCCGGACGAGAGTGCCGCACTAAAGAAGTTGCCGCGCGTGCGTGGTGGTCAATTTGGTCATAGACGTGACGGCGGCGATCATTTCACTCGCAGCTGCACGTTTTTGAGATAAAGATGTCGCAAAAGTGAGTAAAATCCAAGATTGTATTTAAAACAAAAACACATCGTTATAAACTCGTAGACGTAGACGTAGTGATTAGGTTAAAGTTGGGAGTTTATTGCAGCCATGGCGTAATTTAAATTATCGTCTATGTGATGAGTAAAGTAAGCTTACTTAAATTGTAGCAAATTTTCAATAATGTACTTAATCTGTTTTGTTGTTGTTTCTTCTTGCAGATCAAAGCCATGCAGTAAGCAGATCAAAGCCATGCAGCAAGCCCTACATAGCCATAACAGTATATTTCACGTGTGTGTAGACCATATAAAACTGCTAGAAACGCTAGTACAAGCATCTAGTTGAGCATAGTTGAGCAACTAGTTCAGCTAGCTGCAACTAGTTAAACTAGTAGAAAAGCTTGTAGGGCTGGCACTATTAGGAAAAGTTAGTTGAAGGAGACACCATTTTAACTAGATTTTTTTTTAGTAGGGCACCCCAGAATATTAGTAGGACGCTCCAAAATTCTAGTTTGGCATGGCCGAACTAGTTGCTCAACTAACAAAATAATAGTTTGGCGAATTGGTTCCGCCTGCCGTACTAATATATATATTAGTTCAGCCAAGCTCTACTAGTATATGTTAGTAGATACAGACATCGTTTCAACTAACTTTTCTCTAGTAGGGAATGCTAGTTTTTGTTTTCAGTGTTGGTCTATCCATGGTCTATCTCATAGTCTTCCTTTATAAAAGCTGCTCTGCTATTGGTCAATCCATAGAAAAAACAATGACGTATTGGGGAATCCCCTAGATCAATGTAGATTACTCCATTATTCAAGGGGGGTGTATATTTACCTCGGGTGGAAATGACACAAGAATACGAACTCCAAAGTCAAAATATAAACCTTGAATAACCTAATATTTACAACTTGATATAGATTCATCAGGATTGTTCATAAATATGTAATAAATTGTTCTTTTGACGAATCCAATAAATCGTACTTACTAGTTACGTTTCGACTCCTTACTGAGCTGGAGTCTTCATCTGACTGGCAACCTTCTAATTTGTCCTATTGGTTTTATAGGCACGATTCTCGCCGATAGAGGGCGGAGTTTCAATCAGTTGGTCGTAATTGTTATTCAACTTGTAAGCCCCCTCGTCCTTATTTATTGTGTCTTGTCCTCGCCTGCGGATCCAGATGGTTTCTTTGAGCCATCTCGTTTTATGTCCTTCTTTGTCGATGATTTTGGCCTCGTCCCAATTTATGGCATGATTAGTGGCAGCCACATGGTCCGTGATGGCCGACTTGTGTTGTTCACCTACCGACGCCTTTCTCACTGCCCGTGTGTAAAACCTAGCCTCAACTTTATCAACCTCAGTTTTGTGTTCTTTAAGTCTTGTCCCGAATAAGCGACCACTCTCTCCTATGTAAGTTTTCTTACAACCGTTGCACGGTTTGTCATTAACAATTTCCGGAGTATGGTCTGGGTCCCGCTTGTCTTTTGGGTGGACTAACAATTTTCGAAGCGTCATGTGTGGCTTCATAGCCGTGGCAAAGCCGTGTTTCTTAAACACTCTTGATGCTTTCTCTGATAAGCCCTTGACGTAGGGGATGACTACAAAGCTCTTGGATTTGTTGGCGTCGTCTTTCTTTGTGCACTGTGTTAGTTTTCTTCTCCTTTTTGCAGTTTCTTGCAGACTCGACTTTTTGGATGGACCATTTAGGGTAGCCGCAGTTGGTTAACGCAATTTCTAACTTTTTCTCCTCTTCCCGCTTGTCCTCGTCTTCTGTTATTAGACTGTCTTTTCTGAGAAGTGTGCGAATGACGCCCAACTGTTGATGGAGGGGGTGATGGGATGTAAATTGTAGATACTGGTCAGTGTGGGTTTTCTTCCTGTAAATGCAGAGTTTTGTACTGCCATCCGGCTTCCTGATTATTAGTGTATCTAAGAAAGGAATGCGACCCTCTTCCTCTTCCTCGTACGTGAACTTGATGTTCCGTAGGATCGATGGTATTGAGGTGTTCTGTTAAATTATCCACTTCGCCTTCCTTCACTATCTCCAAGATATCGTCCACATATAGCTTCCATAGTCTTTGCTTACAATTTAAAGGAGCAGCAGCCATGGCTTTTTGTTCAAGCCATTCCATGAACAGGTTTGCTGCAATGGGACTAAGTGAGCTCCCCATGGTGGCACCAGCGTTTTGCACATAATATGATGCCCTTGAAGCTGAAGTAGGTAGTGGTGAGGCAGAACTTGATGAGTTCCATCAAATCTCCGACAGAGAGGCGCGTTCTTTCCCCAAGATTTTTGTCTTCGTCCAATCTCTGCTTTATGATCTCGAGAGTCAAGTTAATCGGTGTGTTGGTGAATAACGATGTGACATCATGTGAATTAAGTAGTTCCTCCTCCTCGACTGTAATGTCAGTTAAATCATCCGCGAGTTGTTTGGAATTGAGGACATGATGTTGAGTCTTTCCAACTAATGGACCGAGAATGTCCGCCAATGATTGGGACACATTATAGGTGATGGAACCGATGCAGTCAACGATGGGGCGGAGTGGAGTGCCTTCCTTGTGAATTTTAGGGCTACCGTAGATACGCGGGACATTTTCTGCTGTAGGATACAAGTATTTCTTGTCCGCATGCGTAATCTTCTCCTCTTTCTCAAGTCTAGTACTAGTAAGTACGATTTATTGGATTCGTCAAAAGAATAATTTATTACTAATATTTACAATTTGGATGCTAATCAACATTAAATGACAGTTAGGAATAATATTGGTGACTTTGTACAGACTATTCTAAGGTTCTTGTTTGAAATCGCTGACTTTGTTTTGGTACCTCGGGATTGCTATTGTTAATCATTACAATTGTACCATGGGAGAAATTATTTAGTATAAAGATGACTTATGATATAAGGAAATATTTGAATAAACTACTGGACTGCGTTGTTACACAATATCAAAATATGTAGAACTGGCCAAATCGTGCCCATTGTTATCTATTTAGTAAAACAGTCAACAACAACTCCCCTTCTTGGATTAAATGTTTGATATCTGATATTAATTAAATTTCAGGACCATCTGCCCCACCGTCTGAAATCCATATCGGCGAAATGACATCAGACACGTTGGCATTCTATTGGTCAGAGCCTTCGTGTGGAACAAGACATGGGGAGATCGTGTCATATTCTTTCACACTCACTAACAAAAACGATAATTCTGTGACGAGTGGCACAACGTCGTCGTCAGATGTGACCATTGAAAATCTTTCTCCTTTTACAAGATATAAATTTAAAGTAGCAGCAGTAACTAACGCAGGAGTAGGTCCCTTCTCAGAGCCAATGACATCATTTACCAAACAATCAGGTGCGTTTTTATTTTGATTATGAAAATAAATATGGAACTAAAGTTGAGCTGTCAAAAACCATGTTTTGTCATTATTTGGTTTAATCGACAAATATTTCTGCGTGAACTTGATTTACGGTAAGCGTTGTATATCAGCCGCCGGGAGTCGTTTCACGGAATAAACCGTGTATGGAGCATGCGGTGCTAAATTTGCTTGATAAACGAAATAAACGAGTTGTTACAGTGTTAAAGGTTTTCTTTATTCATAGTCAACTAACTATTTTATATATATTTTACTCATTGAGAAACAACCAATTCGTTACAACCATAGAACCCGGATGTTATGTCCATCATGTCCGTTGATAATCCAACACAGCTTCAGATCGTTAAAACAAATATTGTCAATCAAGCAACATATAGGGCCGTATTCTCGTACTAAACACGGTTTTAGCTTAAAACCGTGTCTAACTAAACTCGTGTCTAAATTGAACGCAAGTTTATCTTTTAATATCGACCGAATTCCTCAAATGTGCATGTATTTTAAGACCACACGATCTGTACGTCAGCTTACACCGGGCACGGTTGAGTAATCATTGAAAGGGTACAATTGGTGCAAGAGTTTAATTAAACGCGCGATAAACTACCCCCATATCCATGTTTAAAGTTATACACTTTTCAGAGTGTTAGACGTGTGTTTAAAGTTAAACACATTTTCGAGACTTGCGTTTTGTTAAGCAATGTGTTTTTAAAGTCATAGTTAAACGCGTGTTAAGCTTAAAAACGTGATAAAACGTTCACCCTACTTTAGGGACACAGTGACTCTGTATTTGATTAGAATGTTAAGTGCGTGGATGTTATTGCATTATTGGTACAACTGTAATCAGATTTATCTAATTCTAAATGTTTCTCGCAGCACCCAGTAAACCCAGAAATCTTCATATCGTTGATGTTACCCGTTATTCGGTTAACATGACTTGGGATCCACCAAAGCAGCTGTATGGAGTCATCGAAGGGTATTCAGTAAGTATTTTGTTATTTTAGTACTTGATGGTATCTTAGGGCTTAAATGATTTTGAGGTTTCCATGGCTCATGTTTGATCTAACCTCAATAAGATGTAAAGTGTAACTTTTTAAATAAAGAAGTAACACCCGTATCATTAAAGGGGCCCTGAGTGATACATATTATGGGAGTGCGCCCTCGATTTTTCTGGAAATCAGGTTTTCTGAACCTACGTAATACTAAGTCATATACATGTACTAACTACCATCTTAAACCGTTTACCTTAATTCGCCGTCTATCATGTAAAATTTCACGATTTGTTAATTTCAATGTAGACCACATCGTAATTATCACCTTCACTCACCACAAAACTTGCTTCAACCAAATTTCAATCTAGCGCGATTATTCAACTGTTTTACCATAAATCATTACACTTTAGGGTTCCTACGTACCTTATCTACAATTCCTTTTTTCCCGATTTTCCCGGCAATCTCTCAATGCCCTTTGTAATGACTATTTTAATTGACGGTTTTGAATCACGATAATGACTTTGATCAGTTGTTTTGTCGGTAACTGTGAATAATCAAATATTTTACTTTTGGACCTCGGATTGTCCCTCGGGGCTACGTCCCTCGTGCAATTCATCGGTTCCAAAGTGAGACTGTTTTGATTCTTCAGAGTTACCTGTAAACAATTGATACGCAGTCATTATCCTTTAATTGAAACACTTACATTGAGGCACGGGAACTTATGTCCTATACCCCGGGCAATTGTGTGAGTCTTACATAGTCATTATCCTATTGGTATTATTAAAATATTACAACTCTCGTAATTACCAAGCAGGAACAATGATATACAACCTATACCTGTTCGAATGTATGTACTTGCAGGTCGAAGCCAAGATTGTGGCAAAACCATACGTTAGCAAATTTGTAGAGAAGGCGGATCCTGATATTGAGCATTACACCAACAATACAGAGCAAAGAGCATACCAATTTATCAATTTGTTACCATTAACAAAATACGAACTAACCGTTTTCGCTCAAAATGCCGGAGGAAAAGGACCAGGAAGTAACGTAACGGTATTAACCGACATGGTAACCAGTGATGGTAAGTAATAATAACCTCGAAGAGTTGACCAATACGTCATTATGGATTATAACAATAAAGCAGACATTTGAAGTATACATGAGATGTTTAAATGTGCAAACAAAATAATCTGTCTTATAAGGTATAATCGGTAACCAATCAGTGACGTGAGCTTACCACTGCGCACAACGTGTTTAACAATCAATGGTATTGCAGTATTGATCTGTTTAATATTTTGTTTAGTTCTTAAATTATCATCCAATAATCCATACAGATATCTCGAAGCCCAAACCGTTATCTCCCATACCTGAAGACTTAATGACATCGACGACTGTACAGATCACAATTCCACAAAGTGATTCAGTGTATGTCACGTGAGTAGTATTGTGTTTATGTGAACATATATAACAGTAACGGACTTTCAGGATATGACGCGGTCGTGTTCCATTATTCATTTTTTCGAGAAATATTTAATTTTCCAAAAAACCAAGCCAATAATGGAAGTTTACAAATGGTCCAAACTGTGTATGGTATGTAATGGAAAATGCTAAATTGATTCCCTTTATCTTAATTTATATGTTACGCCAAATGTTAATGATCTGTCTTGTAAATACGTCTTGCACAATCGCAGTACCGTGTGTTTCCATGATCAAACTGTCACTTTATATTATTGAATATCTTTTTGCAAATTTGAGCATAATACGTTGTTATTTGGCTCTATTACTTATGAATTCTTTTTAAAAGTGAAATTTAAATCGTGATTTACTTTTGAAAAATTATAATATTATAATGATACTCCATTTGAAAATGCAAAAAAATCATGAGTTTCGAGAAGAAGTATTTTCAGAAATATCATCATTTTCGTCTCAGATTGCGAGCAAGAAATCGCTAAAATGCCTCGAGTCTGTGGCTCGTTTATTCCCGTTTGGAATACGCAACCCCCACATATTTGGTACCGTTCGAAAGCTTGGATTGTCTATTTCTGGGTTATCAGCTGTTTTCAGCAGGTCAAATAATCCTTAACCAATAATAAACCAGTTTAGAAGAGTGTTTTGGATAAACATTCTAAGAAAGTCTCTTTCTTGGCTTAATTGCTCCACGTGACTACTAGCGGGGTCAGACCGGAATCGGATGCATTTCTGTGTACAATCGTTCGTAATGGTGGGCGCACTCCGAGCGTACAAACCTTATTGTCCCGCTTATTGTACACTATGTTATGTATTGCGGTGTTTCTATTTTATTGACCTATTGCGTGCAAAAATCGCATGATGGATTTCGCCCAAACTGTGTCAACAATGCCAATCTCCCGCTACTTCGTAGTAAATATCAAGAGAAAACTATCGTAAAAATCGTCTTAATTTCTTCAGATAACCCGTATTGTATCATATTTTGTGTTTGATTTTCATCGTACTCATGTAATCTGCACATGTGTATGATGTCATTTGCGCGATTTATCATTGTGTTTGGTCTGTTGATCGCTTTGAATCAGCACTCAATTCAATGCAATTGGACTTGGTAAGCTTACTTACAAAAACAACGCAAACAAAAGCACTATGTCTGTGTTTAAAAGCCTTTTTCTCGAAATCACTATCTCCAAACACATTGTCATCAAAGGCCCGTAAAATAAAAACCAAAAGTTCAAATAGGTTGTGTAAGGTATCATTTTAAAGCTTAAAATATGCTCTTTTCACAAATATAAAAAAATTAAAAATTAAAATCGTCAACTTTACACTTGTTTTGTCGTGGACGGTCACATATATTCATTGACTCACTTAGAGTGTATTTGAGAATCAATAACAAATAGTATCTGGGACCTAAAGTACACTTTTCCAAACTCTAATCGAAAACTGTACTTACGATAGACCAACCCCATAATGGGGTTGGATGTGGTGTTGGCCTTTGACACGACATCCAATCTTCGTCTTGTGTCTTATATTCAAATGTTTGATGCAGAGGATATCAAGTTGGAGTAGAATTAGTGACATCAGCCATTCAAAGTGGACTCACACGACAGCCGCTTATTCCTGAAACGGAATCTGATAGATTCTACGTAGCGGCGGAGATATCAAAGAGTGATATGGGGAAGGAAGATCTGATATTCATCATTGGTGATGGTATCACGTATAGAATGTACAATAATACACCTCTATCAGCTGGGCAGACTTACATGCTGTATGTTGCGTATATCAGCAGATTCAACAAAACGGTAGGCCACTGTATGGTTATTTTTGTATGGTAACTTTATTTTTGATCATTGACAGATTTTACTATTTTACCATTTTAACGACCGTAGTAACTAGCGTTTGCATTTTAAGAAGCATTCATCAGACATACCTACATATGGAAGCATTCGCACGATATGTAGTATAGGGTTGACAAGAGTTAGAGTAATGGTTAGTGTAAGAGTTAAGGTTAAAGTTAAGGGTTAGGGTAAAGGTTGAAGTTAGAGTTAAGGTTTGTGTTAGGATTCAGGTTAGGATAAGGGTTAGGGTTACGGTATTAGGAAATAGATATGATGACCTCCAATACCCCGGATATGTGTTAAAAATAGAGATTCAAGTGAATGTTGTGGTTAGTTAGTTCTCTATTTGAATATAATAATAAACATCTGAATTCGAAAGTAGATACATACTTTTTTGAGCTGTATTTTGATCGACTTGTTAATATTGTTTTGTTTAGCAATAACCAGAATTTTATATGAATCTCTATATCTGTAGGAGTATGTAGCTTCGTGGTCAGACGGTACAGCCGTAACTCTGCCTGTACAGAAGGGTAATGTATGCCGTCTTAGAAAGGGTTCGAGATTCTAAAATATCGAAATTTGACAGAAAATGGATAAACATACACTGAATAGATTCAAGACTACACTTTCATGACAAAATTAAAGATACAGAATGTTTGAAAATCATTTGAAAGTATTCGAAATTGGTTATTGGTGGTTTGCCTTATATCTATCCGACTCCAAGTCAAGGTAAAGAAGCATTAGGTTATACTAGGCATAACAACGATAACTTTTATTGATGTAACTGATTATAATTATTCCTTGTCGTAAAGATATTTTTCTCCTTTGTTGCCATTTCAGATATGTTTTCACCGAAACAAGGATCGTTGCCTGTAGCAATAATACCAATTATTTGCATCATCATTGCAATTCTGATCATAATCGGCGCCATATTGTTCAAAAGGTAAGCAATTCAATAGTTAAATTACTGTGCCTTTATTCATTAGAAGTTACGTGTATATATTAATTGATACAGTTAATGAGTTACCTACATGTATGATTATTTCAAAGACAAATGCTTATCTAGGCTTTTGTAGATGGGAATTTCCCGTGTAATAAAGTTATCATAAGTGCGGTTACTTTGCCAAGCTACTTGTTAGTAAATTTTAAGTAATCAGGTAATCGTTTGACACATTGCCAAAATGGTATTGCCCTTCGTTGCCACTGTCCATTGTTATACCTATGTATTTCTTATCTCAATTACCTCAATTAGCTTTTGTACCTTTTAGCCTATCTGCCTTCCAGCCCCGTATCCTCAACGTTTATTACTGGATCTTGAATGGTTCAACCTGACTTTTTTCTCTTTCAATTTAAACGAGATATGTAGCCAACAAAAACAAAAAAACCTAGAATTTGACGGTATCAATAACAATACGTCTCACTTATGTACCAGGTATCGTAAGGGACCTCCAAGTGATACACCAACGAACATCGCCCTATCACCACGACATGGTAAGACTTCTGAAAGAGTCGGACTAATTCATAATCAATCGTTACCCCCAATAAACGCGCCTATATGCCTTGATTGAACTATAACCAGGAAGGATTAGACCAATACCATGTGGAAACTGAGAGGTTAAAATATGCTTTTCATTTCAGCTTTCACCTCGGTATAGGGGATACGCCCCAACGTTACCCCTTAGATACACCAAAACCTGGCACCAAAACAATAGTTAAAACTTGACAAACCTGCTTAGACGTGTTGTCGTTTAGATTATGGTCAATATGGTCAAGTAAAAAACTTGACAACATTATAATTATGAACCATTTAATTAAACCCTTTTTAATGTAAATGCAAAATGGTGACTCATTTACTCAATTCTCTCTTAGATAATTCAAACCAACCCAATAGAGAAGCAGTAAACAACGCAGAGACGTCTTCTACAATCGCAATACTTCCTTCACCAACCCCGTCTATTGCAACACAAACTGGACCAATCAAACTTACCGCATTAGAAATATACGTGTGCGCCAAAAGTCAGGGTAATGCATTCAAAGTGGATTTTATGGTAAGTTACATAACTATTTCGACGGCAGAACGCTTAGCAATCGCAAATGTAATTCCAGGAAATCATTTTGTGCAGTTGATGCCCTTCCTTTTCTTTAAACATGTTAAATCTTCCTGGAATTGAACTTCACTTAAACAATATCCAGTAGAAAGTTGTATAAGGATTTGATACTGTGGGAAACTTAATATCTAAGACGATGTAGAGGCAAATATTATCCCATGAATTTGAATCATTTTCTCGTTTATGGTCAACTCTCATGAAAATAGTGCAAATGAGATTTCAGAAGTTAAAAAAAAAAATTGTCTCCAATTTTATTTATTACACTATTTTAATAGTAGACATGTAATGGATACTAGATTAACAAAATAGTGAACAACACTCATTGCATTTGTGTACAATATAACGTTGAATTTATATTATAATATCACTTGTTTGCAGATTTTGTTCCATGTTTATTACGTTATATACTTCCTATCAGCTCTAAATCAGAACGAGTTTACAAACTGTGATGCCAAAAACACAAAATTGTAGTTACGAAAGCATACTTCTACCAATTACAGCGAACAAAATGCAATGTAATTTTGTAAATTGCAAGTATTATGAATCGTTTTTGGTCTTCACATTTCTGTTTGAACCTCAGCTTTAAAACTAAAAAAATGCACGGTTTTCCAAAATGAATATCTGTGTGCAAAGTATAAAATATATCTTTAATCGTATCTTTTTCCAATCGTTATAATGTGTTTTTAAAAGCTAGCTCAGAAACAATAAATATTATGCTTTGCTAATAACGCTGGCATTGGTATTCGGACTTTATGGGGTGGGTAACGTAATAAACATATACAAACACATGTAAACAAATATATTCAACATCGACCAAGTCAGTTTATTTTGTACACAAACATATCTTGTAAACGGTATTTTAGTAAGTTAAGTTGCCCAAAGTCCACTGAAAGACAAATCTATATAATATTGTCGACTTGCTCTTTTGATGTAGGGTAAATATGGTGAATAACGTAATAAACATGGTCACTAAATTGACAGATGTAACATGGCACTTTACAGATATGTTGTAAGACCATGACATTATTACCTTTATGTAAATTTTAATAGCACTAAATATTGAATAGCCTTTTATCTCTTAAAATTAGTAAGATATTGATTATTTAAAATGATGGTAGTAGAATTGTTAATAAGACTGTACTCTGATGACCGTTTTTGTCTCCACTATTGCATTTGGTTCTGCCGGTATCGCCATTGGTTTTATGCACTGTGTGGCACATATTTCTGTATAATAATGATAACAAAAAATTTAAAAAAAATTGATGACAAATATTGCAGCTGTTTCAGCTAGGTATACCGTATTTATTCACACAATTATACGAATTGGTTTATTACGTTAACCAATAGTCATAGAACTATCATGCATCATTGAAGCATGCAAACAAATGAGATTGTGTCAGTATGTGAGACAATATGTATGTACACTAAGTTAACATTCATAAACGCATAATAAATGTTGAATCACTATGAACAGGGTGCAATTATATTTATCAAATGATGAAAAGTTTATTACGTTGTCCATTATAAGGTGCACTGAAAAATAATTTGGTGTCATTTTGACACTAAAACAAGCGTCAAAAAATGGGTCCTCAGTTGGCCACCTAAAGGTGTCAAATTGACACCATTATGGGTGTAAAATATGACACCTTAGGGTGTCATATTCATTTTGACACCTTTGGGTGGTTACCTGAGGACCCATTTTCGAAAATGCCATTACACCCCAAATGGGGTGTAATATTGACTCTCTTTAAGTGTCATATTGAGTTTGACACCCTAAAGGTGTCAAATTGACACGATTATGGGTGTCAAATTGACACCAATATGGGTGTCAAATACCTTTGGGTGGTTACCTGAGGACCCATTTTCGAAAAATGTCATTACACCCCAATGGGGTGTAATATTGACTCTCTTAAGAGTCATATTGAGATAGCACATGTTTAGGAGCCGTTTTCTCGTCGCCATTTTGTTTGCATGTTACGAGCCGGTAAGACTGGTAAGTACCGATCTGCTCCATTTCCAGACATTTTTGATAATAATTATGATACAATTAGCGTAATGTAAGACGTCCGTATGAAAAAGATGACCACTGAGCCAGATAAATCGGACTACATGTATGTAATGTTGCACATATCATCGTATGCATGCATGACGAACACACACATAGTACTAGTAGGTCCATGCACTGACACAGTCCAACAAAATGCTAGTCTCTGACTATGAAATTGTAATTCATTTCATCAGTTAGTTGGCGCAATATTAAACAACATGAACAAGGCTTACATTACGCTAATTGTATCATAATTATTATCAAAAATGTCTGGAAATGGAGCAGATCGGTACTTACCAGTCTTACCGGCTCGTAACATGCAAACAAAATGGCGACGAGAAAACGCATGCGTTGATATGTTGATAGACGCCCAAATTGGTGTCAGAATTACACCAATTGGTGTCAGAATTACACCAATTTGGTGTCAGAATTACACCAATTGGTGTCAGAATTACACCCGTTGGTGTCAGAATTACACCCGTTGGTGTCAGAATTACACCAATTGGTGTCAAAATGACACCAATTGGTGTCATGCTGCTTCGACACCTCTAAAAACCGTGAGCTTTCCCGCCAACTATTGACGCCCTTGGAGTTATTTCAATTAATCTGACACCAGTTTTGGTGTAAATCACTAAATGATCACTGAAAGGTGTCCGTCGGACACTTAACGGTGTCAACGTAAATTACGTGCAAACCCATATCATTGACGATTACACCAATTTTGGAGTCAAAATGACGCCTTTGTAAGTGTCATTTACAGTTGACTCCAAGAAGGCGTCGCTGTGACACCAATTTATTTTTCAGTGTGGTTTCAGTCCTCACATAGAATAGTCCACATATTAAAATTAAAACATTGGATACAATGTATGATACTCAAGTACATCAATCATGAAAGTTACTGAATTGATGCCAACATTATCATGAGAATAGACAATGAGGTTGGTTACGTTATCCTGTTTATTACGTTATTGGCGACAGCAACAGTGCCAAATGCTAGCTTATAACATATATACAACGCAATCAATGTACACGTTAGCGATACCTACTGCATGTCTTCACATTATAAACCCCATTTCGATATCATAGGTCCATTTGCAATATTCCTAAGAGATCTATATGACTTCAACTTTCATTCAGCGTAATTTTCATGTTACTTACAAGAACAAAATAATAAATTCTTACCATTCGTCGTGTTTTGTTCGCACTGTATTTTCAACAAGTATTCCCAATGTATGCCTGCTAAAAGGGCCTGCCACATGTCTTTGCTTAATACAGTCGTAGAGTGTGGCTGTCTCTTTATCGATTTATTTGATAACGTAATAAACGATAACGTAGTAAACGTTTTTCGTACACATACATGTAGTACCATGTAGAGCTAGCGAGTGCTCCAAGTAACAACAGAGTCTATGTGTATGTATCAAATAGGTTTTTAACAAAAAATTAGGTTTTTTCGGCAGCAATCTGAATAACGTAATAAACATCCTTAACAAGGTAGCATGCTTTGCAGCATTTTGATTTATTCTCAAGGTCAGACATGCTGCTAAAGAATTTTAAAGATATTATTTTCAAATACCAATGTTCTTTTAGATTAAGAATATGTACATTTAAATGTTTAAATGGCAATTTTTTAACAACTTTGATATTCTATATATCGCAGGTAACGTAATAAACATCAATATCTCGGACAGAATATATTAAATTGAAACAGGTTAACATCGTAAAAAATGTGCATTTTTTTCCTAACCATTGAATATCGGTATATGTTCCCTACAAATTAGGACACGTTTTGTAGAAAGTGTTGTACTTTTCGTATTGTAATTAATAAAGGCAACATTTACTTTTATGCTGCGGACATGGACATTTCGCTGATTTGGGGTATATGAGCGCAATTTTTTTAGTGAAAACACGATCAGAAGTATACCAAAGTATATATGTCCATATAGAAAACATCGAGATCTATCCAGAAAATAAGTTTTTCAAGCAAGAAAACATTGTATAAAACGGTATTGGACCAAAGATATCAAAAAGTTAATTTTGCACTGTTTTCATGAGAGTTAACCTTATATCCTTCATTTCTTTTTGAAAATCCAGACGCTTCCTGGAGATAATCTCCATTCTTGGGATGCGTCAAAGAAGCCTGAAAACACAAAGAAAAACAGATATGCAAATATCACGACATGTAAGTTATATATGCGATGTATTATTCACCATGGGTATTTAATATTAAGTAAAATATATTACCGGTGAGATACTAATATAATTCAAAACAGTTCATCGATATTAAGCCAATTTCAACCTGAGCGGGGGAAAAAGATATAAAAATAAAAGATAAAAAATAAAAATTAGAAAATAATACAAACGCCACATTTTGTGGGAAAACATGATATAATTATTCTATCCTCAAATCGTTGGAGTCGGAAAATCAACTCTATCGTTTTATTGTTTCCGGTGTAGTTTAAAATACGATATACGGCGGTCTGGTTTTTTTCTGTCATAAAATATCTATATATCCATATTTACAACCTAATACTGCATGACTGCTTTTAAGAAAAGAAGTAAGGCTTGCGTTGAAAAAAACAAATTATACAGTTTTGTCTTAGCTTGTGAGTTGCTTACGAGATTTTAAATTTTATTCAGGAAGAAATATCAACTGATTAAAATAATACAATATTCTTTTTCATTTGTAATCGACAAACCATAATTTTGTAACGATAATGGATCATTTTGACAACAGATGACAAGTC
Organism: Ophiura sarsii; assembly: GCA_035610835.1. Classification (NCBI taxonomy): domain Eukaryota; kingdom Metazoa; phylum Echinodermata; class Ophiuroidea; order Amphilepidida; family Ophiuridae; genus Ophiura; species Ophiura sarsii. Next base: position 2,847,694 of record CM069447.1, read on the forward strand.
AAGGGTCGTACTTCAGCTTCTTGAGAATGATCTGCATTCGGATTACATAAACGCCAGCTATATTGATGTAAGTTGTCAACATTTTTATATAGATATAAGATCATGTTGTATTGTTAGATATATTTTGATTTATAAGAGTATTCAATAAGGAGTGACGACATTTCGTTCATATAGATCTTACATCTATTAAACTTTGTGAACACATTGACTTCATCAACAAAGTGATTACTCATAACAGCGAAACATGGAGGGGGGGCCTTCTCCTCCCTAAATCTCAAACTCCAAAACATCTGTTACTATAAGGGAGCAGTTCCATTTGTACGCGATAAAAATTGCGAGAATGTTCCGGGCCCCGATGAGTTTTTTATCAGGCCCCGATGAGATTTTTATCGCGTACAGTTGCGAGAAGCAAAGGATTATTTATCGAGTAGCGTATTACCGCTTGTTTAAATATAACGAAAGATAAGTGGTCGGTATGTAAATAGAGCTTCGGGCTATTTATTCTAGTTGTAAGGTACAAATTCAGCATTTCATGTTTTTAGAGATAATGTTATTGATTATGGATGTTTAACGTAAATTGTATTATCCTCGTGTATTTGCTAAACAATGTCCCGCTCTATTTGCTAAACATACCCCAGGGTATGGCAGAGGCCTCGTATCGGGCCCCGATGTCTATTTTATCGGGGCCTGATGACTATTTTATCGCGAATCAACTTGACAAACATCGGGTCCAAAACATATCAGGCCCCGATACAGTCGCGATAAATTTATCGCGTATAAATGGAACTGCTCCCTAAGTAAAACGAACATGCTTTTGTCAAATGAAATTGGTAAAGATCCTATTTGGGGGGTTTTTTCTTTCAAAAAAGAAAGAAAAAAGTGCCCTTTGTAAAAAAATAACCAAATCAGCCATTAATAGAATATGTGATCTTGTCAAATGGAATGTTCATTTTACTGCTCCAGTGTAAAGGCACTCACTTGTACGTTTCGGATACGTCTGTAACCTTTGTCAACACTCTTGGTAGTGACGATCTTGATGAATCACGACGCTTTTTTGCAGTCTTGGAAATGCCAGTCGATTTATCATCTGGGGATTTTTTACCAGATGATAAAAGATCGTCGAGAACGTGGGTGAGGTTGTATTGCCCTTCTTCTCGGTTCATCGTGGAGGTCCCTCTCTCTCTGATTTCAAATGCCTCTCTGATTCATCTTTTGTATCTGTCATGCCTCGTGCCAATGACCGTTACCTCGTCCCATCCGATAACATGCTTGGAGCCCACAACATGGTCAGTTATTGCTGATTTGTTGACAGTAGTTGAGACATGCCTTTTCCCTCCTCTTGTGGTTGTTGTATTTCTGGCCTTATATGCCTCTTTCTTATGCTTGCTAAGTCTGGTGCCGAATTGTCTCCCGGTTTCTCCGATATAACTTTTGTCACAATTCGTGCATGGGATATCATATATTGCATCCGAAATGTTGTGAGGATCGCGTTTGTCTTTAGGATGAACCAACTGATTGCGAATTGTACAGTGATGTTTCATAGCCGGGGAGATTCGATAGGGTTTCATAGTTCTGGCTACACATTCAGAGACACCTTTCGCATAAGGCAAGACAACAAAACCACGGCTCCTGGTGTCTTCATCTTTCTTGGTGTTAGTCTTTTTCTTAAGTGTTGGAGTGGACATATGTCTTTTTTACTTTGTCAAAACACCAAGTAGGGTAGCCGCATAGTCATAGGGCATCTTGTACTTTTGTTCTCCTCCTCTTTTTTGTCCACTTCTTCGGTGATCACTCGATCCTTTCTGTCGTATAGAGCTCTAATTACTCCAAGTTTTAGGGGATGGTGAGAATAGTATTTTAAATACTAGTCGGTGTGCGTTAGTTTCCTGTAGATCAAAAGCTTTACTGTGCCATCCTCCTTGCTGACAACTCCCAGGATGTAATCAACATGAGCCATATCTATCGGGGAAGGCGTTGGCCTGTTGCACCAAGTGTTTCATTTGTGTCAAAGTTAAGTTAAGTTTTATTTGCCATATCAAGACACAGAGATACAATACATCAGACCAATATACAAATCTTAAAAACTACAACAATTAACACAACATAATAACCCTAACCCCGGTTTAGGATTTTTGACCGGGATCACAATTTTCGAGGAAAAAACATCAATTAAATCTCCGGGAACCTTCCGGGATTCGATCCGGGGACCCTCCGTTCTCAAGCCCCACCTCCCAACCACTAAGCCACGGCCCTCAGCTACACATTCGTGCAGTATACTGCACTCATTATATAGGCTCGGTTGTCTACGTCATCGAAACCGACGGCGCATGCGTTTGGAGAGGGACTTTGGATTAGCATTTTTAGCACTCAGGGGGGTTAGGGTTAATAAAAGAAAACATATAATGCGAAGGATAGCCCAAGAAAGCTCTAAAAAGGGCTTATTTCTATTGGGGTCCTTCAAATATTAAAACAGCACATATTAAAACATCATATACATTTGCACACAAATAATATTGCACTTTTTATGAAACAACTGCATTATAGAAAACGGATGAAAAAACAAGATAGAAAGTGACTTTTTACTGCCTTTTTGAACTGCCCGTGGGTTTTGGATGTTTTAACCTGAGTTGGTAGCAAGTTCCATTCCCAAATACCAGGAAAGAAAAATGTATTGCACTGCTGACCTTTAACTTTCGGAACTAGAAAATTTGTTGCACTGCCCCTGGTATTGTATCGGTGGGTGTTGGACAATTTGGTAAAATGAGAATTCAGGTACTCAGGTGCTATTTCGTTATAGATTTTAAAAACATGATTGAGTTTAAGTTGTTTAACTCGGTCTTCAACTTTCAACATTTCCAGCTTCTTTAATTCTTCATCACCAATGTGGGACCTGGGCTCCAGCTTCAAAATGAATCGAATCAACTTATTTTGCATAACTTGCAGCTTATTTTTCAACTTGGCAAGAAACCATGAAGAGCAACAATAATCAAAATGACATTGTATAAGGGCAGTGCCAAGGGTCTTACCGTCTTACGAGATCTTTCATTCAAAAAATGACCTTGTCTGTATAAGAAACTTAATCTACCACAAGGTTTTTTGACAACTAATTTTGAAACAGTTTCACCACTGAGATTTTCATCGAGAGTAATCCCAAGGTATATGACAGAGTTGGTAGGATTTATAATTTTTCCATTACAAGAAACTTCAAACTTGTCCACCCTGCTCAGTCTGAGTTTAGATCAACAAAAATTGACTCTGTTTTGCCAAGGTGTAAGGACAATTTGTTGTCGATCAGCACAACTCAAGTTCTCTACGTAAAGCATCAGAAATTACTTTTGGGTCTTTACCGGATATAAATATAGGGCACTATCGTCAGCATATTAACAAAAGATATCAAAGCATAGCAGAAACTTCTATTCGTAAGTTCTCACGTCCAACACACATACATGTTGCTTTACCTTTATCAGCGGGAGGAAGTATAATCTCTTTTCTCCTTTTTTAAGCTGTTTAGCGCTTTTCTCTCACCTTTCGTGACATTATTTTTCTGCGGTTTCGATTATACTTTAAAATACTCGCTTATTTTGCACGTATTCCTGGCTCGACGATTAACCGAGACGAGGGACAATACAACCTCACACACGTTTTCGACGATCTCTTATCGTCTAGTAAAATATCTTCAAATAGACTGCAAAAAGCGTCGTGGGTCATCAAGGTCGTCACTATCAAAAGTGTTGACAAAGGATACAGATGTACACGTGGGTACCTTTACACTGGATCAATAAAATGAACATTCCATAAGCCTTTTTGGAAATGCCTATCTTGTGCTGCTTAACTCATCGTTTAACGTTATTCCATGGCATGATTCTCATATTGCGGTCAATTGATCGTTTGTGATGACGTTTTATTGATGACAATCTACCTAATCCCAATATGGCATTTCCAGTAAATGGCATGGGAAACCAAACTTTCACAAACCCAACAACATTGTGTATAAATGAGAGCCATAATTATTTCTAATGCACCTATTTGTGCCATTTGAACTCCAGATGTATTCTAAACAAATGTGAGTTATGCTAAAATTGTTTATGGCAAAATGTCTTTTGCTGTACTCACATTATAACGTCAACCATCGGTTTATATAACATCGTTAATACAATTATTGTTACTTACATTATATCCATCTATTTATAGGGAATATATGAATCAAAGAAGTACATCGCAAGTCAAGGTTAGTACTTGTTTATATGAATCAAAGAAGTACATCGCAAGTCAAGGTTAGTACTTGTATACTCACTGTGTATCTCGTATTTGTGTCACGTCTAAAAACGATCGAAAATTACAATGCCTTTAATGGCTGACTTATGTAGCAAATGGACAACGAAATTCGTCGGTAGTATTACATAATTGACGTATAGTACGAAACATAGAAAAATAAGGTTTGAAGGGATGCTAATATATAATTACAGAGCAAAACGTTCAAATTATATCCTCATGCGTGTATAGTTTATAGGGGTGATTACGGCCTTAATGCACAAAATATGGCTCCAAAGTTATGCGTCACTATGCAATACCAAGATGTTTAGTTCTTATATATTTATATAATAATGGCAAAGAAGCATACTAAAAGTGGCGTATACATTATACATCAGCATGTTATATCACTACCTTTAGCTTTTAGCATTTTAGTAGCATCTTAAAGTGGTGTATGCACCACACGTTACTATGCAAAAAAACCCAACATTTTGTTCATAAATATACGTCCCTGTGTAAAAAAAAAAATGTTGATATCGGTGTTTTAAGCTTTGTTATGGTTAGTAGCGTATTGAAGTGGCGTATGGACAATACGTCACTAAGTCAAACCAAGTTTTCTATTTTCTTTGCCATACTCCGAATTAATTAATTAATTTTAGGTTTTGGGACATGGTAGAGTTGAAGAAAACGACATTTTAAAACTAATACGCTAAATATCACAAAGTGGACAAAAAAATTATCAAACTGTCCAACGCGAGAAGCATTCTTGGTGACCAGCTTTTTTGCTGGGTCAAAACGTATCTCATGACAATATTATAGTATGACGACCACGTAGTTAGTTCTCAGGCTGGTCAGGAAGGGTATGAATACATCTAGATAATGATTATATTTCTATACAAATTAACAATGATCTTTAAACTGTAACAACTATATAACATATGTACGAAATTGTGTGAATGTATACGATGCTGTAAAGAGAAGTGAGGATTGTTAATAAAACTCTTGCTTGGTGAAGAAAAACTGACCTTAATACGACACTATGTAATACCACCGATGAATTTTGATCTTAACACGGTAGTAATTATCGATTTCCTTTTTCATTTGCGTTGAATTTTTATATATATATAGTTCTTGTTAACATTATATTTTAACTCTAGTCTAACAATATTTGTTGATTATGATATGGTTAAGGGCCAAACAAGACTGCTTTGAAAGACTTCTGGCGTATGGTATGGGAATACAAAATCAAAAAAATTGTGATGCTTACCAATCTTGTTGAAAGTGGAAGGGTGAGTGTTATTATAAGACAACACACGATCTGAACTGCAAAACCATCTTAAAGAATACATTCAGTAGCGATATTTCTTTGAGAATGATATACTTATGTCATTATGAAGACAATTAGACAACAGTTAGCCAGGGTCCGGTGCCAGGGGGTAGTTATATGAGCAAATATTTAAAAAGATGCATATCTGACGAACTGAGGTAATCAAGTTGTCAAACCTGTCTCCGTTATGCAGCGATTTAAATTATCGCTGGTGATAATAAGCTAAACGTGTTGATAAAAGGTGAACTTAATGGTTCCATGTATGATTGGAATATTAGATAACCAGGTAGTGCTCTAAAGGTATAACTCCTTTTTAAAAAAAAATCAAATTATGATATGGGTTTAATTTAATTTATATATAGGTGAAATGTTTGAAGTACTGGCCAGATGTTGTCACACAGATGGCGGGAAATGTGACAATTACACCGAAAAAAGAAGAGGAGTTTGCAGACTACTTCATCCGATCATTTACTATTGAAAAGGTAAAGCAATCGTATAATTGTTGTATCCGTGTTAAATACTGCACGCTTTAAATGTATGAACCTAATCGATAATTTGGAATATTTTCCAATCTGGCTCAATCTTGCCTTTTGATTTGAATGAATCCTATTGTAACTATTTTGTATTGACATCAACGTTCATCAAACCGAGCAGGCAAATCTGTATAGAGATTCTTGACATGCTCACGAACATCTGTCAATAAATACCCTGCTTAGAGAGCACATTATTTTAAAGTTATAAGTTAATCGGCCGAGTGCACCAATGACGGGTAGCTGAAGAATAGCGCTACGTCGCTAGTAACTGAGGCGTAACCCAAAATGTTGAGAGCGCCAATGCCGGGTAAGCTACTAGGCTAGTAACTGGCGGGTAATTTACGCTAAATGTTATACCGGACCCAAGAGTAAGTTGGGGCATAACATTTTATGCCACAAGTCAGTCGATTCTAGCAGTAGTGTAAATTTGTTGTGAACATTGGAGGGGATGATTCGCTGATGCTGAAAGACCAATTTCGCTTGCATGCCCAGGGGATGTATATTTGAAGTGGAATGTGACCCCTCATAAGCTGAAATATTTTATATTTTGAAAATCCATTCATGCAATTTGGGGATTTTTTTTAGTCAAAATTTAGATCAACTCCTTTTGCCCATTCAAACACTAATCGCACCGACTTTGGGTCATATTTTGACCAAAATGTACTATAATTGTCCAAGGATCTTAAATAATGACTAAATAAATAAACTTATTATTGTTTTTATTAATTAAAACTGAAGTTTCAACATTATTGTGAGTGGAAGGGTATAACTAGAAGAAAAAAAATAAAAGTATATCGTGCAGTGCGTGGTCTGGGAATCGAACAGGCGAAGGACAAGGTATCCATGCCACGGAAGTATGAGTGTAAAGAGGTGTGTTATAATTGTATAATTGTTTGCATCGGGTGCTTGTGTTTGTCATTAAAATTGTGCTTTTTGGTGCAATATTTGTGTGTGCCCCTCGCCCAAAATATGTTTGTAATGTCTTGATAGTCCTTATTTTTGAAAAAGCGTTGAACAAATTCGAAATTGTTTGGCCAAAGAAATACCATCATTTTTGTTCGGAACGCAAGCCGACTCAACGTGGTTATTTATGTTAATTATGTACACTCACCTATGACCTAGCGAGTGACGACACATTTTAAATATTACGGAGGACCACTCACGTCAGTATTTTACAGTAACCTATAGGTTAACACTTCGCATATGCGCCAATTAATTTTGTAAGGGGACGATGCTGATTAATGTGGATATTTACCTCGCTAGTTACTATTCTGTTGTTATTCGCCAGTTGTGCTCTAAGAATTACATCGTTAGTAAGTTACGCTACAGTTACAGCATAACTACTAGGGAGGTAGCTTACCTCCCTATTAAGTTACCCGTCATTGGTGCACTCGGCCGAATAAGTATCAAGCAAACCGAATACGACCCATATACTATTTTATGTTATTCTTTACAAGGAGTCGACAGGTGAAGTCCGTGAATTGCGTCAATATCATTACACCACGTGGCCCGATATGGGAGTACCAGATTGCCCAGCACCTATCTTAAACTTTATGAAGCTTGTCAATGAGTACACACCAGATGATGCCGGACCACCTGTTATCCACTGCAGGTGAGGGTTGAATAATGATTCAGGGGCCTGGAAACTACAATGTTGAATAGAGGCTATTTGTAAATTTAGACGGGCTACTAGGTTAGACAGAGCGCGGTATTATCTAAAAAAATCATATGCAGTGTCGTAAATTGGGACAGCATTTTGTTAAAAGGTCTGATAATGCTGTGGTACATGAATAAGAATAAAATGTGTTCCGCACAAATGGTGCGGTTGGAACGCGTCGTTGATCTCATTAGATATTTAGGGCCGTATTCTCGTACTCAACACGGTTTTAGCTTAAAACCGTGTTTAACTAAACGCGTGTCTAACTTAAACGTGAGTTTATCCTTTAAACGACGTGTCTAACAAAACACGATTTTAAACTCTGCAAATCTCGTTCCCAGAGTGGTCCTGCGTTGATTGTATACAGGTATTTAATTCATTGTGGCCCTAATTGGTTACAATAGATATCGACCGAATGCCTTAAATACACGGTACTTTTAAAGACTACATGATCCGCGCGTCAGCTTTCACCGGGCACGGTTGAGTGATCATTCAAGACATACAGTTGGTGCGCGAGTTTAGCTAAACTACCCCCGTACCCGTGTTTAAAGTTAGACACGTTTCGGCGAGTTAGACGCGTGTTTAAGTAAAACAAATGTACGAGAATTGCGTTTAGTTAAACGCTGTGTCTAAAGTCAAAGTTAGACGCGTGTTTAGCTTAAAACCGTGTTTTAACTACGTACGAGAATACGGCCCTTTTAGTGTTTGGCATCGAGAAAAAAATCAAGCTAAAATAATCCAGTTGTTTTTTCAAAGCCGTTTATTGATCCCGTTAATAGGCCTATGTGCATTTATTTGTTGTAGAAATGCCTAGATTATTTTTGAAACGACCAACAACATTGAATAAAGAAATTGCGAAGTAAAAACATCGATTTTATTCTTAGACTTACTTTTCGGTATGTTTTCAATATTTCTTTTTGATTTTCTTTCTTAAGCAAGTAACCTGATTCAATTTGAATAATGGATTATTATCATTTATCCATAAGTGCGGGTGTCGGTCGAACAGGAACATACATTACTATCGATGCAATGATAGAGCAAGGACAGAGAGAGAGTGCTGTTGATGTTTTCGGTTTTGTTTCCTGCATGAGGCAGAATCGTATGCATATGGTCCAAACGTCGGTGAGTGGAATTTCATCAATAGTTCTTTAGTTTGAATTGTGTCTCATATATTCTTTACTCATCCAACCCATTAAGAAAACCGGAGATTACTAAAAATCAGACTTCAAACTGTATTTTTGTTGTCATTAAAGAGAAATAGTCGTGTGAATCATGGCGATACAAAACAATTCCACATACGATCCATTGAAACTGCTAATCACATTTCAACAGTGGGCCTGGGGAAAAACTAACTTCGTCAATGTATGTATGTAATACAAATTCCATTAAAATGGAATGGGCGGTCTAAGAGAAAGAGGCATGTGTTGTAACCATTTTCTGGCATGGGAAGTAATTTAAATTATCTGTTTCATACCAAAATTCCAGGGAAATGGTGTATTTTCCATAATACAAACGAAAAAACAAAAACAAAAAACCACTGTCTAAAAATAGTACAGGAAACCCATACCATTGGTCGGTAGGGGTGGTGTGCGTGTGTGAGATTGGAGGTGGGGGGGGGACCAACTGTCTGGGACACAAAAGGCAGTCACTTCTCCAGCAATGTACCTTGCCACATGTGACGACCTTCAGCTCCAATTGGGCCAATTTGGTAAACTAAAATCTGCTCTATATCGTTCTCTTGAAATTTGAACTTTTGAAAATCTGAAATATCACTATTTTTTTTAAACAAATTGAAGTTCAAACATTAAATTTCTTAACACAATAACTTTGAAAAGTCTCGTGTTGGGCTCTAAGTTCCACCCAAGAATTGGTCAATCCAATACCATTGACCGCATGCTGGGAGACCTTGAGTAAGGCCAAGGCGCTGCAGTCTAAAATCTTGCCACATGACTTGGCACACGTGGTGACTTTCAGCCACATTTGGGCTAGTTTTAAAACTAAAATCTACTCTAGGGATAATATATTGTGATTTATTTTCTTCGAAATTTGAACTTTTGATTTTACAAAATATGAAATAGCACTTGTTTCTATGACAAATTTAAGTTCAAAGTGTGAATTTCTTAACACAACCACTTTCAATAGTAAGACATTTGGCTTCTAGTTCCACCCAGAAAATTATCCATTTTTAATTGAATCTAACGAAAGGAGTGTATGGGTGAAAATGTAACATTTTCTTTCAGTTAATTTAGCTAACTTCGTTAATATCCAATGGATTTCACTCGTTCGACAGCAAACAATATGAATATTGACACAATAATTCCATCATTTAACACTTGTATCCACACAAAAAACCAAAATAAAAAGTCCTATAGACAACACTTGAAGTACGCCGGCCGAAACAGACCTCCCTAAGGACCTAGAGCCTTGAACCATGTTTGGGATAGCGGTGGAAATTGTAGCAAGCACGCTGGCAAGACACGGGTGGTGTGAAATAAATCAGATAAACGGTGAAGGAGGGGATGATTTATTACCCCTGATATAGCTTGGAATCGGGGGTGACAAGTAGGCTGGAAATATACAGGCAATGTAACCGTAATGATGAATTCTCTGACTTACTTCCTTTCCATAAATGCATACTTTTTTTTATCAAAATCACAATAACAGTTGCAAAGTCAAAGCGGTAGCGCTTGATAAATCTCATAATTTTGGGGTTAGCAACCCCTTTAAATAACGTTCGTAAATTGGTTTACTTGGTGAAAGTTCCTGAAATCACCAACGTTTTATGAACGATTACCAATAAAAGTGTAGGGAAAAGAAAGTTCTTCAATTATGAGAGGTGTAGGTGCATTGAAACTAAAATAACCCTACCGCCTACTAACTACACTAAACTCACTCTACACACACCCCATAACTCGCTATATTTACTCAATCCATAACTCGCCACAAGAAAACTCAAAAATCACGAATTCCACAACTCGCCACTTATTAAACAACCTGACAACTAGTGGCGATTTCCCCTTAGTCAAACAAGATCAACTATTTGATGTCGCTCTGTTGGGAGTATTGAAACATAAACACATTAAACAAATAAAGCTTTGAATCCATCACAGACTGCGAATACTGTAAACAATAAGCAGCTTTATACATGTATTTCACGAATGCGACCTAAACTACTTCAAAAAAACATGGCTGCCTCCATCTATTTCTAGAAATACCCTAATTTCGTCATTTTTTCAAACCCATGGAAGTAGGGGTCGGCTCGCTTTGCAATCCGCCCCCTAAAAACTCGTAAACTCCTGCGATGGCCGATGGATTTGAATCCACATTTCCCTCAATTATACTTGACAATTATCATTCATGTCTTCCCTATTTACACACGGCCCCTGCGAGGGTGCTCAAATGTGAAGACTGGAAAAAACACAGCTCCAAAAGTCTGCGCTGATAAACTGCTGAACATACATGAGCTTATTCACGCACCATCACGTCACATTGCGCAGGTAGTTTCACGCGGCGTTGTACAGTGCGTGACGCAATAGGTCGCGCGGTAGTACCTCAAACAGCGCGGCGTGGCGGTCGTTGACGCATTGCCTTTGAATGGACCAATCGGATGGTACATGTATATCTGTTGTTGCTGTGTACAAATGCGCAATTCCATGAGTATTCGCCAAACGTGTTTAAAGATAACGGCCATATAGAGGGACACGGGGACCCAGTCTATAACTTTGTACTCTGTTTTGGTCAACTTGTCTCCATTAAACAATCTTCGTAATTTTCGGATTGGGTGGCTCTCGGGATGCGCGCAGCTTTTTTTTAATATAGGCCTATGTCATGTATGTGTTGTAAAATGATATCAGAGTAAATTGTATTTATTGTTTATTATTTCAGGAACAGTACCAGTTCATTTTCGACGCTTTACTTGAGAACGTGTTTTGTGGTGACACTTCGTATTCGAACACATCATTTGGATCTGAGTTTTCTAAGCTCACAAAGATTGATCGCAAAACGGGCAAATCCGGCCTTAGGAAACAGTTTGAGGTAGGACAAAGTAAAACAATTAGAATACCTTAGAAGCTAAAAGGAGGTTGAAAACCATGTGGGAAACTACAAACTTGAGGATTGATCCTTGTGTTAAACTTTTACATATAGTGTTTACTCGTTTATTTTTAAAATCATATTTTGAATTAATTACGGTTTGTATTGCATTGTATTTAGCAGATCAATTTAAATTCGATTTTATAATTACATTGTACACTGTGTCCGATAAAAACTGGGTCAAAATGGTAAGCTAATATCCTAGCAAAAAATGTCATAACTGTAAATCCACTATTTTTAGATACATAGGATTGAATTAATATCTTTCCACCATCGTGTGTATACAAACAAAAAATTCCAATGTATATTACTCATTCACGGGTTTATTATTTCCAAAATATCAAGAAGTGGTTTGCTTTATTGCGCTAAGGAAAGATCTATTACCACTATATAATAATGCATTTTTAATCAACTGTAGGCATTGGAGAAAGTTACTGCGTGGCCCGATGAGGGTCATTACCACGGAGGCAAAAACGCCCTCAACGTTGAGAAGAATAGATTCCCAGATATCTTACCAAGTAAGTTTTGATATAATACTCAACGTCTTATTTCATGTATTTTAATCACCTGTGAAACACAACAGTGATGAACATGCCAAATAAAATGATTCCCCTTTGTAGACTAAGCGATCATGGTTATCCTGATTACTGGTTCGATTCCTCACTTCATAATAACCCTTTGAGTTTGTGTAGCGTTATTTATCTTCGATCTTGATGTCGTATTCCTTGCTTTCAGCGGACCGCAAACGTCCATATCTGATGACAGAAGTCGATGAGAACAGCACCAATTACATAAATGCCACCTATATAGATGTAAGTTAATACGGTATATCAATTAGTTCTTTTAAAGTAAATTTTGTTTTCTAATGTCAAGACATTTCCGTAGACTCATCATAATAATTGAATTGATTATAGGTCTAAGAAGAGCGCATGTGTTCTTTTCAAGAGAAATCTGATGTGCGCACTCTGTCCCTATTAAAAAGACATTATGTTGGAGATGTTTGAAGTGTGATTAATCCATTCGGCTGATTAGAAGCCCCAATTATCATGATTATACTTGAGTAACATAAAGGTCAAGTTCAGACATCGATTTTGTACTGTTACGTGAATTCTGTTCTTCTATTTGTTATGATTTGTCATTAGGAAACTGAAAACTAAAAATGCATCTATTTACTTAGAAGTCATAATATAATGGTGATGCCTTTTTTAATTTCCTGTAGCCTATATGCCATATTTATGTGATAAATCTATCACAGCTGGATGAAGCTCCCGATTATACTTGTGTTTACTAAATGTTCGTTTTATTAACGCTATAACAGTTCATGAAGACAATGCTCTATCGTACACAAGTTGGCTGGATCTCTACTGACTAACATGTCCTATTACTTTAGAACAGTATGTGCACTTGAACCATTTCATCGCGTGAGGGGTTAAAATGGAGTATTTACAGTTTTGACACCCTGCTTTGCTTTCATTTCGATTTGATTTCAATCACACTAAATACTAAGGCATTTCAAGGTAGTCTTTGTCAAAAAACCTTCGCAAAATTAACTGTCGAACACCGCCGAGCGAAACGATGCCGGGAGGTCGGTGGCCGACCCGTCAACCGCCTAGCGCAGCGGAGGCCGAGCATTAGACTATTGTTATAGAGGGCGCTCTCACGCACACACACACCAGCACAACCAACAACGCCTTGATGAAAGGCTCATTTCAAGGTAGAATCGTAAACAATAAGTCATTTTCACAATATGTATCATGTTTCTTCTTCTTTTCTTTTTGACGTCCACTCCAACTTGGTTGAGCGATGACATCCTTTGCAAGATTTGCGCCATTCGCTTCTGTCTTGACCCTTTCTGCTTGCTTCTGATAAGGATGTCAGACAAAGTCTGTTGCAGTCTGACCAAATACCATCCATCCACCTCTTAATTTACAGCTTTCAAATCATAACTCCCTCCTCCTGTTCACACCCCCATTTACAGTTCCAACAATTGCAACTTTCGGGTATCTTTGAGGATTCATACGCTGTACGTGTCCATAATACCGCAGTCTTTTGATGGAAATCTTCTCAATGATGGTATGCTTGAGTCCCAGTGTTTGTCTACTGGTGGTGTTTCTGATTTTTGTGTAGTCTGGTTATGCCTAGTATTTTTCTTAGGCAGTTCATCTCAAACACAAGTAGCCTGTTCTCGTCATCTTTCTTTAGAGTCCATGTTTCAGAGCCGTATAACAGTATGGACATTATTAGAGTTGTATACAGCTTTTAGTTGGGCGTGAAATCTCTTTGGAGTTGAATATGTCATTCAGGCTTTGCATGGCTCCAAGTGCTTTACCTATTCTGAGTTGGATGTCTTCAGTGCAGGTTCCCTTTTTAGAGATTTACCACCAAGGTATACAAAATGCTCTACTTGTTTGAGATCAGCGTTGTTTATGTTAATTTTAATATCAATGTCTCTCCGGCTGATAACTTGTACCTCTGTTTTGGCTATGTTAATTTTGAGGCTAAGATTTGTGCAGATCTGTCTCGCTTTCAGCTATAATGGCAATATCATGTTTATACGATACGAAAGGGTACAATTACGAAAAACTTATGGCTCATTCCTATTATGTTTATTTAATGTTTGTATCACTATCAGAGTTATCGTGAACGAGACCAGCATATTGTGACACAGATTCCTCTTCCAGAGACAGTCGCTGACACATGGCGTATGGTTGTAGACTACAACTTCTCCTCCATTGTTATGATTAACACGTTGGACTACAAGGACCCGGTGCGTATTTACATTTGGTATTATTATGCAACACTAAAAAAATTGAGTTCCGGATAGTTTCGGAGATCATCGACAATGTCCGAACAAATAATTCGCTTAGGTGGAACTAGTCTACTTTGAGTCGGAGTCGGGGAATTTCATTTGTGGCCAGGTGCACCCCCCCCCCCCCCCCCCCCCACTCACAATATCCTGCGCACGCCACTGTACATAATAACATAGTTGTTGTGTTTATACATATACAATTATTGTACCACAATAGGCTCATATAATAAATTGCAGAGTAAATTGCCTGCTAAAACACCCAAACCCCATTTTTCAAACTGTCTTTTCCTCAGAATTTCGGCCTTTTAAATCAAATAAGCAGATTTGATTGGCTCTCTAGCCAATCCTAGGCCTAAACAAAGTTACCGCAAACCATAGAGTTAATACTAATAACTATTGGTTGCAAACACGCCAGACTAGTTTGGCCTAACATTTAGAGCTATTGGGCACGGCAAAAGTGTCGGTCTTTTTCTGCCAAGGTGCAAGTCTATTGGAGAGTTTGAAGTCCTAAAATATGGAGGTAAACTGTTAACTAATTATTCTTTTTCGTTAAAACTATCGAATACGGTGTAGTTTTGTTTGTTTTCATCAGCGTCATAAGCTGGTTATCAGCGTATTTCAATGCAATCCCACACGTTAGCGTAAAACCGAAGTAGGGCTTACACCAACAGCAACGCAATATCGCCCAACACTAGGAAAACCATAAATCCATCCGTGTATTGCCCGTTTTATAAGCGCACCTACAACAACAGAGGGCAGCAGATAGTGATGTTAAAAACTAATCGATATATCGGCAAAACCACCCGTGTCGCCGTGTTATCCAGGGATTCTAGATAATGGGGACGTGCACCTGCTAGGATCCTGATAGATCCCGTTTTCTATTGTGCTCTGTTCAAGGAGCGTGAACATTACAACCACAGATACAGATACAGAAAATATTGTTCGAGTTGAAATTGCAAGGAAAACCTGTTTTCCCTGCCGATTTAGACCCAACAAAGCTAAGTAGCCTAAAATGTGCCCTTTTGCTTTTTTTTTGATAAGATACCACATTTTATGATACTTATAAGATCTGTGTCATTAAAGGAGAACCGTGCTGAAACATAAACCGACCCTAATACAAACGCTAAACTATTATACTAATTAAACTCAATAATAAGATTCTATAAAAATGTCCCATTATAGAGAAATCGATGATTTTACTCGATGGACATCGCCATTTTGAATATAAATATTTATATTGTGTGACGTATTTGTACCGCGATACACCAACACCAAATAGCTGTACTGAGCTTGCGTAGTCTAATATTAAGACCTATAAAACTGACAAGTCTGATGAATGATTTTATTACATTAAAATAAATATTTACTCTAAAACAAATGTTTATTGATATTTATATATTCTTCATTGGCATGAAATATGTTTAGAACATCAATGTTAACATGAAAAAGGGTCATTTCATCTCGAAAAATGGTACTCGATGCATGCTTAGACCAGTAAGTTGAAAGAGAAGGAGAGAGCTCCAAAATGTAATATTATCCTTCTTATGTGTTGTTACTCAATATGCTTTTGACTAACCCACTTGAAACGCTACCATTATGGTCTTGGCCTTGGTCTTACCTACCTTGCCAATCAACATCGATTGACTCGCTGCGAGTGTTACTGGAGATAATACTTCAAACACCGAAGTACACTGAAAAATAAATTGGTGTCACAGCGACGCCTTCTTGGAGTCAACTGTAAATGACACTTACAAAGGCGTTATTTTGACTCCAAAATTGGTGTAATCGTCAATGATATGGGTTTGCACATAATTTACGTTGACACCGTTAAGTGTCCGACGGACACCTTTCAGTGATCAATTAGTGATTTACACCAAAACTGGTGTCAGATTAATTGAAATAACTCCAAGGGCGTCAATAGTTGGCGGGAAAGCTCACGGTTTTTAGAGGTGTCGAAGCAGCATGACACCAATTGGTGTCATTTTGACACCAATTGGTGTAATTCTGACACCAATTGGTGTAATTCTGACACCAATTGGTGTAATTTTGACACCAATTGGTGTAATTTTGACACCAATTGGTGTAATTCTGACACCAACGGGTGTAATTCTGACACCAATTGGTGTAATTCTGACACTAAATTGGTGTAATTCTGACACCAATTTGGGCGTCTATCAACATATCAACGCATGCGTTTTCTCGTCGCCATTTTGTTTGCATGTTACGAGCCGGTAAGACTGGTAAGTACCGATCTGCTCCATTTCCAGACATTTTTGATAATAATTATGATACAATTAGCGTAATGTAATAAGCCTTGTTCATGTTGTTTAATATTGCGCCAACTAACTGATGAAATGAATTACAATTTCATAGTCAGAGACTAGCATTTTGTTGGACTGTGTCAGTGCATGGACCTAGTACTATGTGTGTGTTCGTCATGCATGCATACGATGATACGTGCAACATTACATACATGTAGCCCGATTTATCTGGCTCAGTGGTCATCTTTTTCATACGGACGTCTTACATTACGCTAATTGTATCATAATTATTATCAAAAATGTCTGGAAATGGAGCAGATCGGTATACTTACCAGTCTTACCGGCTCGTAACATGCAAACAAAATGGCGACGAGAAAACGGCTCCTAAACATGTGCTATCTCAATATGACTCTTAAGAGAGTCAATATTACACCCCATTTGGGGTGTAATGACATTTTTCGAAAATGGGTCCTCAGGTAACCACCCAAAGGTGTCAAAATGAATATGACACCCAAAGGTGTCAATTTGACACCCATAATGGTGTCAATTTGACACCCATTGACACGACACCTTTAGGGTGTCAAACTCAATATGACACTTAAAGAGAGTCAATATTACACCCCATTTGGGGTGTAATGGCATTTTCGAAAATGGGTCCTCAGGTAACCACCTAAAGGTGTCAAAATGAATATGACACCCTAAGGTGTCATATTTTACACCCATAATGGTGTCAATTTGACACCTTTAGGTGGCCAACTGAGGACCCATTTTTTGACGCTTGTTTTAGTGTCAAAATGACACCAAATTATTTTTCAGTGTACTTCCATTTGGTCTTTCCTTATACAGGTAGGAAAAAGCTCCTTTGGGCGTATATTAACCTGGATAACCTTGACCACATCAGCTCGTCTGGTTTTCGGCATCAAAAGTAAAGAGATGCGCTATATTTGAACACAAATTTGATGAAAATCCGCCGTTTTTCGGTAATTTGTGAACGTTTTCATTAGGTTAGAATTTCAAGTCTACTTTGATGCAATTTTTAAGGTCAAATGCGTGAGAGCTCTTTTGTACTTTTAAAATAATACTTTCCTGATCCTGAAACTTCCTGTAAGTAAGACTCGATAGAAAATGTAGTCCAAGTGTGAACGATAATTAATTTCCGTCGTTTGGTAGCCTACAGTTGTGTACATTTCAGATATATAATTTTTAAAACACATGTTCTGATCAAATTTATGGGTTATTTTGCTTTATCCGGATGTGACATCTACACTCAACTGTTGTAATGGCGGCCGTACTGTGAAATTGATAGTTCGTTGGCAAATTTGAAAACGATGACATAATTATAATGCTAACATACAAACCAAATGTTAGATGCCGCATTACAAAAATTCTCGTATATTGTGTACAAGACATTTTCATATTAAATTAGTGTTTGAATAATGAAAAATTCCTTGTGCATATCGTTCAATAAGAGAGAAGCAAAGATGAAAAATGAGTGTGATTGTTGATTAAATTTGCGGCGCTGTGCACTAGCTGAATTGGCGTGCATAATCAAACTATCGAAAATGTTAAAATGACGTCATAAGAAAACGGGCCTTCAAACAGCCGTGCGTATCCAGGTAGCGGCACGTGTACGTTATGTCATCGAATTATAATGCATTTTTAATTTTTTTTATCGTTACTCTACAGAGCATGGCCAAGTATTGGCCTGATAAAGGGAAGACGGCGACCTTTGGGCCCCTATCCGTGACGTGCATGGCAGAAGATGAACATCCACACGATGTCATCGTGAGAACATTCTGTGTATCCAACGTTCAGAATAAAGTACGATATGCCATCTTTAAATATCCCCAGATAGCAAGACTACGTTGGGCCAACGTCGGCAATGGCCGGCAAGGTCGCGGTCGGGCCAACGTTGAGTTTTAACAGGATTTTATGTCGGTAATTGGTTGGCAAATCAACGTCAAAATGACGTTGGCAATTGGTCGGTAGGCGACGGTCGGCAAGCCAACGTTGGCCCAACCATTAAAAAACACCAATGATAAGAGATTTAAGATATTTATATAGGTAAATAACATGTTAATAGAAGTTACAGATTCACTACCGAGAGGGAATGATGTATTTAGCTCTGCTGCATCGCCCATTTTTCCCATTACAAGTTGGTTCACTACCGAGAGGAAGTGATGTATGTAGCTCTGCTGCATCGACCAGAATTTCCATTATTTGCCCACCCCGTGTTTTAGATCTCGAATCGAAGTTCTAGAAACACTTTCAGGTCAATTATCTACCAACACTCTCTCTATGCAGTCATCCAATAGTCTATACCGGTGTGTGTGGTGTGTATCGATTGTGCCAATGTTGAGCCGGCGACAACCAACTGACGTTGTGCCAACGTTGGCTTGCCGGACAAAATTACGTTGGCCCCACGTCATATTTTGACGTTGGTCCAACGTAAGTGCTTTCGTTGGCCCAACGTAGTATTGCTATCTGGGTCATATCTTGTAACAAACACGATTCATACACTGTTATTACGAACCAATGGAAAAAGATGGAAACTAAAAATACGTGGGGTTCACTGAAAATTTGATATTTACAGTAAGGGTACGCGTCGAGTGTAAACACACTGTGCGATTTGTTTTGATTCGTTGCTCACGCAGCACGGACTCGCTGAATATTACTGTGGGTGTTATTAAATATTTATATTCGTTTGAAATAATATGAGAAGCGCAAAAGTAAGGCACAAAATCGTAATCTTTGATTATTATTGTCGTGTATAAATTTGGTCAGTAAGTTGCTAATTACATAGTAGTTGCAATACAGCACACCATGGCCAAACACTATATTGCAATATGGTATGGCCCTGATAGCGATTACCTTCACTGTCTATTGGCAATAATATATCTCCACATCTTGTCACAGAGTGGTGGAAAACGTACCATCTGTCATTTCTCATTACGTAACTGGCCGGCAGAAAATGACGAACCAAGATCGGTCGATTCCGTCATTGCTTTGATGAACCATCTCACGACGTGGAAGGAACAATGTGGGAATGAACGGGTCGTTGTACAATGCATGTAAGATATCAAAGCTAGTAGTACATAGGCTTATGTTCAATTTTTCGTCCCTTCGGGCATTTTATAAACGATCTCCACAAATTTCATACTTTGATCAACATTTTGTGTAGATTTCAAAAATTCTGGGTGGGAATTTTTTAAGTGGTGTCTTGGGCGCTTTTTGGGCTACTTTTGGCGGCCATCTTGTTTTGACTTTTAGATGGTATTGAAATTGATAAAATGGGAGTACTTGGCATGTAAAACATTTGCACACCACCTCTTATGGCATAATTAGGCATATGTGATAGGTAAATCTCTAAAAATAATAATAACAGTAATTTGGGGGGATTTTTGGGCTACCTTTGGGTACTTTTTGGGTGATTTTGGGTGCTTTTTGGGCTCATTTCGTCATAAGTGTGAATTAGGACGTTTTAGTGGTAATTGGTCATTTATTTTGATGGATTTGTATATATTTTTCTTGCCACCACATATCTGACGATGGGCTATGTCAATTGGAATTGCGTTATCTGCTATTTGGCCATTCGTGGGGATATAATGCTCTGATTTTTCAGACACGTCCTCTTTAATATTTCACCTTAAATACCAGGACACATACATCCTCGCATGTTTTTTCTCTTCTATACGAGGCCTGTTCTATAAAGAGTGTACAGTAACGGGTCTTCAGACTGTCCCAAAATGATTAGGACCCATCATTTCCCAAGTTCATTAATGTTTCTCATCATGAAACCAAATGAGATTAGGTCCATTGTTTTTTCATCATCTTTTACATAATACCCTTTCATTAGAATTTTAGATCATATAATTATCGGATTTATCAGACTGAAAATACACACCATTGTGTATAGACAAAGTGCAAAGAATTGTGTGTTTAACGTGTTAATCTCTTATTATAACTGTTATTATAGTGCTGCTTGTTCAAATCACTGAGTAATAATTCTCATTTTGACGAGTACATGATGTGCATCACACATGAGTAATCCAAAGCTTTGTTTCTACAGTGGGTCAGGCTAATTTTAAGGACATTTAAATGTGTAAAGAAGTGGTCTTGGATAATTAATACTGGCTTATACTTCTTTTTCACATTGGGTGGAGTTTCTTTTCAAAATTGGTAAACATTAAAAGTCCCTTACTTTTTAACTTTTGATTTAGATGATAATTTCATGCTTTAGGCAAATAGAACATTGTCTGTCTGCAAAGTATGAGGGTCATTCACAAAGTTCTACCTCCTTAACATCGCATATGAATGTCATCCCCATGACATTTGTCATGATTATCTGAATCATTTAAATTAAATGATGATCTGTTTCAGTCAGTTGTGGTCAAAGCCAGAGAGAAATTTTGGAAAAAGGAAACAGAAAAGTACACTCAAAATAAAATACTTTTTTCCTCTCCGTACTGTGTGGGATATAATAGCACGATTTTATACTGAAAATGGAAAAACAATGGATGTTATTTAAATATAATACGGAATTATCGTGTATGAATAAGCTTGTAAGCAATATTATACTCTTGTATATAGTATAATATCAACTTGAATGTATAATTCATTTAGCATACTGGAATACTGCTAATCGGTCAAATTAATTGTTACAATCCAGGTGAGCTAGAAAGATGAATGGGGTGTCATTTACCACTAATTCTGGTATTACAAATCCAATAGAGGACTCATTGTGATGTTTAGAGATGACGCTGACCTCTTAATCTAAGATGGCCACTGTCTGCCATCTTGAAATACCTAAAATATACCGTCCTTGACACCAATCTGCCGAGCAACTTATCACCCTTACTGGAGTAGACACCTGTTTGTATGGTAGCCTATACATATTTTGTTTTTGGTTCACCGCTTGAGTACGGATTTTAAACCGAAATCATTCAAATGGGACACCAATAGACACCGTTGAATCACAGATGACTGAACTGGCTGACTAAATATATTCATGGCATAAGATCATTTCCATCCATGTGATAATTTAAAGACCCAAGTGTTCATTTAATGACCATGAGTGATCATTCAATGACCACAAGTGATCCATTGTAGTCCTTTTATGATCCCCCTTGTGGTCCTTATTATAATCACTCGTGGTCATTGAATGATCACCCGTGGTCATTGGGACCTGACAAGGGATTAATTAAGGACCACAGGGGATCAGTTAAGGATCAAAGAGGATCATTTAAAGGTCAAAAGGGGATAATTTAAGGACCACAAGGGATCATTTAAGGACCACAGGGGATCATTTAAGGACCACAAGGGATCATTTAAGGACCACAAGGGATCGATTAAGGACCACAGGGGATCTTTTAAGGACCACAGGGGATCATTTAAGGACCACGGGGTCATTTAAGGAGAACAAGGGATCATTTAATGACCACATGGGATCATTTAACGACCACATGGGATCATTTAATGACCACAGGGGATATTTAATGACCACAGGGGATATTTAATGACCACAGGGGATATTTAATGAACACAAGGGATCATGTAAGGACCACAAGAGATAATGTAAGGACCACAAGGGATCATGTAAGGACCACAAGGGATCGTTTAAAGACCACAGGGGATCATGTAAGGACCACAAGGGATCATTTTAGGACCACAGGGGATCATGTAAGGACCACAGGGGATATTTTAAAGACAACAGGGGATCATTTAAGGACCACAGGGGATCATTTAATGCCAACAAGGGATCATTTAATTACCACAGGGGATATTTAAGGACCACATGAGATCATTTAAGGACCACAGGGGATCATTGAGGACTACAAGGGATCATTTAAGGACCACAGGGGATCTTTCATGGACCACAGGGGATAATTTAAGGACAACAGCAGATCATTTAAGGACAACAGCAGATCATTTAAGGACATCAAGGGATCATTTAATGACCACAGGGGATCATTTAAGTATCACAGGGGATTATTTAAGGACCGACCACAAGAGAACATTTAAAGACCATGCGGGCTCATTTAATGATCATTTAATGACCACATGGGATATTTAATGACCACAGGGGATCATTTAAAGACCACACTGGATCATTTAATGACCACTAGGGATAATGTAAGGACCACATAGGATAATTTAAGGACCACAGGGGATAATTTAAGGACCACAGGGGATCATTTAAGGACAAAAGGGTTCATTTAATGACCACATGGGATCTTTTAAAGACCACAGGGGATCATTTAATGACCACAGTTGATCGTTTAATGACCACAGGGGATCATTTATTGACCACAGGGGATCATTTAATGACCACAAGGGATCATTTAATGACCACAGGGGATCATTTAATCACCACAGGGGATCATTTAATCACCACAGGGGATCACTTAATGACCACACGGGGATCATTTAATGACCACATGGGATCATTTAAGGACCACAAGGGAACATTTAAAGACCATACGGGCTCATTTAATGATCATGTAATGACCATACGGGCTCATTAAATGATCATTTAATGACCACATGGGATATTTAATGACCACAGGGGATCATTTAAAGACAACACAGGATCATTTAATGACCACAAGGGATCATTTAATGACCTCAATGGATCATATAAGGACCACAAGGGATCATATAAGGACCACCAGGGATCATTTAAGTATGGACCACAAAGGATCAATTAAGGACCACAACACTGATCATTTAATGACCACACCTGATCATTTAATGACCACAGCAGACCATTTAATGACTACGAGGGATCATTTAATTACCACAGGGGATCACTCAATGACCACAGGGGATCACTCAATGACCACAGGGGATCATTCAATGACCCCAGGGGATCATTCAATGACCACCACAGGGGATCTTTCAATGACCACAGGGGACCACAAGTTATAGCATTATAACCCCATGCAATAATTTAAAGATTCGACCTGTTGTTAAACAATGTTAAATAACCCCAAGTGATCGTTTAATGAACACAATATTGACCACACACAATCATTTAATGACCGTGAATGGTCATTTAATAACTCGGACGATAATTTACTAACCCTCAATTGAGATCATTATATAACTCGCGTCACCCTGTGATCAATTAATAACACAAACGGTGAAATAATGAATGATGAATTATTTAATGACCATGTGATAGTTGAATTTCGCCCAAACAACGGTTACCTTTGATTTCTAAGTCTAAGCTAGAATCAATTTAGGTCCTTTAAAGAAACTTTCGTTTATTTTTTTACCAAACAGGCTAAATAGAAATTTGTATGAATCTTTTTGGCACAATTTGATACCAACCATGACACCTAACAACTAAGATAAACCATGATTAGCACAATTTATAGAAAATTAGTCACTTTCAAAAGGCACATTTTCACAACACTACGCGGGAAAAAACACCAATTATTAACAAGCACATACATGTAAGCCGTATCAGTCCCGTGTTGATTGCTGCGCATTTCCCCCCAATGCGCGGGTTAATTCAAATTGAAAGTGTCATGCAAGGATATGAATGTAAATGGATTTCTATTGAAAAGAGAACATGGACCGATTAATCAATTTTGTTTAGTCGTACAAGATCTTCATTTTTATCATGTACAATTAATTTGAACAATTTGAGTTGACAAATTCGGAGAGCAATCTTCCTGTGAGATTTGGCATTAATGTGCTCTACGCGCGTACAATACATAATTGCGTGTAAATGCTGCATCATACGATAGGCGGTATGAGATCGCGATGGTGATTTTAATCCATATAAAAACAAATATAACTCATTTTATCTTTAAAGGTTATATTTATAGATTAATGCCTTGTACATCTCACTTTACATGTATATGATATCAAAATAATATGATTAACAGGTGCAATATAGGCCCATTTAGTAACGTTAATCACAATTTTTTCTCAGTTTATAAGGGGTGCATTTCTTGGGTCTTCTGAACTCTTTAATCACCCCTTAGCATCCCTGGTTGCGTATCATTATGTATATTAGACACTGTCTCCTTGTTGTTCTATATAATTTGAGCAATTAGTTTTTAGCTTTATCTCATTTTTGAGGACATTTTGAATAAGATTTTTTTTTAAATATTTTTTTAAAGAAAAAGGGTACTTTTTCAAAATCCTCTTGAACTCGTTTCTTAATTTCCTTGCATTCACTTCGCTATCAATAGGATTGGGAAAAGTAATCTATATCATACTTGAAAGTTATTTTTAACCAGGAATATATTTGATTGTGATGTACCCATTTCTTTACACTTTTTATGAAACGGACCTCGTTCAGAAGAACCGCCTGTTTTACTGGTATTTAAGGTGAAATATTTAGAGTGTGTCTTGAAAATCGGAGTATTATATTTGAGTTACCCCCCCCCCCCCCCCCTCCCTCTCCCGGTGATGGCCTAATACTAATAACAGATAACACAGTTCCAATTGACATATCCCATCGTCAGATATGCGGAGGCCAGAAAATAAATACAAATACATCAAAAATAAATTACCTATTACCTTTAAAACGTCTAAATTCATGCGTATGGCAAAATGAGCCCAAAAAGCACCTAAAAAGCACCCAAAGTAGCCCAAAAGCACTCAAAAATGCCATAGTATGACTGTTCATTTTCATTTTTGAGATTTACTTATCACATATTTCTAATTATATCATAAGAGGTGGTGTGCAAATGTTTTACATGCCAAGTACTCCCATTCTATCAATTTCAATACCATCAACAATTCAAAACAAGATGGCCGCCAAAAGTAGCCCAAAAAGCGCCCAAGACACCACTTAAAAAATTCCCACCGAGAATTTTTGAAATCTACACAAAATGTTGATCAAAATATGAAATTTGTGGAGATTGTTTATAAAATGCCCGAATGTTTACATAAGCCTATGTACTATAGCAGGCGTTCTCAACTAGATTTACTGATGCGCCACATTTTAGTAACCAACTTGTTGAAGCTCCACTTGGTCAGATTTTTTTAGAATTTACAATGGCAAAATTCCCTTAATAACATTAATTTCAAAATATTTTAACACTATGTAGGCAGCATAATAACTAATATTACTGTTTTTAGGGCAAATACGCGCGTAGCGCAAGAAAAATTGCTGTATTTATACATCTGACTGTCATATGCCTATGGAATTTGGCTATATCATGATATGCTTTATTTTTTAAAAACAAATTGTAACCACTCTCGCGCCACTTAGGATGCCTTGATGCGCCACAAGTGGCGCGCGCGCCACCATTTGAGAATGCCTGTACTATAGTATACAAATATAATGTGGCTATGAGTGGGATGGTACAAATATGATCACGAGGTGAAAGCTAGATTGTTCCATTTCACGAGCCGATAGGCGAGTGAAATGGAACAATCTAGCTTTCACCGAGTGATCATATTTGTACCATCCCACGAATTTAAGACACATTATATTTGTTTTATATCATTCATGTATATTTTTGGGTCATTTAATACATCATTTCATAATTAGATTTATAATCAATTGATAGATGTCAAATAAGATATCGTACTCACCTACAGCAATAATGGAATAGTCCTTTCCGTCAGCTTTTCAATGGATTTCAAGTTGGACTGGTTGTAGCATCAGTCAACAGTGTTCATAAAAGCATGAATGTTAAACATCCTTCATGAGTGCTTAGCTCATAGTTCATAAAAATTCAAGTTCATCAAACAGTAAACAGGAACAGCAAAAAATTCAAAAGTTAAAACCAACGCATGTACAGGGAAAAAAATGCCATCATTGTTTACTTGGCATTGTTATTGTAGATGTGAACAGTGCAACCAGTGAAACTAAATGTGTGGTTGCTGCTTGTTCGCATTTCATTGTTAATGCTGACTGCTATGTCTTGTAACAGTACGTTTTCTTGAGAGTCACTCAATGGTTGTAAATCCATAGGCATAGAATCAAGGTCGATTACGGGTGCGCGTGTAACACTAGGCCTAGGCCCGGGCCTAGCTCCGGGACAGGTTTAGCGCTGACGTTAGTGACGAAACTTGTAGTAGGCCCAGTCATCAGTGGAGCTGGAGTGGGTGGTTTCACAGCAGTAGCAGTCGACATTGACTTGCGAGCAATAGCGTTGCTCATTTGGCGCATCTTATCATCGCTTGTTTTGCTGTAATGCTTGATGGATGTTTCAGAGTGATGCCCACTTACTGTCATTATATCACGACTTGCGAAGCCTTCACAATCCAACACTGTGACACACGTTGCACGTAGGCAATGGTTTGTGTACATTGTGGCACACCCAGCACTTGTCGATATCACTTTCATCTTCTTACTGAGTGTGTTATTGCCCACTGGAGAATTGCAGTACCATGGCTGCTCTGGATCTTCTGGTGCAACTTCACGTGGTTTTTGCCAGAAAGCTGGGCACGAAGGATGAAGTTTAGCTTTATATCGTAAGAATGAATCAACTGGACATCTGGGGTTTCCAGGCAGCTCATACATCTTACCTCCAATTTTCTCATCGGCATCTTCTCGGTTATTCTTTGTGAACATATCTCTTCGGGAAATAAACCGGATCCCCTCATCATCAGTCTCCAACAAAAAACCATGTTCTGTAACCCTCTCGGTGTTAGAGGATCACAAGCATCACAGTCCCGTATTTTCCCGAAGTCATTCGAAGAGATTGGATTCTTGTGCTGGACACTGCCAAGGCCTTTCATCTTTAGCTGCACCAGAACCGACTTAAATACCAAGTTGCTTTCTGCAAAATCACGATCTCTAACTATGTCCCATCTATGGAGTGCTTGGAAATGTCGCTGTAGTCCGAATTTAATTCCTTGCATGGATTTCTTCAAGTACATAGATCCATCTGTTTTGCGACAAGCCGCGTAGAATTTCTGAAGAAACTCGTCCAGTTCAGCTTTACTAAAAGCTTCAATGATATCCAGACTATGACCCACTGAGATAGCATACTGGGATAGTATGGTCACCGCGTATTTTATTTGTTTGTGCGTGTTCTTGGAGGTTGCCGAACTCACTAAATTAGACAAAACAGTGTCATCAACTTTAGCGAAACGGCCCGGTTTCTCCTCGAAAGCTGCCATTGTTGTTGTTGTGATAACGCGAACGTCTGATAATTATCGTCTGATGTTGTTGTGATAGTATAATTTTTTGCTAGTACCCAGTATTCCCCCACCGACTTATTCATGAAAAACCCGCAGGGAACCAATGTTTTACATCGTTGTACAAGTCGCAGTTCAAAATAATAACGGGATAGAAAGCGTATCTGTAAAAGTGTCGCGTGACACGAGGCGACGTATAGTATTACTATACGCCGATGGATAGTATATTTTTTATGAATGAACGTGGGATGGTACTTTTATTTTTAGTCACATGGTACTAACCAACCAATTAAATGACCCGAAAATATGCATGAATGATATAATGTGTAATACCATGATAGTTAGTGTTATATAATTCCATATTGTAACACGTAAGACTTTGAAGAATATGCTCTGTCAATGGTGTTAGACTACAACAAAATATGTTAATTCGAGATTAGGCCGCTTTATAGATCTTTATTCCGCAATGGATCAGTCGTATTAGTATCAGCTTTATATTTACCACATACTCAAAAAATAATGTTAAAGTTAAAGTGTAACTCAAATGAAATGAGAATATAATAAGTAATATACACAGTTCAACAAAAATATGTTCCCTTTAGATTATGCCTGATATTTTTAAAATGAGTTACTCCATCGAAACGATTTTTGGCACACATAATGTACGTGTTTACAGCAACACTAGAACGGGCTATAACTACGCAGGTGTTGTAATGCTTGAATGAGCACACATTGAATAGAGGAATATACCTCAATTCAAAAGTTGCTAAATGATGATTGTATTGAAGGAGGATTGTACCAGGGTCTTTGCTTGAACACCGCACACACGATATTGAACTTTTAGCAACTTTTGAAATGAGGTATTCTTCCATTCAATGTACTGTGTTCATTCAAGCATTACAACACCTTCGTAGTTATAGCCCCGTTCTAGTGTTACTGTGAACATGTACATTATGTGTGCCAAAAATCGTTTCGATGGAGTAACTCATTTAAAATAACTTATTTTTGTTGAACTGTGTATAAAGGATATACAGTTGGACAATGAACACTTAGGCAAAGTCAAAGCAAATTATACACTAATCCAGGGCAATCACGTAATTTTACTCGCCCAGTCTGGCCCGAGCATTTTGCCTGAGCCTGGTCCCTTCAGGACCCAAGCGTGTGTCCGTACAGACCGACCGTTTAAACAAACAAACAAACAAACAGTTACGCACGCGACGCGTAGAATACATGTATCTTCCGTTTTTCCCAGTATGTGCATGCGAAAAAAACCACACGTATGTAATGTACGAGGGTCATTCAATAAGTTCTACCTCCTACCTCATAACTTTGCTATTATACAAGCCAGTCGTATGAAATATTCCACAATTAAAGCTTTGAATCTCAGCTACAATATCATAGTAGATTGGTCTGAATACACTCATTGTACTTTTCTGAATATGTAGTAATAACCAAACTTCCATTTAGTGCGACGGAAACGGGTAAAAAACAGCCAAATGTCTCCTAAGTGCTATTCATTTGGCCAATTCTAAGAGACAAAATGTACCTATTGGTCAATTTCAATCGTTCTAAGTTACAAATATCTCTTGAACAGACTTTAAACAATACAAGTGACTGATTTTGTAATATAATAATATTGTATGTATTTTAAGGTTTTAATTGGTGTAATTTTAGGTGTTTTTAAAGTTCTTACATAATGTGTGTACAGCGCACTGTGACTCCCCGTGTAGTGCGCTATATAAATGTGTTTTATTATTATTATTATTATTTCTTGGCGGAAATGCTATATATAATTAACCAGAACCAGACAGGACATCAATCACTTTTAACCCTACCCTAGAGAACCGCTGCAAGAGTCATATTTGCTTTTCATAGGAATTTTAATTCAAGAGATCTTCATTATACAGGACTAAATGGATATATTTCAAGTCTCTCGAAGATATATTTTTCTATCACTGACTACCTGATTAACTATTCTAAATGTTGCATATAGGGGAAAACTGATAAAGTTACTATCATGTTAAGATTTAACATTCGAGGCATCACTGTGGCTTGGCTTGTAACAACGAACATTTGACTGAATATCAGTATTCCAGTAGCTAAAGGCGTGTCAATACATATTCCAGTCGATATTATACTATTTGCAAGCTACAAAGGTTAATATTGCCTACAATCTGATTTATACATAATAGTATAATCCAAAGTAGATGTGAAATCATCCAAAAGGTAAAGTGCTCAACCAGTAAGGGAGCTTAATACAATTTGAAATTTGGACTTGATCCTGCTACATGGTTTTACAGATCTGTTTCGTAAGGACCGTTAGGTCCTCACTCGTCAGAAACTTGATACAGAATGATGGTACACATTAACATATAGGCACCAGTGCAATTATGTATTGCACTGGTGCCTATATGTTAATGTGTACCATCATTCTGTATCAAGTTTCTGACGAGTGAAGACCTAACGGTCCTTACGAAACAGATCTGTAAAACCATGTAGCAGGATCAAGTCCAAATTTCAAATTGTACATAATAGTAAATAGCATTATATTCAGAAATCATCCATTGTTTTCTATGTTCAGTATTTAAATCGGGCGGTTATACCTAATTATACAATACGGAGAGAAAACGAAAAACCATGTATTTATCTGTGGGGTAATTTTCCGTGTCCGTTATCCAAAATCTCTCTCTGGCTTTGATTGAATCATGACAAAAGTGAAATGGGTATCAATTAGCATATTTTACTATAAAGGTGTAGCTATGATTCAGAGCTATAATCATAACAAATGTCATGAGGCTGACATTCATATTAGCGATGTTATGAGTGAGGAGATAGAACTTATTGAATGACCCTCGTATATAGCTTACAATTCATGCGCACGACATCAGTGATAGATTGCAGTGACTGAATAACACCTGAAAATAAGAATTTATTTGTCTCACATTTAGAAATTAAGCGAATGTCCATCTCTTCTTCTGAACACAGTTATTTACATTTTGTGTGTGATAAAGTTATTAACAGACATATTTGACTATACCCGCAGAGATGGTGTTGGAGCGTCTTGTACGTTCTGTGCAATCATGATCGTTCTTGAAAGGCTAGAGTATGAGCCAAAGGTTGACGTGTTGCAAACCGTAAGAAGACTTCGCCTGAGTAGACCTCAAGCCGTACGTAATTTGGTAAGTCAAATGATCAACCATGTATTACGAATCATTGTAAACTCGTGTGGTGACATATCTCAAATAACTAATCTTGCTGAAAAGATCGTTACAATATGAAATTAAATATGTTTTGGGATATGTTTGACCACCTTTGGGCCAAGTACCGTTAAAAATGTTTTACACGATATGCATGCAGTATCTCCTATATACAATTTGTTGTTGTTGTTGTTGAATTTGTTCACGTGATTTAAATTGGCAATATGTTAATTAGATCGCCTGTTCATTCTAACCTGATTTTAATGGACTAACGATCGATGATGACAGGCTTGCATATCTTGCTTTATCCCGGGGGCTTTATCCTTGTTATGAACATACAGTGTGAAAATATATTTTCTTTCTCTCATTTTCAGGCGCAGTATACATTCTGCTACAAGGCTATTGGGGCACACCTCAGTTCTGACCCGATCTATGCCAACTTGTAGAGATGCAGGTTAAAATACAAGATCATAAGGATAATAAGACACTCATAGTTATATCTATTTTAGTTATTTAAATGAAGTACTCACTTCAATTTGCCTAATTTTAACAGCGTTGTCTTTTTGAAAGACAGTTCTTGTTTACAGTGATTTGGGAAAGCTGATGACAGGTTTCAATGTACTTTTAATTCAACTGAGGTCAAACTAGTCTGCCTTGACACAATCGTGAAATATGGGAATATTTACCTGTCACCTGAATGATATACACCGTGGTATATTTAGAACTATACAAAGCTAGCCTCAACTTAACTTTGGAAATGAAAATCCAGTTTCAGTTTTCAATTAAATTCCGTAGTTATGGTCTTATTGCAAAGATAATTAAATAATAAGCATCGAAAAATATCGCGCATCTACTCAACGCTCACCTATCCACCTCGTTAAACAAGGGAATCCATCGGTGATAATTTCTACCAGGACCAATTTTTTTATTGTCGGGGGCTGGCTAATTAATTTTCTGAACTTATTCGCTCGATTCCATTTAGAATATTGTTTCCTCTTTTAAATGAGCCTAAATTCAACATTATTTGTTGAACGAATAGTGTTGGCAATTTAGTTTCAAATTACACATTTTGTCAAGAAATCGTCTCGTTTCAATGACGCCAAAGTCATTTCCAGAGGGGTTACGGCCCAGACGGCTAAAAACGTTACTAGTAATACTTAACCATATTTAATCAGTTCCTAAAGTTAAAGGTTGATGACAATAAGCAAATGTAGATAAAATTGAACATAATCAATGCTGTAGAAAATCACATCACTCGTTACTCGTGAGTCAAGCCTACCCCGGGTAAGCCTACTTCTTCCTTGGTATTTTAATTGCTCTTATTACATGAACATAAAGAAAATGTTGTAATTAGAATTTAGTAATACTTAACCATATTTAATCAGTTCCTAAAGTTAAAGGTTGATGACAATAAGCAAATGTAGTTCAAATTGGACATAATCAATGCTGTAGAAAATCACATCACTCGTTACTCGTGAAAACAAATCTATTCAATCTACCGTACCCGATGACGGCCGATGGCCGAAAATGTGTACAATAAATTATATATTAACACGGCATTTTTTCACTTCTGACTTCATTTATTTGATATAAGGTAAAAAACGATGATTTATAATAGTAGTATAAAACAGAGAATGCAAGCAAGATATACCAACTAGGTGTGGGGAAGCAAGCAATAAAAAGGATAATAAAGCGATAAAACAGAGAATTATACGAAGGCACGCAATGAGAATGGCTATATACTAAAACAAATAACAATAGAACACGGATATGGTCCTCTCGAAAATGCCGAACAAATCTAGTGCCCTGGATTCCATGCATACATGACTTCTAAAGGAATGTGTTGATATCATGGTTCCTTTGTAACATCGTTTGTTAATAGCTCGTTCCAAACAGGCCTTTTCCCCTTTACTCTTTGTGAGGCTGTCATAACACCCTTAATCAAAAACACCCAGATGTTTTAAAAGATTACCGCCCAGTCTCAAACCTCCCTACACTTGGCAAAATCCTTGAGTACCCTGCTGTTTCAAGATTGAATAAACACCTCCAATCTCAAAACCTCACTGAAGACTTCCAATCGACGTATGAAACAGCTCATAGTACTGAAACAGCCCTGCTTCGTGTTAAAAATGACATTGTATGTGAACTTGATCATAGGAACATTTTTATGCTTGTTTTATTAGATTTGTCAGCAGCCTTCGATACCATTGACCATGATATTCTTGTAAATAGGCTTCAAAATGATTATGGTATCGGTGGTTGTGTTTTAAACTGGTTTAATTCCTATCTAAGAGGTCTTACAAGTAAAGTAAGTGTGTTAGGTAAATACTCATCTGTTCATCCACTGAAATACGGTGTGCCTCAGGGATCTGTCGCGGGTCCACCGATCTTTACTTTATATTCCAAACCAGTCGATGCTATCATTAGGCGCTTCAACGTTCCATATCACGTGTACGCTGATGAAACCCAAATGTATGTTAGCTATGATCCTAAGGTGCGCAGGCTTATGGATTGTATTGCTGAAGTCAAAGTATGGATGTTGAAAAATAAGCTGAGGTTAAATGACACAAAAACAGAGTTTTTCCTAATTTCTTCTCCAAGACAACTCCATCTGGTCTCTGGTGTTGGTTTAAGGATCGGTGGATCTGAGATTGATTCCTCCTCGTCAATTAAGAACTTGGGTGTTTCATTTGAACCCCATATGAAAATGGATTTACAGTAATTCTATGTGTCGTACTATTAATTTCCATCTCAGAAATATTGCTCGTATTCGTCGTTTTATGGATCATAATACATGTGCACATGTAGTGAGGTCTTTGGTCCTTTCTAGGCTGGACTACGGTAATTCTCTTTTAGGCGGTATTTCAAATTCAAATGTCTGTGTTAATAGACGAACCAGCGCCGCGCCACTATTGCGTGAACTTCATTGGCTGCCCGTCCAGCAGAGAATCGACTTCAAGATCTTACTGCATGTGTACAACTGTGTAAAGTTATTAGGCCCCTCATAAATTTGTCTGATGTTGTGTCTTTTTATCAGTGTGCTCGTGCTGGTCTTAGGTCTTCTACGGACACAACTCGTCTATAAGTCGATTCGCAGACATTGGTCGATTTACCATTTCAGTCAGAGGTAACAAAAGCAAAAGAGGGGGAGGCACTCAAATTTAATCGTAATATGCAATTAATACCGTGTCATCATGTGCCTGTACTACTGTGATGTTAGTCACCACTATATACCTAGTGACAGGGAACTTTCGACTGAATTATTTGCATAACTTTGCCTGCAAACAGTTGTTGTCAATTGCCCGCGTATTTCAATAAAAGAAATGTATTGTTATTCAGATAAATTGATAAAGGTATACAGGGTGGTCTCATAGCCAGAAATTCTTAAAGTAACGTTTATAATCCGTGTCTTGGTTGATATAACTGTTTTTCCATTTAATTAGGACAAATGGTTTTGTACCTAGGTTTATACAAATATTATGATTGAATTTCTCGCAAATAAATACGTAGAACTGTTATTTTTATTTTAATGTTTCCTTTGTTCCACGTGCATAATAAATGACAATTTTTAAGAAGAATAAAAACTATCCACTAAATTATGAATAGGTAATATGACTAACATAATATTTTTCTTTCGAGACCTGTATACGGTCGATGATGGTCGATTTGTTTTTATTGTGGTGACCGCTTCCAAAGGGATAAAACATTTCAAGCTGTTGGATTAAAGGTATATGACCCGATCACTTTTTTGGGGCTATGATTTTTTTTCACATCAAGATATTTTGGTATCAGAAGAATCCCCATATTTTTCTCATTATGTCTGTAAAATATTAGGGGTCAGAAATGTTTCATTTGGAAATTATAGGCTAAAATGTGGTGAATTACTGCCTAAGGTGGTTAACCACCAGCCAGTCTGTGTACTACTCAATGGGCACATGTCTTTTGACCTTGCGCTTCTAAAAATAGAACCATTGGAGTTATCATCAGCAATCAGCAATAAGAATGGCAGATTCGGTTATCTGCGGTGGGTTATTTGAATTCCCGTTGTTTTAAACTTTGGAATGCAACAATTTTAAGGATGACCTTTCATGTAAAATAGAAAACATCAAGTTGAAAATCGGGTCATCTACCTTTTTAAAGTATTTGGTTGTCGCGATTGTAAAGCTGCATTATCAGCCCTATTCATAAAGCCACACTATCATGAATAGCATTTGATTACGGAGCGCAAATAATAACATCTATAAAAGTACCGCTGTTTCATCATTGGTCAAAATGGGTTCCTCTAACGCCCAGTGGACGAGGTCCAAAATCGAAACCTATACGCCAGAGTTTATAAATCTACTATAGGGTCACGCGTTATGAACTCGCCTCCCAATAGGGTGGTGCCGTTACAAACCACAAAAGCTATCTCAACAAATTTGGTATCATTTTAAAGCCCTAATAACAAGCTATCTGCCTGCAAAATGGCATTGGTATAGCTAATACAGAAGGGGAGATACAGCTGTTTGATGTTTGTGGACCAGGGGTGGTGCTGGAAGGGGTGCCGCCTGTACAAATTCAATGGGGATAATCCCATGCTTTGTTCTTTTTACAATAACTAGTCATCCCCTAATGTTACAAACACCATTCTGGTCCCATTTTAAAGGATATTCAGTAGTCTTTAAGTATGTGGTTCAACAGACTTGTCAACTATTTGTAACAACTAATTAATTATGGATAAGACCATGATCATCAGCTTTCTTCCTATTCGCTACACAGTCAACATGAATAATCAGACTCAATTTACCGGATTTATAAAAATGACTATAACAGAAAAAGTTTTCAACCTATGATAGCAAAAGTATACATTTTTGGAAAGCTTGTAACTAGAGGAATTTCTGAAAATTCTAAAAATATATAAAATAAAAATTGGAGATATTCACTAGCCGGTATAATTACCATACCGACGTAGTAACTTTGACAATTATATATCATATAATGGGTAATTTCATGAGGAATTAAAATATGTAAAGTGAATAATGATAGGGGTAGGTATAACAAATATATGGATCTCAAATTAAAAATTAAAAAACTCTGATATTTTCCCGAACATTTCCGATCATACCATTTTAGTTCTTGGTCGTACTATAATTGTAATGGCATATTTGGTTTTCTCATGCAATTTCCCTTCAGAAAATGTATACTTTTACTACCTCAGGGGGTATACAAGCAAATAAAGGAGGCGAGACACATGACCATAGTTGTTAATGCTAACAAACGTGCAATAGGCACAACAGCATTTTCGCACTTAGGCCCTAAGCTATGGAATGACCTCCCCATGTGTATTCGCAATGCTTGTAGCGTTCATACTTTTAAGAAAGATGCTAAAAACCTCACCTGTTTCCATCAGAGTAATTTGTTTTTCATCACTTTACATGGCCTATTGACCGTATTATTGCCCGTTTTTATATTAAAGTATCTATATTCTTGGTTTTTGTATTTTATACTTGTTGTATTTTTATAATACTTTAAAACTGTGTATATACTTTGATTGTATATTTTTAATATTTTATAATGTTGTTATTTGTATTGTGTACGGCGCTTTGATCTTCTTTGGAAAAGCGCCTTATAAATGCTCTGTAATAAATAAATAATAAAATATGCCCTGGGACAAGCAATAGAAATTGCAGTTTAATAAACAACAAAAATAACATAATGAGACTGACGTTTCTAGTGGATATACCACCCTTCATCAGGGACAAAATATTTAAAAGAAAGTAGTATGCACTGTAAAGAAAACATGCTTGATGAACACATGATAGAATGAAAATCAGTTAAAATTGTCCCTTTTGCAGAATTTCTTTGCAGAACATTTCAGATCAATTTTAATCTAGACCTGGATAAAGTTGTTTTTTCTTGTTTTGTGCATAAGTCTCCCGTGCTGTGTTTTAAACATGAAATATAGACAAACTATATCGCCATACCCTATAGTCAGTGCATTATCATACACTGTGGGGTTTGCACGCCAAGAATGCTTTGCTCTAGCGAGTGATCCCGACGGACAGTCGTCGTAAGGTGAATTAGGTCATGCAGGCCGTGTCCACGCATACAATAGAACATGTTTTATCACATGTTGATGCTTGTCTGCAACACGGTTTTATGTAGATTTGCCCATTCAGAGTGTAAACAGGCTAATATGTAACACGATGTTCATTTTGTTTTCGGAAAAAGCCATCCGCAGCGAGTAGTCGGCATTATACGCCCCTCGGGGTATTACAGCACTGGATCCGTTAGACATCCGCAGCGAGTATGTTTAGTTTAGTTTAGTTTTTATTTGGCATCACAACATATACAAATAACAAATCACACGAGTATAAAATTATATTAACATTCAATAAATAACGCATATCACAATGCCATCCCAAACTGGAACGGCAAACACACCACAACGACAAAAGTTGCAAGGCCAGGATAGCCCATAAAAGCCAGCTACATGTGCAGGCTTATTTCCAATGGGGTCCCAAAACAACACAACAAGAGGGTCATGGACGTGGAGTAACATAAACAAAATGACAATGGACACATTGGACAATAAGCCTACACACGTATGAAATCTGCAGATTCCTGCTTCAGAACGCAATCAGCCAGGTGTTTTTTCACAGCCTTTTTAAATTCCATCTTCCTGCGTATGGTCTGGATTTGTGGTGGCAGGGCGTTCCAGTCTAAGATGGCATTGTAGTAGAATGACTTGGAAGCAATTCCTTTAACTCTAGGGACAATAAAATTGAAATTGCTTGACCTAGATCGGTGGGAATGAGCACTCGTGGTTCTTATGAAATTGTGAGCAAGGTAAGGAGCACCAATACCATTAAAGATATTAAAAACGTGGTTAAGTCTTTTTGCACGGTCCTGTGTATTTAGGAGTCTAAGTGAATTACGGTTAAATTGATCAATGTAAGTCCTTGGAGACAATTTCAAAATGAAGCGAACTATTTTGTTTTGGGTGACTTGTAATTTGTGTCTGGCCCTGGTATTGATACCAGCAAACCATGCGGAACAGCAATAGTCAAGGTGACATTGGATCAGAGCTGCACTCAGATTTTTACGCAAGGTTTGGTTAAGGTAACTAGAATGTCTATAAAGAAATTTGATACGACCAACAACTTTCTTGACAAGATCGTCCACTAATTTGTCTCCAGAGACTGTTTGATCAATTGTTACTCCAAGGTAGTTGATGCAATCTTGGGAGGGGATGACTTTCCCATTATAATTGATGTTAAAATCAGTTACACGTTTTAATTTTACATGAGAATCAAATAAGATGCATTCAGTCTTACCAACATGTAGAGACAGTTGATTTTCAATAAGCCAATGATTACAAGATTCCAAATCTTTACTGAGTTCATGGGAAACAAAACTGGGGTCTTTGTCCGAAACAAGGATGACACTGTCATCAGCGTATAATAACTTATTGCGAACAGAGCACACCATATCGTTACTGTAACAGAGGTACAGCAGGGGACCCAGTAAACTACCTTGTGGAACTCCACAAGTAATTTTCTGAAAATCAGATGAAATGCCATCAACCGAGACAAGTTGTTGTCTGTTTGACAGATAAGATTTAAACCAACCAGGGTTGATTCCCATGAACTCAAGTTTGGAACACAAAATATCATGGTTAACGCTGTCAAAAGCGTACATCTAGTACACAGCATGCCCACATAATTACCTTCAGAAAGTTGAGATCTTATATAATCGGTCAGATGAATGAGACATGTTTCTGTAGAGAATCCAGGGCGAAAACTATAAAATTTGCTTTTCTCTAATCGTCATTATACGCCCCTCGGGGTATTACAGCACTGGATCCGTACATATGATTAGAGTTTTCGGCTTATATGCATTTATCCTTATTTGTACTTGGCCTGTAGTTGTTCCATAAGAATTCATTCTATGTTGTACAACTCAGAAATATTATTATAGCTATACTTAGATGGCAACATATCACGCAATCAAAGTCCTCCAGCTTGAAGAGTAAGTGCAAGTTGTATTGATTTACATCGTGACAGTATTGGCTAAACGTGACATAAAGAAGTATTTGCGACAAATCTATGTGTACGACATTTAGTGAAAGGGGCTTCAGACTTCTTCTTTTTTCTTTTTTTTTGTATATGAAGCGCAAATGTGAACAATAGCCCAACAGACATTAACAAGATTAATGACCAGAGTGATTAAAAATCAAACTGGTAACTCTCGAAAGAGAGCTCTGAAAGGCCAATCAATTGGTTCACTGCAACTCAGAAAATATGCATAAAACAAGACACACAAATGGGCAGAGGTTAAAAATGCCAATGAAAGTGACATAATGTTAAGATAAAAGCCCAAACATAGAGAACAACATCAAAATATAAATTATAGAAAAATAATAATATCTGGAGGTCTGATGGGCATCAAGAGAACCTACACAACAAACTTGGGAACTAAATCTACCAGGAGCTGCCTGTTGTCACCTGTTGGGGCATGACCGTATCACCAGCCCAGCTGGCTACATGCTTTACAGGATGTAGCCAGGACCACCATCTCCCCCAACCAAGCATTAACCTACACTTAACCCATGACCACCATGCTATTATATGTATCACTGAGTCGGATGTCGGACCTTAAGGAGGCCAGTGTTACAATTGCTTGATCATAAACCGTTGAATGCACACGGACTTGAAAGCACAAACACTTGAAGAATTAATTCACCTTTTCAAATTCTCCTTGCGTCAAGGACGTGAACTGAGATCAATTCGGCTACAACTAAAAACAAGATTTTCATATATGACACTTGATGCCGCGTCAAGAGAGGCCTCCGTGACCACTATGAATTGGTCAATAAATTCCAGTTGCACACTTGTAGTTTATTCTTCAAAATTATATTGAGCTACACTTTAAAATCATTATATTCAGCATGATATAGACATTAACCGTTCCCTTGGTCTAACTATAGATATGTAGATATGTAGGTATATCAGAATGGTGCAAAAACAAATACAAATCACTATAACTAATAATAACTCGAAACAGGAATGCGATATCTATATTATGTAGGTTATAACCAACTTTCCTCAATACGTCAATCATGAAATTTGAGCCGTTCACAATCACAATTGACATTCTATTTGATGTAACAAAAGAATATGACGCAGGGGCGGATTTAGGGAGCCCCCCACCTATTTTTGAGACGGCGCCTTTTCGACAGGGCGAATGCACCCCCCCCCCCCCCTTATATTTGTCAGGACGCCTTTTTGACAGGGCGACGACGTTAAAAACGTGTAAAACACGTGTAAAAACGTTTAAAAAAATCACAAGTGGGGCCATTAGTTGTTGACTGTTTTGTTTTTTGGACTGTGCGATTATTTTTGACCGTGCGAATTTGTTTGACCCCCTTCCACCCCCTCCCCCCCCCCCCCCCCCCCCCCCCTCATGATATTCACGAGGTGACTGCAAACAAAATAATTGGGCTACCTTTGACTATTGTTTTGGTACGTCGGTGGGATCAAGCCGGACTCGCCCGTCAAGCATACGATGCACAGTGCGTAAGTTGCCTTCATGCGCAGCCGCGTTCTTCTGTATATATTTATCCGCTACTGTAAAGCGGCTTCGCTAATTTGGAACTGATCAAACTATAGTTAGACATAACGAGAAAGAAAAACAAACTTGTTTCTCAGACCTAAAAGAGAAATTATGGGATGTTTTTATTGCATTATTTTTGTGATGTAATTATGTTATTGTTATTATTGTAGTAATAACATTACAATATATCCCAATGGAGAAAACATATGTCTGCCTATTTATTTAGATCCCTCGGCAGCAACCTGCCTCGGACGGACACTGAATTAGGGGTAGTCAGAGATTGGGGGTAAACAGAGGATTTATTATTAGGTCTAGGTAAAATGTGCATAGAGTACAACAAGTTATAACTAAAAATTGCTGTCACAAAAATGTCACGTTGAAATGATATTGACTCATTAGCTTTTACTTAGAGTAAACCAGCTGAGACACCGTTATTCATTGTCGAAACAACTAATACTTACAGTGGATGATGAGCGTCCCAAGGAAGACCTATTTTTGACATTTTAGATTTATGTTGTTTTTGATTATACCTATCTGCACACACTTGGCACTTTTTATTATGTTGTACGGATACGCAGGAAAAGGTAAATTCACATTACAACAATTTGACGTTTTGATGATGTGACCCACATGTACCAGAGACTATTTAAGTAGATTTAGTTGATTTATTACCATAATTACAACTGCAGGGTAGTGTAACGAGTTTATGCAAACTAATGGACTATGACCGAATTCAATAAAGAACGATGTGAATCAATTGTATCGACCTAATACGATCGTATCAATCAGTAGCTGTTGGTGTAGTCGAGGAGCCACCCTTCCTGGTTGTTATTGGTCCATATATCTCATATACAGCTTAAACAATATCTCATCTGCCATAATTATATGGTGCAGCTTAAACAATATCTCATCTGCCATATATGGTGCAGCTTAAACAATATCTCATCTGCCACATATGGTGCAGCTTAAACAATATCTCATCTGCCATATATGGTGCAGCTTAAACAATATCTCATCTGCCATATATGGTGCAGCTTAAACAATATCTCATCTGCCATATATGGTGCAGCTTAAACAATATCTCATCTGCCATATATGGTGCAGCTTAAACAATATCTCATATTATAGTATACCATATATGGTGTTTCAAATCATGAACTGTCATCAGACATCATTGTGAGAAATATCCCCTGCGGTTTTTCGCGCCAAATAGCATTAGATCCCATGGGTGATTAAAAGACATAAGTTAAATAAGGTCATGCAGAGCGTGTCAACGCATACAACTGGAAGGAAGTGTCTTAACACATGTTCGCAGTTGTCTGCTAAGGATATTTTCTGAACATTTTCTCAGTCAAGTTTTGCAAGGAGCAAAATGAAGGGGAAAATGTTTAAAATACAAGTACCATTTGAAAAAAGTTATTATCAATATTTTGATTTTCAGTGATTATGACTTTATTTTGGGGAAAATGAATAGCAATTATTTTAGTGAAATAATCAGCTCAATGTGAATGTGAATACTTTACTAACCTACCCACGTTTCTATACAGCACAACAGTCATTTGTTTGGTATGGTTTTGCACGGGTATGCCGGACATGGTAAGTTTACCTTAGACTAATATTATATCACTCAAATGGTCAAAGTACACAATTAAGGATTTTCTTTGGATGCCATTCAATAACCAATCACTTTATAATTTATTTAACATACTTAAGCATTTTACGAATTCAATCTGTATTCCCTGAGGAAATATAACCAGACAAGTTGTCGGTATGACATACCCGTTAAAATCCCGAATAATGCCGTCATAAAGCAATGTGAATTAAGCAGGGATATTCGTTTGTAGCTTGTTGCTAATGTTTAAGTAATTCATGTCTTTATTTCATTGCCCAAGTTACTTGGCCCATGTTTGGAGTATATGTTTAACCCCCTGAGAACTACCGGCCGATTGGTTGAAATTTAGAATGTGTCAAATATTGTGCCAATCAGAGACATCGTTAGAATAATTACAATTTTCGAAAATATTAGCATAAAATATTTATAAGCAAAACTATAATTGGTCAACAAAATGATTATATCATGTAATTGACCAATGGGAATTATTGTACGAAAGACAGGTAGTGCCCAGGGGGTTAACATGATATCCCTCGCACCACCTTAGATGATAAGATGCGTAATTAGTTTTTTAACATTTCAGATCAATTTTAATCTAGACCTGGATAAACGTTGTTTTCTTGTTTTGTGCATACATGTATGTCTCTCATGCTGTTTGTTAATCATGAAATATAGACAAACTATCGCCATACCGTATAGTCAGTGCATTATCATACACTGTGGGGTTTTCATGCCTAGAATGCTTTGCTCTAGCGAGTGATCCCAACGGACATTTGTAAGAGATATTAGGTCATGTAAGCCGTGTCCACGCATACAATAGAAAATGTTTTATTACATGTTGATGCTTGCCGGCTACTCGGTTTTATGTAGATTTGCCCAT
Organism: Ophiura sarsii; assembly: GCA_035610835.1. Classification (NCBI taxonomy): domain Eukaryota; kingdom Metazoa; phylum Echinodermata; class Ophiuroidea; order Amphilepidida; family Ophiuridae; genus Ophiura; species Ophiura sarsii. The sequence continues at coordinate 2,891,019 of CM069447.1, forward strand.
TCAGAGTGGTAAACAGGCTAATATGTAACACGATGTTCATTTTGCTTTCGGAAAAAGACATCCGCAGCGAGTAGTCGGCATTATACGCCCCTCTGTGTATTTACAGCACTGGATTCGTTATAAAGTTCATAATATGCTTACCGGCTGAATCTAATTTAGACATGTGAAAACTAATTTTAACTCATACACCAGTACTTTCCAACACTTTTCCACTATCAGTTTCTGATTAGGAATCAAAATAAGATTACTCGAGACTGAACTTATAGTCAAATCAGTAGGTTTCACGGTTTCATAAACATGTCCATGTCACTTGCATTCAGTTTAATTTTTAGAAAGTCACAGCATATTTTAGCCAATGATGGATAAGTCTTTGACCGACCAAGTACACACGTTAGCTCATTTGAGTCACGTGGTCGATATAAGATACCTTCTCTGAAATAGGCCATGAAGTCACATTCACGAACTGCCGTCGGACAAAATATACCCCAGATTGGCCTTTGTATCGTAGTATGTCTTATTATACTTAATCTATCTTTAATAAATATAATTCCTTTTAGGAATTGCGTCAAATCCGCCTAAGGAGTTGCGACAAGCATCTACATTTTTGGCTTCAATAATTCTCACAAATCGAATCATGTTTGTTGGCTAGTAACCATGGTAACATATTACAAGATATGTAAATACACCTGAGGATCAAGTTTTGTCGTGTTTGATTCAAAAACATTGTAGCCAATTACGAACAGACTCCACTCGGGACTCTTATTCATACATCGATACATTAAATGAAAACATAGCGCAGCAAAGAAACACAGAAATAGTGTTTGACTTATAGATCACTTTAATGAGAGTAATAGATCACTAGTGACATGTTGTGTTATTATTTCAGAACGTTACGGAACGTGCCTTAATTCAAATACCTTATAGAGTGAAATGAACTAAGCGCAGGAGATTTATCAAGACATAATGTCAACAATTAAATAGTTTAAATGGAATTCGATATTATCAACTTATCGGCAGGCAATGAATTTTATACGGTGTATCAAAGTGCAATGTTGAGATAATAACGCAATCCGTGGTATAATGAAGGATTTAACGCAATCCCTGGTATAATGAAGGATTTAAGAACAAATTTGAGTGGCAAAATCAATGCCCTATATTTAGTGTAATACGTGGCTTACAATAATAGACTTTTACTACACAACTAAAGTAATGTTATTCATTGCCTACATTTAGAGATTAATTTCACTCACACCTGTTAATAATATTTTTACATGTAACAACTCGCTTGACTATGGTCAGTCTCAATAACACGTGAGGTGCTGCTGACGGCGGTGCTAATGAGTCTGTCGATAACCACAATGTCGATGGATGTAAACTGCTGTGAGGTAGTGGCGTCTTCCGTCTCTGTTGAGAGAGCTGGGTGGAGCTGGATGTTGGCGGCGTCTCGTATTCCTCGGCCATACGCCAAGCAGGATTAAAGTGAAGCATGCTTATGTCTTCGTTCGGAAAGAATGCCTGGTCCCCTTAGCATGTTCAATCACGTGGTATGGTGTTCGGAGACTCTGATGTATGAAGCAGAGCAGTGAAGCATCGGCACCAGCATCAAAATGGGGGGGGGGGGGGGGGGGGGGGGGGCAAATGAGGAGTGGTAGGCAAGGAAAATGAGGAGGGAGTGAAGAATGGGGGGAAAATCATTAGGCATTTGATGCTTAAAAATTGCTTGAAATTAACTTAATTTGATCTGACCAATCTAAGCTAATTTTTAGTCATTTTTACATTAAAAGTCAACACATTTTCAATGGTATGGAGGTAACAATGTTGTTGGGCTTGAACCCATTCTCCCCTACCCTCAGACTTTGACTGCTTACCAACCCCCGGGTAAGGTGGTTACCCTCAATGTCGTCAAAATTAGCAAATAGGATGTAAAAGAGATTACCAAGATGCCCTAGGTCACGTTCTGTTGCATTTTAGTGCCACACCGGGAAAAAACCACTAGCCCTCACACTTTATTCCGTCGTGGACTTGTCTAAAGTCTAGCATCGTTACCATTTCGGATTCAACAGTCCCCCGAGGAAAGAAAGATAAAAGTGAGCTCTCTCCTTTATTATGACCAACTAAAAATAACAGATGAGATCCATATGAGTTTCAGGCATTGTTCATTTAAGTTCACGGAGTATGCACCTGAAGTCTGGCATATTAACATTGGATCAAATGAAAATCCCATTTAATGATTGATTATGAATTCGATGCAAGTATAATGAATGAAGCAGGACATCTGCCGTTATATATTGGACCATCTGCCTTTTGTTCAATTATAGATGAACCTTTAAACCACTGGCTGACGGGCTTTGAAGTAGGCACTATTTTCACCGTTATTATATATATGATAATTGTTAATTACTTGCTTCAGTTCATGGTAAATGTGTTTTACATTGATGATGTACTTTCACAACATTTTACTTTTATTTATGATCTTCCACGTCATCTAATTTCAGCTAGACGCAATTCAATGTCAATTGGACATATCGAAAAATTACCAATTTGTCGCACAATTCACAACTGAAACTGATTTGGACACAAAATAACTTAGACGTAGACATTTTTGATAACAAAATTGTCCTGTTTCTCAGGCCCCATGATATATATTACTACAATCCTGAAAACAGTTACTTGTTAACAACGAAAAACTAACATATTACACCTCCTCTTCCCCGTGCAAAGTTCAGAAATGTCAATGTCTTTAGCAGTTATTCAAGGTGATTGATGGGGTGTTGGGAAAGGAAGATTGTTGTTTAAGATGTCCTTTACAGCTCTTAACAAAAATAAATGTCATTTAAAGATCAGACAAACAATTCTGCACACAATGTTTGAAACGTGTAACGTTGTCTAAGAACATGTTTTCGATTATTCTAGCCGAAAGGTGTCGTCACATACATGACATAACACATAATACCATAAATAGTACAGCTTGCAGGACGCCAGGTTTGAGTTGCCATGAATACGTGATGTGTAGACCCTAGGCTCTGTTGAGAGGTTTTCTTGGGTTTATTTCAATTGATGAAAATTAAAGTTTATAACAATGATCATTTTAACTTGATTTCTTGGTAAACACACACAATGGACAAATATTTGTCTTAACTCACATTATCCCTCTCATCTCTATAGTACGTATTACCTCGGGTTATGAGCAGTCAGTCAGTTTTACCTACACAGAAAAAAAATACCGTGTCATTTGACTCACTTCGACAATTTTGGAATGATTCATCAATAAGTTGACTCATTTGCTGAGTCAATTGACTCATTTTAAGTGAGTCACATACACATTGACTCACTTATTGCACTAAGTGTATCATAGTTGACTCACGCATAATCTGTTAATGAGTCAAATTTCAAGTGACTCAGTACAGTATTGCCAGATTGACTCACTTGTCAGGGAAAGATGAGTCAAGATCGACTTTTGACTCATTCATAAAAATAATGAGTCAAATACGAAATGAAAGCGAGGCTGTTTTTATTTATTAGATCTGCCATTTTGTTTTGCACATGGACTGGTGACTAAATAGCGTATGTTCATGATGTTAGTAATTGAAGACACCAATTGTGTCATTTCTTTTGGACTTCTTTGTTATTAAACACTGCATAGACTCAATTTCTGGAGCTGATAGAACAGTAACTTGTTTTGCATTTGGCGGTGTTTTTACCTTCAGTAAGCTTACAGTGTTGGACCTTCGTCGTTACACTGCAGTAAGCTTGTGGATGTATTTAACTTCATTATTTGTTGGACTTAGTGCCTGCTTAATAATGGGCAACATACAGTGTCTACAGAAACTAAAACTTTTCGGAGATCACCGCCCATGTTTGTGATAGTCTTTAATTGTCACAAAACAATGCTATTCTGAGGCTCAACTGAAAATTCCAGTCTGAGTCAGTTGACTCATCCAACCTGAGTCAATTGACTCAGTTAAACGTCCAAGTGTCTCAGTACACGGACAAACAAAAGACTCATCAAAATGAGTCATTCGACTCAGTTAATATTATCTGTGAGTCAAGTGACTCATTAAATGTGTCAAATGACCCAATTTGATTCATTATTGAGTCAATTGACAAGTTACAAGTGAGTCAGGAGGCTCAATTGACTCATTAGTATTGAGTCAGGTGACCCATTACCGAGTCTGGTGAGTCACTAGTGAGTCAATTGACTCATTTTTGGTGAGTCAGAAGACTCACTAATTGCATTTGTGAGTCAATTGACTCATTATGGATGAGTCAAATGACTCAGTTTAACTTCAAAGTGTCTCACTACATGGACAACTGAAAGACTCACCAAAATGAGTCATTTGACTCAGTAATTTTTTTCTGTGTAGATAAACATAAATATGCCTTGTAACGGTATACGTATGGACAGATTTAGACTCTAAAATATATCATTGTTGAAATACTTCCCGATAGAAGGTTCGTGAACGTCGAGTCATGAACCCTTGACCCGCTAAAATAGATTCATTCAACTAAGGTAAGCTGAGAAAGATTTGACCCAATTCAATGTAACCTATTGTATGTGGTGGAATCCTCTACAGTACAGCTATCTACACTGCGGCAACGTCTCCTGCCTAAGAAAAACTACTTGGCGGGCTACTTGGCTCAGACAATCACAAACAATCCACGTATACAATTTCCCAAACGTTAATAAACAGCTGGGTACATCGTGGTCTTGTTACATACAAAACTATATTAAGTTGACAAAGGTTGACAACAAGCTACAAGCTCACACATCCTGCGTTTAATGCAATTGAAATCTTAGACCATGTCAACAAGCTCTTACATGCTTCAAAACAACTTAATCTACTTCGGTTAACGTCTTAGAATGAGATTTAGAAACTGATATTTGGAATTCAGGTGTGTATTAGAACACATGTAAACCAACTCAAACTCTATTTTAACGAACCGTGTGTGGTAACCTTTAGCAAGGACACGTCTCATAGCCAATAGAATAATATTATGCCAACCTGGTCTCCCTAAAAACTGACATACACCTAGCACAAAAAGTCTCTGACCAGTCGTTTTGCTGTTGGCTAATCCAAAATCAATAATCGATACGAAAAACCTGAGATATGCATTTCATGACCAAATTTCTTCTCCGTAGTTTGATACCTCATTCATAAAATGTGTGTGTACCGACTACTGTCGATGCATGTTATCCATTCATCCCCATACCTGACTGGTTGAGATAGCACACAGTAGACAATGCATCTGTGATGCAAATCAATGATATCCCATAGGAAACCAATTGTAGTGCAACTTTGTTGTCGTTACTTGTGGTTATTGAAATCATCATAACTTCAAAAGTATCAATTCGATCTTTAAGAATGAGGTATCAAACTACGGAGAAGAAATTTGCCCATTTAATGTATATATCAGATTTTTGGTACCGATTATTGAGTTTGGATTAGCCAACATCAAAGCACCTGGTCAGGGAGTTTTGTGCTAGGTGTATATAGTCTCATTACAATGCTTTATAATCATACGATATTAAATATAGCGCCATCTATATCAATTTAAACCTCGATACACAATTAAGTGTTGTTTTGACTCCTCGGAAACTAAATTCATGAATAAGTATATGCAATTCGTTGTTCAGGAGTCGTGGGTTCGCCGATTTTCACTGCGGGTGTAATCAAACTTGTTAACATGTTTTAAGTCATTTCAACATATCAATATTATGCTTAAATTGCGAATTTTGATTTGTATAGTGTCGTGTATAAATTAGGTCAATAGCTCGTATTCTAATAATCGTCTCATTATATCACGTAGTAACTCCAATGTGAAGGCGTTTGAACAGGTGTGGTACATTACGTCCAAAAACGTTTTGTCCAAATTGTTTTGTCCATACACTTTGTTCAAAAATGTTGGTCCAAAATTGTTCATCCATTTGTATTTTGGTCCAAAATAATTTAGGCAAAATGTTGGTTTTGTCCAACGTTATTTTGTCCAACGTTATTTGGGACAATATTTGTTGTCCAACGTTATTGTATTCATTCCCCCTCTATCCTATATACGTAAAGGGACGTTGTCTAATGCTATTTTTCGACAGCTTTCTCATGAAGGAGGAGGGTGGTAATGACGTCGCTAGGATTTTTCAAAATGAACATGGAGGACAATTATCCGTTTCTAATTCCCCTTTCCCATTTCCCCTGTGGTATTTTCCATTTCTAAATACCAGGTTCTACTGTCATGGTTTTAAAGATATTAAATGGCCCATATTCTCGTACGTAGTTAAACACGGTTTTAAGCTAAACACGCGTCTAACTTTGACTTTAGACACAGCGTTTAACTAAACGCGATTCTCGTACATTTGTTTTACTTAAACACGCGTCTAACCCACAGAAAAGTGTCTAACTTTAAACATGGGTATGGAGGTAGTTTAAGGCGCGTTTAACTAAACAAATACACGAACTGTATGCCTTGAATGATTACTCAACCGTGCCCGGCGTAAGCTGCCAAGCAAATCGCGTAGTATTGAAAATACACGTGCGTTCGAGGTATTCAGTCGATATCTATTGTAACCCATTAGGGCCACACAAAAAAAAATACATGTATACAGTAACGCACAACCACCCTGGGGACGAGATGCGCAGAGTTTAAAACCGTGTTTAGTTAAACACGTTGTTTAAAAGATAAACCCGCGTTTTAGTTAGACACGCGTTTAGTTAGACACGGTTTTAAGCTAAAACCGTGTTTAGTACGAGAATACGGCCCCATATGTTTGGTCAAGATCTTATGCCAAAGTGTCTGAACTAATGAGCATGTCCATACTTCAACATGTTTCATTTCGTCATATTGTTACGTTGAGGTGCAGGTACATAAATCTATGATCATAACTGAAAACCTTGTATATCTGAATATGGAATTCCTTAAGTCTATCAAAAGAGGATGCTATTTTTTAAAGCAATATTATGTTTATTTTATTCTTTATTAAAAAAATTGGACACAAATTATTTTGCCTAAAAATTGACACATTTTTGTGTGGACTAATCATGGTTTGGCCGATAATATTTTGGACAAAGTAACGTTTGGACGAAACGTTTGGACGAACAAATTATTCTGGACTAAAGATTATTGGACGAAATGTATTTGGACGAAATGTTGTATTCCCCGTTTGAACCCATGTTATTAAATAAAGGATCGATTGTGTCTCGTAGAATATTCTTTTTGTCATGGTGTAATCGCACAGCTGTTGCTTCATAATGGAATGGCGGACTACTTATTAAACAGGTGAAAATGGGGAAATCCCGATTGAGATCAATTACATTTACACGTGTTGTTTTGAACGCCATGGTCACAGCGCGGGAGGAGAAACGCGGCAAATACATTAAGCACTTGGTGGGAATTTAAGATGTCTGCATTACGCTTTTGAATACAATATCATTCAGGATTTGCATCTGACGGAGAATGAATGAAAAGGCTAGCTTAGTAATTGTAGTAATGCGATGGTACCTGCACAGATTAAGTCCTTCATTAGCTTTCGAATTTAAAAAGCCATTTCTAAGAAAACACCTGTTTACGTAAATGTAATTACGTATATTCATTTCAATTCAATTTATTCAGCAAAATGTATACAGAAAATATAATAATAACTTGATTATTCACACAGATGCAAAGTACTATATTTTCCTGTTTTTCCTGATTGAGAAAGGTGAAGGCAGTTGACGGTATTAATTGTCCACTGTTTGGGTTCGTATCAAATGAGGCACATGATGCCAAGATCGAATGTGATAGATACTAGCAGTGCGCAGTTGTTCGTTTGCACAGCAAGGCGCCCAATTTGGGACACGGTGCTTGTGTAAAACGACTATGCACTACGCACTACGCGTTATTAAAGTGATACGAGGTACACGCTATGTGATACGAGGTACGCGCCTATGTGATACGAAGTACGCGCTATGTGATACGAGGTACTCGCTATGTGATGCGAAGTACGCGCTATGTGATACGAGGTACACGCTATGTGATACGAGGTACTCGCTATGTGATACGAGGTACAACTGTCGATTTGATTCTAATACATGTACACCACAGCGCAACTCCACCATACTTTCATGACTCCACTGACCAATACTAGTATAGCCACTGAACATGTACCCCCTCTACAACCGCTGAAACCCACTAACCGTTCATATCCACTGACCATGGAGTTTTGGAAAAGACGGGCGAAGCTGGCTCGGTGGACACTGGATTGGGGCAGTCAGAGATTGGGTGTACCGAGGATCTAAAATTTAGATCTACACCGTTCGATGAAATGATGGCCCCAGGCCAGGTATATACTTGGCAAAGTATACTGAGCCAAGTATGGTTGACCCCCGTGGCCTAGCGGTAGATCGTCTGCCTCTGAACCCAGAGGTCCGGGGTTCGAGCCCCGGGGGCGTGGGGGCCCTTTTCCCCCTCGCTCTTTGGCCGCGAAAATTTTTTTTGGAAAAGGTGCCTCAGGGGTTAGGGTTAATGTGTCTACAACTTGAAACCACTTCTTGAATTACCGTTTTGATCCGTTTGTGATTGCGAACTATAACTTAAAATTAGTTAAATCAGGCATGTAGAACATACCATATAGAATGCGTATTTATTGAAAATGTTTGCTTAAATTTTACAAACGCTTTAATATCAGACACTGGAAATGTCTAAACCGATTATATAATGTCCTCATACAATTCGTAACCATGCTATCGCAATCGCTATAAGTAATCTTGATAATTATCATTATTTCAATATATAAGATGGCAATCTTCATTCACATTCACTATCAAACTTCCTAATGTTTTTCATTATTGTGCGCGTATTATGTGATGTAAAAACTTGAATTAAACCGAAGTCCAAAACAGCCCTTGATTGGCAATTCAATTCATACAAAGCAAGCATGTGTTATCCTTCTTCCTCTTTGCTTTTTTGTGGTCACACCGAACGGTGCCTTCACGCTATACCGTGTACCTTTACAAATAGTGATTACGAACGCAGCCTCTGATAGACGTCACGCCAATTTGCACATTGTCAAACTTGATTGGATGGCCTCGAGGAATTCAGTAACATTATATGCTGACTATGTATTTACTAAGATAAGGGCAATATCAATATTAATTAGGCGTTTAGAATATGTAGGTCATATCTATGTAGCCTGAAATTATCGACATCACACGATCTCTCTATGGAACATTTTGTTAACCCTATTCCAACTAAAATACCCCTTTGACGTAATAAAGGGTGAAAGATGGCAACAATGTTGCCATCAACAAGTTGAACATCCATTGGGCCGAACAAATAACAACTAGCAATTATTTAATAACTTGAAAAAAGGTCAAGCAAACGGTAGGTCGACTAGTAACAGGTCTCGCTCATTTCATTGACCAATTGCTGAAATTATATTTTAATAACCTGTTTAGCCCAGCTAACTCAGAAGAAACTTGAAAAAGGCTAGGCGAAATGCGGGTGTTCTTTAATAAAAAATGCTATGCAAAATGCGGTATTTTGTATCATTTTTTTATGCATGAGACGGGCTCTGTGAAGAAAGACAATGAAGCTGATATGGTAATTCACAATTGGAAATTTAAATTTAAATAAGCATAGTCCAATAAATCACTAGAGCTGGTTGTTTCTCTTGAGCTTAAATATTGTTTTAATACTGAAAAAACACATTCCATACAGTCGACTAGTCAGTCACAACTTGGCTCACACCATCATTTTCAAAAGTTCAAGAAAAAATGATGACAACAAAGTTATGCGGTAAAATGCGATTTTTAATAACTACGCGCGCGGTCTTCTGAGACAAACTTGGATCTTTGTATTTGCCCTTACTACTTGACAAAACACCTTTTCTTAGAAATCGCTCGGATTATAACAATTTAGGGTCGACCAGTTACTTAGTAACTTATTTTATTTTTACTTTAGCTAGGTCGGGTGTTGGCAATGATTAGCCAATAAATACCAAAATACTCGGTAACACGTGTTACTATGTCCAGCCATAATTTACTAGCATTTGATAGTTTGTTTAAATTTTAAATTAAATTAAATCTTGACTTTGACAATTGAACAAACATATAACCCATAAATATTGATAAATAACACTTAAAAAATTGATGTTTTAGCACGTTTTCCTGATTATGATTTTGGTAACACGCGTTACGATATTTTGATGTCTCATTATGAAGTGGTACGTAGTTATGAATTTATTACTATTTTAACATAGGGCCTTATTAGTAGGATTAAAATTATAAGTGGCATCAATTAAAACCAGATAATTTAGGAAACATATTTTGAAAAGGGCTGTATCGGTAACGCGTGTTACCATTCTCGAAGTAGAAGAAGTTGATTTTTTTTCGCAGTAAACAATAGCCAAACGTTATAACTTTTATTCCCATAAACCTTGCATGTGCTTGGAACAATATGAGGGTAAAAATAAATCCCTGGGAGCAATTTAATTTTTTGTGGTGCATCATGTTTTTATGGAATCGCCCATATCCATACATGTATCTGGAGTTTTTGCAATTTCCCTACACATGCAGCATGTAATGTAGTGCGTAAGCAAAAGTCCCAAGATCCTCGTGTAGGGTCTTGTAAATCTTGTAAAAAACTTAAGCAAAATGCTTCTGATTAAAAATAAAAGGGGCTCCTTAATTTGTAAATTAATGTTACATTTTTCCCTTTTCCCTATGAGATTAGCCCTTTTGAAGAATGGTGAACACAATAGGATGCAGAATTTGAACCACATCCTAGGTAGTTCATATCCAGAATAGTGACAAAGTTTTCTCGTGCCGTTTTCCGAATTGATTTTCGTGAATACAAGAAGGATTAGAAATGATGGTTGATATGTGTTAATGGCCTTGCCACACTGTTGCGAATAGAGCTATAACGTGTGCCCGATGTTGTTGGAAATTTGAGTGTACATTCGTGTAAGTTGTTATTCGTTTATGACACGTTTGGCATAAGTATTCGTTAGCGGTTTGTGCAGGGGTTCGCAGAGATGCGCTGGGGTCTATAAAACATTTTGAGCATGTTCAATGTTGAGCATGTTAATTTTGAGCAGGTGACAACGTATATTGATCAATACGCTGTATACGTTGAGCATTCGCTGTGTGAACGTTTTGATGATCTGTTTCTGGCCGTTGAACATGTTTAGAGCGAACTGTACACCGGTGTATACATAGGAAGAATTAGTTTATACATTTTGATAGGCCGGATGGTGATAAGAGGTTTTTCAGAACAGCGACAATTAGTGCTCCCAAATCATCCACTACTCCATCCCCTAGATCCTGAAGCGGTACGTCACTAAGGATTATCCACATCAAAAATATATGCTAATGTAATTATCGCTAGATCTGTATATAAGCCTGTGGCGGGTAGATCATGGAGTGCTAAATTACACATACCACCCCTGATTGCTACGAGGAATTTAGGAAATAGTACACTCTTTTAAATATTTATTCTGTAAAATAAAACCAGTTTAAATACTGATCACCTATAGGTGTATCAGATATGTAGGTCGTCCTTATGCACTCCTTGATTGAGCGTAATGTTATGCACTTATTTCCCAGCGAAAGTATTCCAGATATGGTGAACGGTTTCGATATAGCATGCTAAATATTTCATGGAAAGGAAGAATGAAACAAATGTTTTTACAGAAACAGTAAGGGTAAAGGCGCCCGATCCTGTTATACCAGGAGCGGAGTGCCCATCTCTCTTTCAAAGCAATAGGGCTATACTCACCTTTTTATAATTTTGCTGTGTGGGGCTCGCTACACCTCCTCCACCGCGAGTCTGTTACCTTCCCAGCACTGAAGAATGCCGGTACCCATTTAAATACACCAGGGTAGAGAAGAGTAATTGCGGTAAAGTGCCTTACTCAAGAGCACAACATGTTGACCACAGCGGGACTCGAACCCACGACCTTTAGATTAAGAGTCCGGTGCTCTATCCACTGCGCCACACATGCCCGAAACAGTATACTTGAGATACCGGATTCAATGCATTACTATCGACCAATAGTGGAATAGAGTCTGTCATTAATTGCTGGTACAAATAGAGTGTTCCAGTATCACTTGATTACTGAACCTTTTTTCTGCTTCTATTCATGATGGAGCTCTGTTTTTACAGAACATTTGTTCAACGAAATCCTTCAGAAAACATATCATAATCGAAACAGAACATTTTGTTCAATTAAAAGTCGGGCCTAACATTATGGTAGTTCAGTTAGTTCACCACATACATACATACATACATACGAAAGGCTTTTATACCGCGCCATTTCTATAAGACCACGGCGCAAAAATATATACACAAAAATACATGAAAATCTACATGGTATCAAAAGCAATAAACAGAGAAATATCAAACAAGATTAAATAGAAGCAATCAGATTTGTGAAAACAGGTGATGTTTGAGAGCTTTCTTAAACACTGTAACAGAGCATGATGTGCGGACTGCAACTGGTAATTTGTTCCACAGACGAACTGTTCATACACCTGTTCACTCGATGACAAACTGTGCAGAGTTTACATGTAGAAATTGTAACCTTGTCAAATCCCCAAGAGAACTGGACATGGCTAGAAACACAGAGTGGTAGTTGTTCACCTTTAAAAATGTAAACCAACAGGTAAAGTACTCTTAAAGTATCTCTATCTCCACATACGCTGTACATGTATTAAGATGTGTTGTTTAGATAACAATTAGTTGCACACAAAAGCAACTTCTGGACTTGTGGATGGTGCGATTTAATGTATTATTAACTCATGATGGGATAGTTTTGATGAGTGACTGGAATTAATACATGAATAGCCTCCTTTAATCTTGTACAACTATTGGTTGTCTTCATATTCTGATATTAAATATTTTTAATAATTATTTTACTTTGAGTACACTTTTTGTTCATCCGATCATTATTTTGTTCGAAGATAAGGGTTTGGTACCTCAGAGACACATAGCTACGAACCCTTATCAAAATAATTGGTTTAATAATGGTCTCTGGGTTAGATAACGGGCCGCGTGCAAAAACCGCGACTAGGTTAGTGAGCTTACTACAAAATAATAGAAACAATAGAAAGACAATAGATAATAATGAAAGGAAAGCTAAATGTGATAAGACGTGTACATTCGGATAATTTTCAGGCGTACAAAGAGGTGGTAAATTTGATACGTTCTAGCAATGTTGAGGTGCGCCCGTTTGGGTAATCTTAGGTGTACCGGGAAGGGGGAAGTGTACATTATGGTCATTTCACGGTAACATTTTCCGGTTTTGAATTGTTTGAATTTTCTTGAATCGTATAATAAAAATCCATTTTATATTGAAATCAACGGCCAATCGTGTCCATCTTACGGCAAATTGTATTTGACTTATCATACAATTTTTTTTTTTTTTTTAAATTCTAACAAATAAACTCTAGCCAGAAAGCTATGTACGTAAACATAATGTATTTTGTCATTGACAATCAAATGCACTCGTTAAATGATTTCAATGTCTTCCGAATTCAAACATTATTCTGAACTTGGATTGTTATGTTCCAAAATATTACATTTTCAATGAATTCATGGAGAAGAAAATCAAATCAAAACTGCAGCCTCCATGTCTAAACTTTAAAAATAAAACCAGCAATTAAGTGGCCAGGAATGTATGTTATTGCTTACTAAGGTGCCTGTTCCGTTCCTACTAATTTGAAAGTGGTCTTATCCGCACATGTTGACATTACGTGGAAGTCAGTATCATACTACCGGCAGATGGGACTGTCGTATTGCCATTACGTGGAAGTCAGTATCATACTACCGGCAGATGGGATTGTCGTATTGCCATTACGTGGAAGTCAGTATCATACTACCGGCAGATGGGACTGTCGTATTGCCATTACGTGGAAGTCAGTATCATACTACCGGCAGATGGAGCTGTCGTATTGCCATAACGTGGAAGTCAGTATCATACTACCGGCAGATGGGACTGTCGTATTGCCATTACGTGGAAGTCAGTATCATACTACCGGCAGATGGGACTGTCGTATTGCCATTACGTGGAAGTCAGTATCATACTACCGGCAGATGGGACTGTCGTATTGCCATAACGTGGAAGTCAGTATCATACTACCGGCAGATGGAGCTGTCGTATTGCCATAACGTGGAAGTCAGTATCATACTACCGGCAGATGGAGCTGTCGTATTGCCATTACGTGGAAGTCAGTATCATACTACCGGCAGATGGAGCTGTCGTATTGCCATAACGTGGAAGTCAGTATCATACTACCGGCAGATGGAGCTGTCGTATTGCCATAACGTGGAAGTCAGTATCATACTACCGGCAGATGGAGCTGTCGTATTGCCATAACGTGGAAGTCAGTATCATACTACCGGCAGATGAGGCTGTCGTATTGCCATTACGTGGAAGTCAGTATCATACTACCGGCAGATGGAGCTGTCGTATTGCCATTACGTGGAAGTCAGTATCATACTACCGGCAGATGGGACTGTCGTATTGCCATAACGTGGAAGTCAGTATCATACTACCGGCAGATGAGGCTGTCGTATTGCCATTACGTGGAAGTCAGTATCATACTACCGGCAGATGGAGCTGTCGTATTGCCATAACGTGGAAGTCAGTATCATACTACCGGCAGATGGAGCTGTCGTATTGCCATTACGTGGAAGTCAGTATCATACTACCGGCAGATGAGGCTGTCGTATTGCCATTACGTGGAAGTCAGTATCATACTACCGGCAGATGGAGCTGTCGTATTGCCATTACGTGGAAGTCAGTATCATACTACCGGCAGATGGGACTGTCGTATTGCCATAACGTGGAAGTCAGTATCATACTACCGGCAGATGAGGCTGTCGTATTGCCATTACGTGGAAGTCAGTATCATACTACCGGCAGATGAGGCTGTCGTATTGCCATTACGTGGAAGTCAGTATCATACTACCGGCAGATGGGGCTGTCGTATTGCCATAACGTGGAAGTCAGTATCATACTACCGGCAGATGAGGCTGTCGTATTGCCATTACGTGGAAGTCAGTATCATACTACCGGCAGATGGAGCTGTCGTATTGCCATAACGTGGAAGTCAGTATCATACTACCGGCAGATGGAGCTGTCGTATTGCCATAACGTGGAAGTCAGTATCATACTACCGGCAGATGAGGCTGTCGTATTGCCATAACGTGGAAGTCAGTATCATACTACCGGCAGATGGAGCTGTCGTATTGCCATAACGTGGAAGTCAGTATCATACTACCGGCAGATGAGGCTGTCGTATTGCCATTACGTGGAAGTCAGTATCATACTACCGGCAGATGGGACTGTCGTATTGCCATTACGTGGAAGTCAGTATCATACTACCGGCAGATGGAGCTGTCGTATTG
The DNA here is from genome assembly GCA_035610835.1 of Ophiura sarsii. Classification (NCBI taxonomy): domain Eukaryota; kingdom Metazoa; phylum Echinodermata; class Ophiuroidea; order Amphilepidida; family Ophiuridae; genus Ophiura; species Ophiura sarsii. The sequence continues at coordinate 2,906,397 of CM069447.1, forward strand.
CCATAACGTGGAAGTCAGTATCATACTACCGGCAGATGAGGCTGTCGTATTGCCATAACGTGGAAGTCAGTATCATACTACCGGCAGATGGAGCTGTCGTATTGCCATTACGTGGAAGTCAGTATCATACTACCGGCAGATGGGGCTGTCGTATTGCCATTACGTGGAAGTCAGTATCATACTACCGGCAGATGGGGCTGTCGTATTGCCATTACGTGGAAGTCAGTATCATACTACCGGCAGATGGAGCTGTCGTATTGCTATTACGTGGAAGTCATATCTTGATCTGACTATATAACATGATATAATGCCGGCAGATGGCGGTGTCGTATTTCTTCAACCAGTAAAGAGTTACTCAATGCTCAATGGTACAACGCGTAGCTGAAAAACTCGATTCATTGTACAATATTGGAAGCGTTATTCAATTGGCTTGTATAAATACCTTCGTCATTGAACATTTCATATTGATTTATGATTCTTATTTAGCATTAGTAAATAATAATTATGTACATTTTGGTACTTAATCCTGCTTTTGATCATTATTCCATTTAAGTCGTTTATTATATTTCATTGAGATATTTATACATGAAATGGATCGAATTACGTGACGTTGTCCTCTTAACGTATGCCTAATTGCTTTCAGACTGAACGTTGAACATCATCATTTTACAGTCCACGCAGCAGGCATCTGCAGACGACATCCCAAAATGTCCCAAAATGTTTCAAAAAAGCAAAATTATTGGATTACCGTATTTGGAATCACCATGAGAAATGCATTAAAATAAGTACTAACATGCCTAATATTCGTTCAGTAATCTTTGAAATACGAAAGTTGGGAGAGGTTTCTGAAAAATCTGTTTTGTATGGTAAAACTAATAGTCGCATGGAAAGTGTTAACCATACTAAACTGCTCACAAAAAGTTAGGAAACTTTTTTTAATCAAGTATATTTTTATTATTCATTACCCTCTTTGTATATGTTATATATCAATGGAAAGCTGAAGTGTTCCTCTTTAAAATTATACCACATTTGCAATGATTACATGTTAATGGACTTGGCCACATGAATGAGAATGAGGCAAAGTGACAAATAGTAGGAGCCCCAGGCCTCAAATTTAGGAGTTGACCCCTGACCTCCGAACATACTCTTAAATTTACATTTTTATGACAGATACATATCTTATCTACAAGAATAAAGTGTCCTGCTCTTACGATTCTCTTGCGAAATTAGGCTATGGCAAAAATCATATTCCCCATGTATTCACATAGCAGAAATGAAGTAATAGCACCTCTCGTAAGGGTTTGAGTAGTATATTGACTATAACATTGAAAGGAAATGTCAAAACTACATATAATTATGTTTATGAATTTAAAGAAATAATTACTTGTCACATTATATTAGCTTTTCTCATTTTAATGTCATGGATATTGGTCAAAAATGTCATGGAATAATTGAAAAAGTTACAAAAATAAGCATTTTTGACCCTTTTGTGACTTTTTCCAATGCTCAATTTAGCTATTTTACCTGTAACATTGACATTATAACTATAAATAACTGTCTCAACTTGTGAAGCAGTTCTTCCCCATAGATATGATGTATAGTTATACATACTTATACAGTTATTTCAACTTTTTATGGCCATAATATTACCCCTACCCCTAACACGAGTTGTTTTATGTGATTTTGTCTATGTGAATATATAGGGGAATACAGGTAATGCCAATAACATGAATTCGCAAGAGAATCATAAGAGCAGGACACTTTATTCTTGTAGACAAGATATGAATCTAACATAAAAGTATTCCTTTTGGAGTATGTTCGGAGGTCAGGGGTCAAACCATTTTAAAGCCGAATTTAGAGCTCTGGGGCTCCTACTAAAATCAAATGTGCCAAAATTACCGTTATCTGTGCTAAACAGTCGATAGGTAATGATCAATAATCAAACCAGTCATGCTTGAGAACCATGAATGGTTTACACAAAGATTTTCACCAGTGAGCACAACACACACACCCCAACCTTCATCTCTTTAGAAAACCATTGTTTGGGTATTTACAAGACTGGGTTAACAGGTGGAAGGTCATGAAGGTAAGTGATGACAGTTTTAGGCCTACAACTTGTAATTTTTTCTCAATAAAGTGGATTAAGATCAGTAAGTTGTCTTGCTTGTTTTCATTACAGTGTCAATTTGTTTGTTCACACAGTAACACAAAATTGCTAATTTTGGCACATTTGATTTGTGACTTTGTCTCATTCTCATTAATGTGGCCAAGTCCAGCAACATGCCATCATTACACATTTGGTATCATATTAAAGAAGAATACTTCAGCTTTCCATCGATATGCAACATAATACAAGAGGGTAATAAATAGTAAAAATATACTTGATTAAAAAAAGTGTCCTAACTTTTTGTGAGCAGTTTATAATAACCAATGTGTTATGTTAACCGATTATTATACAAATAAATTATAACTTATACCATTTCCTTGAGTGCTGTCACAATTTGACTTATTTTAATAAAAAAGGTAAATGCAAGGGTCCGTATTTTGTATACAAAGTTACATCCTGTTTCAAATCGAAGACATGTCAATGTATTAACGAAACCATAATGCGGTATGTAGTAATGATCATTAAAATAGAATTTGAGAGCGCAATAGGCATCGATAATTAGGTATTGCGCCTTTGTATACAAACATGCAGATAGAAGACTTGCTATCCCGGATCCGAAATCACAACTCCACCATCGAACGATTCAAAATTACACACATTGCAACGTCATTCTTTACAGGGTCCAGAAGAGGGGTACAGGGTCCAGTGGAACAGTGCAGGATTCTTACCATGAGGTTATGAGCGAGATTGGGAAGCTGTTATCATGGTTATAGGATATTACAATCTTAGTGCTGATAAATTGTGCGCCGTGTCGGCAGCCAGGTAAATAAAGCGAAGTGCACGTTCAAAGGTTACCAGGGCTGGAAATAAGACCCGCCCACCCGCCAATAGGCGGGTAACATTTTGTAAGCTCAAAGTGCAAGTTACAGTTAAGTTCAGGGTAATTTCGGGGTAATTTCATCATCAGATGAAAACATCGAATTTCGATCCATGCTGGATATTTTGTTTAAAATATGAGTCGCATTGTTGTTTGGAATGCTCCACAATTCATAACAGCCAAGTCTTAGTACAAAATACTCTTTTTTTATCAGCGAAAACCAATCCTTATTGTGTTCACTGTGCCTATGATATGTAGTGCCGCCGATAGCATGATTGGCGGATATCCCCATGCCAAGATGTAGCGACTTGCAAATGGCGAGTTTACTTCTCAATTAATTGTCTAGGCCATGGAACATAATGAATGCAAAAGGGATATATAGTTTCTTTCTAGTGATTGTATCATCATATTATGAACATCTGTGATCGTTCATGGCGGCGGGGAATACTACTGTACTTTTAATTCTCAATGATTATATTCAGAGAAAAGGCTATAAATTGCCAAAATAAATGTTACACCAGAGCTAAATTCCTAAATCTAGTAGACCGACAGTGCCCGGCGGCAGTGTAGTGGTGCTGCTATTCACGCAGTGATTTTCACACCAAACACTTTGTTGGTTGTTGAATTCGTATGGTTATTTGCGAAAGATTCATACTTTCAGCGCAGATTTCATCTTAATGTGCAACTTTTATGTTTGACATACCAGCAAATGTTATTCAGAATATTTTAGTCTACCGAAAAATGCAGAACATTCCTTCTTGGTTCCATGAACTACATAGTTTTCCGAGCGACTATTGTGCTCTCGTGTGACGACCCATATTTATATATTACCGTCTACTTATTTGATTTAATACAAAGTTAGCTCTTGGGTTCTCTAACTCAACGAATTCCCGTGACCCAGGCGCTGGATTTGAAAAAAAAGTAGCTCCCGTCAACTTTTTGCAACCACTTCGGGTACCATTTTGAGGGCCATTTTTGGCAGCCATTCTGGATTTTGAACTATGTTAACAGAGCAAAAATATTGGATGTGAGTTACTAGTGGTCTAACACATACATCTCATCGTTAAAATTATATTTTCATCATACATTTTGGTTGATTTGATGCTATTCATTGGAATTTTGACCACTTTTTACCATTTTTGGCCATTAATTTGGCGGCTATTTTGGTTTTAAAGCATGTTAACAAAGCAAACATACTTGGTATGAGTTTCTAGTGGTCTAACACATACATCCCATTGTTAAAACTATACTCTGATCATGTTGGTTTATATATGCCAATTTATGGAATTTTACCATTTTAGGCAGCCATTTTCGCGGCCATCCTGGATTAAACTGTGTTAAAGAAGCAACAGTTCTGGATATGTGTGACTAGTGGTCTAATACATTAATCCGTCAATTAAAACTATACTTTCACCATACAATTTGATTGCTATATGTCATTTTATGAGAGTTGACCAGTTTGGGCGGCCATTTTGGTCATCGCTATCTTGGATATCTGGAGAGCATCGGGTTTTTGTTTACTGTTAACATCTATAATGTGTTTAATGATCCTAAAAGGCACTCCAAAAAAGCTGGTTTAGTTTAGTACTGGGGGATGCACGGGAACCCCCTGTACATACTCAACTAATACCAGTATCTGGGACCAAAAGTACACTTTTCCCGTTAATTGTATAGGATCTTGAAAAGTAAGTGCCACTTTTTTATTAAAATTATTTTGGGTAAATGTGACTACATGTATATTGCGAAAGGTAAACGCGATATTAAAAAGCGAAACATTCTATGAATTGCCAAGCATTTCTTTTTTCAGAAGTTTTTCAATTTTTTAAGACTTATACTTGGGTGAGGAGTCTGCAATAAAACGTGATCTTATTTTACAGGGGCGGGGGCTTACTTCTTTTGAACCCTTTATGTGCGTCATTTGCCCAAAGTTAGCTTCGTGTCAAATCACGCGGACTTTGATTTGAATAACTCGGTTGCCTCTCGCTCGCTGTACAGAAAGGTTATGTGAGACCATGGAATTAGTAGATACAGAAGGAATAACAATGATCCATGATCAAAGCTCCAATCACATTGCCGAGCTATAACATTGATTGTTATTCAAATCCTATTAGAGAGCATTATCCTAGCTTAGCGTAACGTGACAATGCCAATTTGTATAGCAATGGCATTAGTAGTGTGTCCATTTGCGCGAGTTTTAAACAGGTGTATCAATAACGTGGTTGAATCTGAATACATTAAAATTATACAGCGATAGTATCATGATGCGTTTGTCCTGGCTCATGTCGGTCCTATAAGAAAACCATATTGAATTATATGGACCTGGATAATTGTGGCAGAGTCTTTTTGGCTTATAAAAATTGATTGTCTTTGATGCATTAAATGAGGAAGGGGCAGTCTGGGGCACTCATATGACAAATTTGATTGTTTGTTTGGTTAATTTAGGTATAATTTGCGAGCAATTTAATTACCCGCATGTAACCGGAATATTTAATTATGATTAATTAATGACATTTTGTCATATTTAATTTGTCAGAACAGGTCAATTATTATCGTATTGTGTTATTCAAGGAGCTATACGTGTTGCCATTTGTTTATAATACATTTAACAAATTAACATTTCCAATTGCAATGTGTCGGCACGTTTGGTGAGTTTTTGAGCATTTACTTTACATAGAAATATATAAAGCAAAATAACTTTCGAATTTATTATAGTCGGCAATATGATTCAACACATAGGGTACGTAGCAATGTTCAATCCTTTGTAATGTTGAATAGAAAATCGGATTAGGTTATCTCGTTGTTATTCCTTCTCCCTCTACTAATTCCATGGTGAGACACAGTAGAGTATCAAAACAGTTACACTGTGTGGTGTTTCACGACGGATACATGAGGCTAGAAACAATATAAAAGGTCAAATGAAACGCTGAACAAATTCAATTGACTGTACAGTTTTCACGAGCCAGCCATGACCCGCTATCCTGTTGTATAGCATGCATAATTTGCTATGCACATCGATAATAAAGTATATGTATACGTTCATTGCAAGCTCGGTCCAGTGTCTATGTTCGTTCAGTGCAATCAATTGGAAAGCGTTAAGTAAAAATGTCTTTTCTTGAGGTCATTGGCCTTCTATATTTCAATATCTATAACATCTTGATATATGTTGTGATACTACTACTGGCTTTATGGATGATTCAAAAGTGGAGACTGAATCTACCTCCCGGACCTGTCGGTTTGCCAATTATTGGGTACCTCCCAAATATGGCGATTGGTCTTCATCGACATGGTTACGCACCGGAGCGGTTGTTTGCTGAAATGGCCCGTCAATATGGAGACGTGTTCAGCCTATATGTCGGTACAAAACTTGTGGTGGTGGTTAGTAGTTACAAGGCAATTACAGAAGCTTATCAAAACCAACGCCTCAACGATCGCCCGAAAAGTGTGATATTCGAAGAAATAACAATGGATCAAGGTAAATAAAACAGATTCAAGTAAGGGCAGCGTAAGAATGAGCTATGGTTTGGTATGGTTTCCAGTTTTCAATACGATTTATTCCGTTAAGATATAGTACCGGGTTCCAAAGTGTCGGCTTTCAATTATTTCCTCTCATCCTTCCGCGGCCCTTACCGAGGTTCAAATAAAACATTTGATACAATTGAATTGATAAGCGTCATTTAAAAAAAAACATCAATCTACCCCCTCCCCCCCCCCCCACCCTTTTTTGCCTATTTTCGGTTAAACATAATTAGTCCTCCATTTCTGTTTAATGTATTACTTATGCCTTTATCCAAATAAATCATATAATACAAATATTTACTGTAATGAGGGGTGTGGTTCAAATTATAGGTCTAAGGTGATCTCGAAACCAGACTTTGCCTCGAGGTGTCAGCCGAGGTGCATAGTCTGGTTTCGAGATACCGTGACCCGAATGAAAGCAGTCAACCAAAGTTTAATGAAATGAAGGTACATGAGACCAAACCTTCAAACCGTTCTGTTGCCAAAGTAGAATCTGACAAATATATCGATTTCCGAATTTGGAAGGTTTGTCACTGTATAATATTTTTACCGTAGCGATTCAAACAGGATATCACTTGACAATTTCTTCATTAACAAAGGCAACCAGAGCTGTTTGTTTTTAGACATCTTAAAACGGTACAACAATGCGAAACTGATCATGGAAAATTGTAAACAAAAACTTTAAGCAGCATCCCAGCTGGCCATTTTACGGTTTTTAAACGTTATAAATACGTTTCAAGTTGGTGAAAAAAACGTTTTAATATTACGTATTAAAAACGTATATGTGTGGAGTTTTTTATGGGTTTTAATAACGTTTCCATGTAACGTTTTGAAAACGTTAATATAACGTGAAAATAACCATGTTTAACACGTTTTAAAAACGTTTTAAAAACACGAAACCTAATTAAACCCAATTTAAAACGTTTTGAAAACTAATATTAGATAATTGATAATTAATTGATAATTTACTGGCAATTTAAAGAACAATTCATTAATTTGGCTTTTTATTAACATTCTCCAACAAAATTGTTCATGTGTTTGTGAAGTAATGTTCTTATTTGCCATTTAACTATGAAATGATGCATGTTGCAGATCGAATAACTATATGAAAATAAATAAATATACAATCCATAGTGTTACCAAACCAATATAACCCAGGTAAGTGCGCATGCGTGGAATTGCCCACGTTTTTCAAAAAACGTTTTTAAAACGTTTCGTAAAAAACGAAACTCATGGTCCAGGACCATAATATTTGGTTTAATTTAGGTTGTAATATAACGTTCTATAAACGTTTTGATTTCGTTTCAATCATATGTTCGTTTATAAGTAGTGTGAAAACTTTAATTTAACGTTTTTATAACGTTTTGACAAAACGATTTGCGATAAAAAAAACATGCTTTGAAACTGTAACGTTTTTAAGACGTTTTAAAAACGTTTCACAAAAACAAAACCTAATTAAACCCAATTCAAAACGTTTTGAAAACGTTTTGTGTTTACTGGGATACGAATCCAGACGAATAAATGCGAAATGTCAAATGTCTGTCAATCACCGCGTAAATACAGGGTGTTCAAAACGAAATTGTTCGCCGTATTATTATGTTTCGTCAATTGGGGCGATTGGGATGTTTCAAACGGGTCGCGGACCCGGTCGCTGAATGCGAATCGCTTAATTCGTGGACCATGGGGTGTGAAGGCATACCTTAATTATCCCCTCACTTTTACTTTTGAATATTACTGAGTTTATGTGGGAAAATAGTCAACACAACATTTTGAATGCATTGAGCTTTCAAACAAACACTCCACACACGACCAAACCGTAATATGTAATATGAGAAGCAAGTGCCAAGTTCTTGCAAAGAAAACAACAAGTATCAACAATCTATTTCGACAGATGGCAATTTGGTTAATTCAATGTCATGTGACCTCCCTTTGCCGACCTTTTCAATCAACCCCATATCACCCCTCGCCTCATAAATCTATCGCAAGAAACAGCACTACTGTAAATCTAAATGCTTTAACCCACCTCCACACTTTATCAAATGATAAATATAGCGCCCTCTGGAGGCTCTGTTGAGGTAATATGCATTTCGTTCACATTTATATTCCGAATTATTAACCATTGTAGTCCATCGCGTCGAGTATGTTTGATTAACCATGAATTAACCAATCATCAACACTGTTAGGTAGGCATTTAGTATTCATGGTTTTATAAAATAATTATCCATTTATATTTTTCTAGGTGTTGGCTTTGCATCTGGAAGAATGTGGAAACATCAACGACTTATAACCTTGAAAGCATTCAGACATTTTAGCATTGGCAGAACCAGCTTTGAAGAGCCAATAGCTAAAGAAGCAGGTACATTAGTGACAATGTTGCATGAGAATAGCGGCGTCCCATATGATCCACGTGCCCTAATTGGAAACTGTGTGGCTAATATCATATGTTCCGTTTTGCTTGGGAAGCGTTACTCTCACACGGACCATGAGTTCTGCAATGTGTTGACAACATTGAACAGAATGGTGGACAATTTAGGTTCTGGTGGCCCGATGGTATATATACCTATCATGCGATATATTATGCCGGGAAAATGTAATGAAGTCAAATCAAGTTTCTCCTACTTTATTACTCTTGTGGCCAACATAGTTAAAGAACACGTTGTTGCTAATGCGATGACGAGTGATGGGGAGTCATCTCGACCACTGAATGATTTCATCGACGTTTTTCTACATGAAATCGAACAACTAGATGAAACGACGGACCTTTCAGATTACCTCAACATGGAGTCATTAGTCGCTAATATCGTGCTTTTGTTCGTGGCTGGCCTTGAGACAACAGCTACCACACTACACTGGTCGATGATCTTCATGATGACGTACCCCAGCATCCAAATCAAAGTTCAGAAAGAAATGGACGAAGCTATAGGCAGGAATCGAGTGCCACAATGGGATGATAGATCCCAGTTGCCGTATACCGAGGCTGTTCTCCTGGAAATTCAACGCATGCGCACTATACTTCCAATCGGTGTTCCCCATTATGCTTCCGAAGACACGACATTAGCCGGATATGACGTACCCAAAGGTTCGATCATAGTATCAAATCTTTGGGCGGTGCACAACGATCCCGATGTGTGGCAGGAACCAGACCAGTTTAAACCGGAAAGATTTCTGGACGAGCATGGGATATTACGCACACGGGATGAATATATGCCTTTCAGCGCAGGTGAGTGTACATGTAGGCTCAAATGTCAAATGATAAATATAATGTCAAGATCACGAGGAGCATACCTGATTCTTCCAGGACAATAGGAACAGGATGTTTTCAAATTGATCCCAAGAATCCAGCGGAGGCAGCGGAGGTAGGTATAGCAGCTATTAGTGCATTATGCAGCTCTCGCTATCGTAGTAGGAGGGTGCTCAGTACACAGGCTATGCACAATTATATCTTGGTAGATTTGGAGATATTGGTGTTCTCCCATACCATCTTTGAACACGTGTTAATGGCTGCTGCGACTTTAGCTTTCCGAATGTTGAGCTCACGGTCGACCGACATGTTGCAGGAAACAGTTGCTCCAACAAAGGTGAATTCTTCGACAACTTGCTGCGTGTTTACATTCACCAATATTTATCCAGTGGACCTCACTGACGACCTGGTCCATGATCATCGTCTTCCTAAGGCTGATAGTAAAGGCCATATTCTGTTCAAGCGTGTGCTAGGCTATGCCTATATCAACTTGTGCATGGGATATCAAGGTAACATAATCTGTAAAAACAGTATTTCGCGGATCAGAACTGTGTGTTATTTAGTCATTATGATTGTATTGCCGTGAGGCGGACCAGGTTGCCATCGGATCTAGTGAGCAGCTACTCCATCATAAGATGACTTGAAGGCATATGATAGCAAGTGAGAAGGAGATTGGAGCGAGGATGTAACCCTGCCTCACGCCGCTGAGGATGGGAATATGTCTGTACCGTCTGAAAGGGTGTACATTAGGTTCCATATTACAATGTAGTATGAACTAGTATTGAATAATATTAGAACACCCAGTATCGTTCGGCACTGGTACAAAATTAGTGTTCCAGTATCACTCGATACTGGCACGTACAATATGTTGCAGTATAGCTCTATACTGGAACAAAAGAATGTAACAGTATCGTTCGATACTGGTACCTTTTGATGTTTCAGTATCGGTCGATACTTATAGAATTTGTACCAGTATGGCCCCGATAAATATTTACCAGTATCGTCCAACACATGAACAGAAAATATCGCAGTATTTCAGTCGAAAAGGTTTGCCCATCCTATATAATACGTGGGAACTAATGGTGAATCAAATTGATTGTCCTCCTTAATTCAATTTGAGAGAAATGTGTTGACAGCAGACAAGAAATCCCTGTTGAAACCGAATGAAATGAACATCACAAGGTAGAGCAGACTTAGTCCTTTTAGGGGAACGCATATTATGAGGCTGATAACTCTTACCCCTAAGGGGAGAAATAAGTAAGCCACGAGGCAGAATTCCAAGATGTTAAGACCAATACAACAGTGATATTCCTAACGATGAAGACAAATGCTACACGACTTCATTCCAAAGCTAGAAAGATATCACAACAATTTTGTAAATAAGCTACCTTTTCTTCCACCAATTAGTCTTTTCCTACTTCTTTCTTTTAGCATCTTTAACAGGTCACAACATTATTACCCTAGAGTAATTACGTTGTACCTATCTTGTAACAACACGCCTTATTACTTTTCTTCACACAGGTCACCGAGTATGCCTTGGAGAAAGAATGGCCCGAATGGAGTTGTTCATTATCTTTACACACATTCTACATTCGTTCACCATCAAATCACCGAAGGATACGCATTATTCATTGAACGGGTTAAATGGATTCACATTCAGACCAGAGCCGTTTCAAGTCGTAGCAGAAAGACGAGAATAAACGACATGACATGGAATGAACCTGTACTCTGTGAAATAGAAGTAGACTAGTAACATAATAGACAGTTTGTAAGGGGATGGTAATAGCGGACATAAAGGGAGTCAGTCATGTACGACGTCACAGTTTCTAAGGGGATGGAAATAGCGGACACGAAGTGAGTCAGTCATGTACGACGTCACATTGTAAGGGGATGGTAATAGCGGACACGAAGTGAGTCAGTCATGTACGACGTCACATTGTAAGGGGATGGTAATAGCGGACACGAAGTGAGTCAGTCATGTACGACGTCACACACAGTTTGTAAGGGGATGGAAATAGCGGACACGAAGTGAGTCAGTCATGTACGACGTCACAGTATGTAAGGGGGTGGTAATAGCGGACACAAAGGGATGAGTCAGTCATGTACGACGTCACATTGTAAGGGGGTGGTAATCAGTCAGCTGTAGAACGGAGCCCCGTTTCAATTGAGGGCGCTCTATTTAGTGACGCACTGCCGTCATTTTTTACACGGCGATCCATAAAGTGACGGAAGTCCGTTGCCCGCCGGAATTCGAACAAAAACTACTTTTCAATAGAGGGCGGGCTTGGGAACGGGACAGCGTTTCAAAGGGAACGGCCTCACGTCACAGTCATTTTCAAAATTCATAAAAAACTGATTTTGCCGATTTTAAACAACGAAATAACTCTCTTATCACTGAGATAACCGTTACAAAGGCATCACTTCTGAATACTATTGGGCTTATATTTAATGTAAAAATTATCACATTTACCCTAAAAATTCTTAAAATGGGTGTAATCTCGTCTAGAAAATGGTGGTCTCATCGCAGCAAACCTGTCAAAAAAGTCATAATTTTAGCTTGTGTCGTTTGATGTTGGGGTCAAAGGTTAACCTAAATCATCTAACTGGATATCGCAAGGAGTTCTGGTACCTTATGCTGCCCTCAACTCGATTGATAAATACTTTTTATGCAGATAATTGGGGGTAAAAGGCGAAAATTCAATAATTGCGCAAATTGACGGGTGTGCGTTACCTTGGTTACGTATACCCGTCGTTTTAGAGCGCCCTCAATTGAAACGGGGCCCCGTTCTACAGCTGACTGGTAATAGCGCACACAAAGGGAGTCAGTCATGTACGATGTCACATTGTAAGGGGTGGTAATAGCGGACACAAAGGGAGTCAGTCATGTACGACGTCACATCCTAAGGGGATGGTAATAGCGGACACGAAGTGAGTCAGTCATGTACGACGTCACACACAGTTTGTAAGGGGATGGAAATAGCGGACACAAAGGGATGAGTCAGTCATGTACGACGTCACATCGTAAGGAGGTGGTAATAGCGGACACAAAGGGAGTCAGTCATGCACGACGTCACACACAGTTTGTAAGGGGATGGTAATAGCGGACACAAAGGGAGTCAGTCATGTACGACGTCACACACAGTTTGTAAGGGGATGGAAATAGCGGACACAAAGGGATTCAGTCATGTACGACGTCACATTGTAAGGGGGTAGTAATAGCGGACACAAAGGGAGTCAGTTATGTACGACGTCACACACAGTTTGTAAGGGGATGGTAATAGCGGACACAAAGGGAGTCAGTCATGTACGACGTCACACACAGTTTGTAAGGGGATGGAAATAGCGGACACAAAGGGATTCAGTCATGTACGACGTCACATTGTAAGGGGGTGGTAATAGCGGACACAAAGGGAGTCAGTCATGTACGATGTCACATTGTAAGGGGTGGTAATACCGGGCACAAAGGGAGTCGGTCATGTACGATGTCACATTGTAAGGGGGTGGTAATAGCGGGCACAAAGGGAGTCAGTCATGTACGACGTCACGTTTTGTGGAGAAACCACTAATCATAAAATCTTATTTGAACAAACTTTTAGGATATAAATTTAAGAGGCAATGGATCCTTGATGCATCTTGATCGTCATATGTCGTTGGAAATGAATCCCCAGAAAAGTGGGGGACTAGCTGGGTGGGCAGTCAAGAGTGCAAGCTCATCGTTATCTAGATTGTTAATGGTAATATTGCACCTTGTTTTATTCGTCAGTTTTTGTCAGTACAGTACATGGAGTTTAAAACCTTCTGCAAATAAATAAATGATACGCAGTTGTCGGTTGTATTGGTGTTTTAACTGCAGTGTCAATTTAACTAATTACGCATTTCATATAGTTTCATCATGACTACATAGTATATCATCATAAGTGCACAATTGTATATAATTAATTACACATGTTCAGTGTACGATATCAACTTGAGCGCCTGCAGAAACGGGCATATCGTATCATTCTGGGCGCTCAATATCAATCCTACACGGATGCTTTGGACCAGTTGACACTCCTAAACTTTGAAGACAGGAGATAACAATTATCTCTTCAGTTTGCCCAGAAATGTTGTGACTCGGAAAGGTATTCCGACTGGTTCACTAACAACAATAAGACCCACGGGATGAATTTGAGACACACTAGCAAATATTAGGTTCCCAGATGCAAACCAAAAGATATGGGGATATAGCCCAATCCCTTTCCTTACTAATCTCTTGAATCAGCAGCAGTAAATATGCTTGCTAGGAGGGGGGCTAATCTGACTCTTGGGTAGGTTTGTGATTCATTCCCTGTGTCATTTAAAAATTCTGGTTTTTTTAATGTTACCCACAGTAAAATATTAGCTTTTACCTGATAACTTTAATTATTTATGTATTTTTGATACCTTTTAATCTCTTTTAGCATTTTAATGTTCGATTTTGATGTTATCTTTGTATACATTTCTATGTGTTATTTGTTGTTTTTATACAAATGTAATAACCATGTAATTCAGCTTTTAGCTGCGATTTGGTGATAATAAACTATAAGAACTAAACTATGATCTATCATAATACTCTCTATCAGTGAGTACACACAATGTCATCATGTTTACTTTGTATACCATTACATTCACCAAATATGAATGTAAACAATATAATTCATATTCGTCCACTTTCTCACGTCCAACTCCTTTGGCAATAGGAATATCAAATGTGGATGTTTTCCGTATTTGAATTTACTAATGTACATACAGAACTGCTGATCTTTGTATTGTTTCTGTTGTCTTTGTTATGTTCATCCGATCATGTTTTGTTCGAAGCGCTCACTAACCTACAGTCTTGGAAAAAGTCCTTGGAACGCTTTACACGTTTTGAGCATTGTGTGCAGATTTTTTTCTGTTCTTTTAAATGATGTTTATTATTTTAAGAGCTGAATAGAACAGGTTTTTCCAGGATTGTCTTGACAAACTGCAAAAACAAATCATATGAGTTTTGTTTTTCTCTCATAAATCAAAAACGGAATGTCGGATGAACTTCATATTACACACGATTTTTGATTCGACCATAGGCGTTAGAGTTATGGTTTGTCTGTAAAGAACACAGTGATTTGTTTAGAGAACAGTCACTGTAAACAATCCCCTATGGCAATTTACATGTAGACGCATACCTGTTGTGTTAGTGTGTTCTAAAACGCGTGACACGTAGCTGCATGCATATTGCTGAGATTATATTTCTTTCTTGACTTATTTTCTCATTGATAGATAAATGTGTTACAATTAATTTAAAAGCAAATATTAGTGACAGTCCAACGACTTATAATAATAAATAAATAATACAAGCATTTAAATAGCGCCTAGTCAAAGGAGGAGGTCAAAGTGCTTTACAAAGTTAACAAAATAAAAACAATACACAACAAAAACACATTAAAACTAGAGCGGCTCTCGGCTTTCGCGGTTCTCGGGTTTGGCGGTTGGTGGATTGGAATGTTTGTATGATTTTGGACAAAACCTAACTGGGTCTTGCTGGTTGTTATATTATCATCGTTGTTTATGACTTATTTGTTACTTCCTGTTGACATTATTATTTGATACATATATATATGATACAATGTGGTATGAATATAGCCAGCTTTTGTATAACAAGACTCTACTTGTTCTTTCATTCTGAGGAGCTATTGGTTAGTTCACCGTCTAGACATTTTGTAGACACCGAAAAAAACATCCTGTTGTGCGGGCCTGACAGACTCATTTTGTTATTTTTTGGTTAATATATTTTTCATATTTTTGTTTTATATATTATGTGGAAGAAAAAAAAGAAGATTTTTTTTTTTTTAGAAAATATAATTGTTTTTTTTGTTTTAACTTTTTTTTGGAATTTTTGTTTGATTTTTTGTTTTCATATTTTTTTTCTTCATATTTTTGGTTAATATATTCTTCATATTTTGGATTCATGTTTTTTTTAAAATTTTAATAGAATTTTGATTGTGTGTGGGTAAATGTATGAGCGTATAACACTTTTTTGCGGTGTACCATGAGCGCAAAAGAAAAGAAGAAAAAAAATGAAAAAAAAATGAAAAGAAAAAAAATGAAAAAAAAAGGGAAAAAAAATGAAAAAAAAAATTTGAAAAAAAAAAATTTAACAAAAATTTAAAAATGAAAGAAAAAAAAAGAAAAAAATGAAAAAAAAAAATTTGAAAAAAAAAATTTGAAAAAAAAAAAATAGAAAAAAAAAAATAGAAAAAAAAGAAAATTTGAAGAAAAAAAAACAATTATTTTTTTCATTCAAGACATATTGTACTGCTCAAATGACAGCAACAGTACAGTCCTCTATATTGTATCATATATGAGATATTGCCCTCGATGGCTGCGCCATCTCGGTTCAATATCTATCGTACACTCTTAGAAAAAATGGTTCGTTTAAGAACCCTTTTTTGTCCCGCGGGGAGCACCTTTTGGCCTAAAAGGTTCTAAAAAGAACCTTAGAATGGTTCTTTGAAGAACTTTCAAATTTTAAATAAGACATAAAGGTATATTTACTTTTTTGTTTTTATGTAATATGCAAATTCAAGAGAAATGTAAACAAATTTAGTCCTTTTCAACTGTTAAAAATCATTTCTTCTTGGCTAAAAACATTTTTTACCGTTTTACCAAGAACCATTGAGGGTTCTCCATAATTTTCCCCCAAAAGGTTCTTGAAGCTTGAGGAACCATTTTCTTGGCTAAAGAACCCTTTTAGAACCTTTTTTGGTTCTAAAAGGAACCCAATGAAATTTCTATAGGGTTCCTTTTAGAACCCAAAAAGGTTCTAAAACGGTTCTTTAGCCAAGAAAATGGTTCCTCAAGCTTCAAGAACCTTTTGGGAAAAAATTATGGAGAACCCTCAATGGTTCTTGGTAAAACGGTAAAAAATGTTTTTAGCCAAGAAGAAATGATTTTTAACAGTTGAAAAGGATTAAATTTGTTTACATTTCTCTTGAATTTGCATATTACATAAAAACAAAAAGTAAATATACCTTTGGGTCTTATTTAAAATTTGAAAGTTCTTCAAAGAACCATTCTAAGGTTCTTTTTAGAACCTTTTAGGCCAAAAGGTGCTCCCCGCGGGACAAAAAAGGGTTCTTAAACGAACCATTTTTTCTAAGAGTGTATATATTAAGTCACTACATAGGGGGGGCTGGGGTACCGCGCCATTTTGCAATATTTTGCGAAATCGATCGTGGTTATCACGTGATACGTATCGTGGAAAAATAATTTACACTGTTTTAACGAAATGCACTGTGGGATTGTGTTACCAGCCTAAAATCATAGAGGTCGCAAACCCGGTCGCAAACTTGCTTATAATTGAGCCTAGCTATAACAAGCTAAAAGTGACATCTCTGAATGTATTACCAAAGTGTGCAAAGGAGAAATTGTTGGACACACTGGTAAAATGGTTTTACAACAAGTTTTGCTATCATATTATCAAACTGAACTCAAGTTAAATCACTCTATTTATCGAGCAATAATATAATTGTTTACGCATTTTAATTGTTTAGATACAAAGTTAAATAAATCAAGGATACATTTATGATAGATAAATAAATAAAAAGAAAACTATAAACGCATGGGCGGCATTTATAATTGATAAAAATGGACATAACAATGATGTTACATTAATCTACCATCAAGTTTAAAAAATAGAAAAATAAATTGAACATTCGAACCCGTGATTTCCGATTGCCAACGACATGGCCAACCTACGCACGCCACAGAGTTCCACGACTGTAATTGTGATAGTTTTATTATTTAACCATGTCCATTTATTTATAACGAACGGATTTTTATTGTGCCATTTTTGCCAAATGTGTGTGTTGCTCTCGCACAAAATGTGTTTGTAATTTGATTATAATTCTTATTTTTAAAAGAACGGTAATTTTTTTTGACATTTTCGAGAGAAAAAAATGGCGTAACTGGATACGGTAAACGCCAGCAGTGTGGTGTCCACGTGGGCAAGCATACAGATGATGCTAAGCAAATCCAGCATATAAAACAAAAAGTGCTCCTAATGGGGCTCGAACCCACAACCTAAGTCGAATTTCTTTCCACTACACTAACCGTGCTAATTGGAAAACTTCATCGCAAATAATTTATTTATATCATTGGTCATGGGTTAATGCACGTGTTAAATTCTACAATCCCGGCCGCCACTCTGTTCAAAGGCATAAAATAGTGGACTTATTTTATGCTTTTTTTGCAATTCTGGGGTGTGTGGATCGTGTTTTTTTATCAAATTGGTTAGATATCCGTCCATTTTAGAACATCTGAAATTTAAAGTGCACCCACACACCCGGGAAAGAGTGCTGCCAAGGGCATATATTTTGCACGTAAATCCAATACAAAAGTTCAGAAAATCGACCAAAATATGACGTCATGACCATTGCTTCGGGACAAAATGGCGCGGTACCCCACCCCCCCTAGTCACTACAATTAGGTTTCACAATTAATCTGAAACATATTTAATTATTTAGGAAATAATGACTCTAAGCATTTGTATTTGAAGGATGGGAGTACTTGAATATTAGATAGCAATAGCAATGTATTAGTGTATTAGAATTTATGCTTAGATGTTAGGGGAGAGCGGGAAGTGTTCGCAAATTTTCATTTGAAATGGCCTAGAGACGTCAATTTCAAAGACTGAATGGACCTATTGACATAACATGAAAGATGGATTTCTTTGCTACATATGACCACAATTTCAGTACCCTAGTCCTTACTGTAAAGGAATGAGTAAAGGATAAAGACAGGTGTCAAAAATGGTGAACTTGCCCCAACCCCGGTCCGTCCATAGGCTGGGGCAAGTTCTTCATGGTCTAATAATTAGGCTTCATAAAGTACCGTTAAACTTCATCTATAAGCACCCATTGACTAATAGTTAATAAGCAGAGAATAGATAAAAAGGTATGAGCGCCCTCTTTTGATCTAGAGAAATTAGCACGAATTTGTTTAGTGTATTCGATATTCAATAATATAAAGTTGTATTACTATCTAAATAATTTCATGGACAGACGAATTGCTCAGTTGGTAAAGCGCCCGGTAAAGCGTCAACTTCAGTATCACGAGGTTGGTGGATCAATTCTCAACTACACCTTTTGCAATTTCTTTTGAAATCCAAGTGATATAGAAATTAATGCAAACTTGAATGTAAAATTATTACTCAATTATACTAGCTTTATTGTTATTTTTCAAAAAACAAGCGCATAATTAATTTGATTGTATAAAGTAATGATCTTAATAGTCCAACCTTTTTATAAGCTAAAACACATTTATACTACAAATTAACCACAGCAAAATGTATTCATTGGCTTATTTTAAATGTTTCACACAGTAATCTTAAACGTTTCCTTCATCATGATTTAAGGGCAAATTATGATGATGCATATTAGGTTGGTAGATCAAGTTAAGCAACAAAATGAAAGTAACTATGCAAACCACTATAATCCTGGTCTCACAGGATTATAATTGAATGGCTATTAAATCAATTTATTTTCAATAAGATAGAGGGCCGTCCATTTATACCGACCCATCAATCATACATGTAGTTATAAAACAGTATCTGACATAGCACTCCCGTTTAGATCAATTGGTAAAGCCAGCGCCAACAGTTTGGGCTAGGGCAATTGTGATCGCAGGTTCCAGATGGCAATACCTGGTTCGAATCTCACTTCAAGACTTCTTCTTTTGGAAAGGTCATAATTTTCAAATTCTTGACAGTGTTTTATTTTTATCATGAATGAACAAGGAATCTATCTTTTACGTTGGTTTTTTTATATATATATTTTTTAAATGAAACAAAATTTAATCAAACTGGACACGCAAGCCATGGCCAGTCAATAACGTTTTGACTGTTTGCCTGTTGTTCTCATTGATTCGAAACGCGATATTACACGTTTGTGCCATACCTATTCTTGGAGAAACACAAAGCACAAAACAAATAAAACAAAACTGAGTGGAAAATAATAAAAGAAATCACGCGAAGGACTTATTTACGGCACCATCCATCTTTTTAAGTCTGTTTAAGTTTTTCGGAACTATAATACACACGTTTGACGGATTGCCTTTAAATTGCACGCCTAATGAACATGTCATAGTTTGAGCAGCTCACGTGGTATTGAAGGTCATGCATTACATTCATGTAAATGGTAGTATAGTGGCCACGTGTTATTGATTTATAACGGATTAGTTTTAGAATTACGAAACTGTGTCTATACATGAAGCTTCATGGTCTATATCACTAAAGAAGTCCTCTGCCCCAAATTCGATAGACATGCTACATGCTTGTATCATGAAGCTAATGCTTGTATCGATCAACTGTGAACCATATACATGTACATGTACATGTATGTGTCTCTATAAACTCAATTAGGAATTGTCATCTAGAACCAACAATGGCCAACTACTCACAAAAACCACAACTTAACAAAATACCATAAGTAGCTGAACTGAAAAGCAGTGAATTATAATCAACGTATTGTCTCATTGTACTCCATCCATGCATGTCTTCACAAAAATACTAAGTCGTTGAGGTTGATTTAAATGTTTGTACTATTTATAAACGATTGTGATAGCATTAAAATTAAAATAAAAAATGGTAGAAAGAGAGGGAAAAAAAGAGGGAAAACCCACATTAAAGACGAAGATAGATTCACTATTTATTCATGGTAAAAACAAAGTTAAGAATTTGATATACACCGTAAATATTTATAAACTTTCCAAAAGAAGAAGTCTTGAAGTGAGATTCGAACCAGGTATTGCCATCTGGAACCTGCGATCACAATTGCCCTAGCCCAAACTGTTGGCGCTGGCTTTACCAATTGATCTAAACGGGAGTGCTATGTCAGATACTGTTTTATAACTACATGTATGATTGATGGGTCGGTATAAATGGACGGCCCTCTATCTTATTGAAAATAAATTGATTTAATAGCCATTCAATTATAATCCTGTGAGACCAGGATTATAGTGGTTTGCATAGTTACTTTGATTTTGTTGCTTAACTTGATCTACCAACCTAATATGCATCATCATAATTTGCCCTTAAATCATGATGAAGGAAACGTTTAAGATTACTGTGTGAAACATTTAAAATAAGCCAATGAATACATTTTGCTGTGGTTAATTTGTAGTATAAATGTGTTTTAGCTTATAAAAAGGTTGGACTATTAAGATCATTACTTTATACAATCAAATTAATTATGCGCTTGTTTTTTGAAAAATAACAATAAAGCTAGTATAATTGAGTAATAATTTTACCTTCAAGTTTGCATTAATTTCTATATCACTTGGATTTCAAAAGAAATTGCAAAAGGTGTAGTTGAGAATTGATCCACCAACCTCGTGATACTGAAGTTGACGCTTTACCGGGCGCTTTACCAACTGAGCAATTCGTCTGTCCATGAAATTATTTAGATAGTAATACAACTTTATATTATTGAATATCGAATACACTAAACAAATTCGTGCTAATTTCTCTAGATCAAAAGAGGGCGCTCATACCTTTTTATCTATTCTCTGCTTATTAACTATTAGTCAATGGGTGCTTATAGATGAAGTTTAACGGTATTATGTATCAAATAGATATAAACATTTGGTATGCAATGTTATTTTCTTCCAAAATAACATTTACAGAGTCCACAATTTAAGGGTGGGTAATTTTTATGGAATATACTCGTTTAAAATTTGAAATTTACAAAAAAATCCCACATTTAAAAATATTATTTTCTAATTTCAGTGCTACTCTGTTCCAGATAGCTATTTTCATAATAACCTGCATGACCCACATAAAATGAAGGGTCGATAACTGCATCAAATCCATAACATATCCCATACCTACTTAATGATGATTTACATTTAAATCGTCTGTACGAATATCTTTAGAAAGAAATCAATATCAAAAATGGAAGAAAATACACTTTTGTGATGTAAAACTGTTTTTTAGATGATAAATCGACAAACATATAAGGAGATACCATGGGAAGATCGCAACAAACAGCCGAATATAGGCCTATTGTGTGTTCGTCAAACTCGACCAGTGGCTGCAATGATGAGAATCATTTGGTGGGCGAATCTGCCCATAGGGTGCACACTCCCCGCTCTCCCCTACATTTAACAACATGATTGTCTATGGTGACTTTTTCCTGTAACGTGGTTACTCCTTCATCTCCTAAGTTGGTGGCATATACAATTGTGTGCTGGTATTGATGATGTGCATTGTAATAACACTTCGACTGTGGGGATTCATGGTTATACACCACAGGAGAAGTGGTACTCCAGCGGACCATCATCTGTTATATAGTCCACTCCTTCATCTCCTATCTACTGATGACAGTTTATGGCTTCATCTGTTTTGTAGGTCACCCCTTTATTTACTGATGACTATTCATGGCTTCATCTGTTATGTAGACCACCTGATCGTCTCCCATCTACTGTTGACAAGGCATGGCTTCATCTGTTACGTAGTTCACCCTTTATGTTCTATTTACTGGTGACAGTTCATGGCTTCATCTGTTATGTAGTTCATTCTTTATCTCCTATCTATTGATAACAGTTCATGAATTCATATCTTTTGTAGTCCATCCCTTCATCTCCTATCTGCTGATACCAGTTCATCGTTTCATTTGTTTTGTAGTCCACCCTTCATCTTCTATCTACTGATGACTGTTCATGGCCTCATCTGTTATGTAGTGCACTCCTTCATCGTCTAACTACTGATGGGACAGTTCCTCTTCATCTCCTATCTACTGATGCCTGTTCATGGCTTCATCTGTTATGTAGTGCACTCCTTCATCTACTGATACTGATGACAGTTCATGACATGACTCCATCTGTTTTGTAATTCATCTCCTATCTACTGATGACAGTTCAGGCTGTTTTGTAGTCCACTCTTCTTATCTACTGATGACAGTTGATGGCTTCATCTGTATTGTAGACAACTCATACATCTTCTATCTACTGATTGTTCCTTTTTTCCAATCCCTTCTGATTTCAAAGCCCCCCCCCCAAAAAAAAAAAATTGATGAGGGACGCATTGGACATTCATGTTGTGTGAAGGGGTCGAGTGGGGGGGGGGGGGGGGGGGGGGGGGTGGGGGGGGGGGTGCAGACGTACCGAATACAGGCAATTCTTGAGAGTAAGGCCCAAAAAAATAATAAGTTGTGTTACCCTCAAGTGCCAACAATTTAAAATCGTGTCGGTCGGTCGGCATTTTTTTTCTTTCTATTTTTTTCTTTTTTTCTTTTCAATTTTCGTTTTGCTGAGAAATATATGCTCTATGTCAAATCAAAATTGGTATAGACGCCCATATGTCAATTTAACTAATGTTTCTACATTGTAGTGTGACAATAGTCTAAAAACATTTATTTAAGCTTACTTAATAATTTCAAGCAAGAAATAGTAACATTTAGACACTTTTAAATCGAAAACAAAAAACAAACAAAAATGCGACCCTAGTGTATACGATTTTAGGGTCGGTCGCTGAGGGCAACGCAACTTCTTCTTTTTTTCCTATGCTAAGCAGTGGCAAACATGGCGGGAATAAGAACTTGACATGACATTGATATGACATGATCGTCTCCACACGGCGACTAGAACCACAGAGACCCCTGCATAATAAAGACGCATGTATTCTTCTGACATTAGGGACCGTTCATCATTTCGACCGGAGGGTGTGGGGTGTCACATCTTTTCCTAACCAAGAGGGGGGGGGGGCGTCATACTGTTTTTTACGGTTCAAATCCAACAGCCGGGACACAGGGAATGGGATAATGATGATCAAATTAGTACAATAGCACATTATTTGCGTTATGTCTGCATGGGCCGATCCCCCCCCTCCCCCGCCCCCTCACCCCACCCCTCCCCTTACATTAAGTTGAGAAACTTCTTTAGAGCCAAAATTTATATCAAATCATATGGCGCAAATGTAATTGTAAAAGCTAATATATTCACGCGCTACGCCCTCTTTTGTTGTGTCGGTTGGCTCACTTTTATAACTCGCCCCTCCAATGATCTAGCTACGCCACTGATAAAAATTATAAAATGTTGACACCCTCTCTGTTATTACTACAATTGTATAGATCCAATGAGCTTCCAGGTCCCCACCAGGCGTCCCTTTTTATGCGGGGGCCTTGACCTTGACTATCATTCAGGGAATTGCATCAACTTGGGGTGGGGGATCACACGCAGCAGATAGAGCCTATAGTCGGTGTATGGATAATTTGCCTACCGCCCCCCCCCCCCAGAAAATCCTACACACACAACTGCCCATTTGACATTTCAAGTTCACCTCATTTTGTCATCCCAAACAACAACAAATGTTTACTTTCATTGTCATGTCAATTTACCTAAATTTTGGAAATTGGTCTGATAAATTGAGCCCCCCCCCCCCTGGCCCCCTCCCGCTTGCCCTCCCATTATTGAATGTAATGCCACACGTACAAACCTGTATGCACTTGACTACACAGAAAAAAATAAGTGAGTCATTATCGTAAAATGAGTCACTACACGGACAAAATGACTCATTTTGAGCCATAGTGTGTCACTACACGGACAAAATGACTCATTTTTCGATGATGACTCACTTTTTTTCTTTCTGTGTATGTTGTATTGTGGGTGTTTCCGAGATGCGTGTTAAAAATTAATTTTTGATTGAGAATTATTTGTGTACTATTTAATAGACCATTATGTTCATTGTTGATCAACAATGTTAAGTGCCCGGTTCCATTCCATGCATGGGGGAACATGCATTGACTTTTGCATCCACTGCTGTGTCACAGATGACTGTGTATATTAGGCAAGCGTTTGTTTACTTGGCTGCTGTGAACGTCGTGTATGGTGGGGGTGGGGTCATACGATTTTGTGTAGCATTAGGTCATACACTTTTTTCGACTTTGCGATATTTGCTCAGCCCCCCATCCCCCCCATCCTCCCGTGGAAATAATGAACAGTCCCTTTATGTAAATATGATGGAGTGAGGCAGGTGATGCAGACGGACTGGATTCAGAGGAAATGTATGAGAGTACAAGAGCGTTTAGATGCGCATGTAAACAGAAGTTTATGGAAAATAAAATCACTAATATTTGTTTGATTTTTATCTAACCAATTTTTCTGGGTTCAGAAGGTATGATTTAAAAATATAAAAAAATTATTTATTTTTCATTTTATACATGTATGTAGTCTAACTTTTAATGGGAGGTCATTGAACCTTTACCATCTAGGAACCCATTAAAACAAATTTAGATAATACCGACAATGCCTTTACAATTTCTGAACCAAGTAAACATAACTTAATTGCATAAGATGATTTAAAAGCAAACATCGGCCTAAACTTCTATTATACTGCTTAATGCAAAATGTTAAACCCTTTAACTAAATGGATTAATCTCTACTTCAACAACTTCAACTGGTGTGCGTTCAGTGTTGCCAACTTAACCTCCCAATCCAAGGCTCAAGTGCTCTCTCACTTATTGTTTGCCAATAGAAAATACATGTAGTCTGACTTCTAAAAATAAGCCCAATTCCGCGATATTGGTTGCATTGGCAATCTATATCCCTTATATAAGTTTGAGAGAGGCAAATCCTACCAAACCAAAAACCGTACTGAAAATCCTACCAAAAATCGTACTGAAAATTTGCACTAAAGTAAACATCAATTCCATGTTGTTGTTAGGTTCCAAATAGCCAAGTGTTGCCTGGACATGCTGATGTAAATATAGGCTACTAACGGCAACCACCCATTCTTGGTTTGGTATATTGGTATGGTTTGGTTTGGTGGGTTGAGCAATCTTCGTTTTCAATCTGGTTCTGAAGACCCAGTAATGAATACTTAAAGTACAATGCCTTAATCTACAACTTAAGTTACACACAACCTTACTTATCCATTAGGCCACGTCACCAGCTTGAAATTCAATCGACTTGTTTTTTATTTTGATCTTTAAATGATGTTTATTTTGTTAATAGCTGAATAGGACATCTTAGATAACAGTTTTCACTTCCCCACTCCCCATCGATCAATGTTTGGACACCTTGAACAACTGCTGAAGACATTATCATTCCTTAACATTGCACGGGTGAAAGGGGTGTTAGTTGTTAATAAGTAAGCGTTCCAAGACGCGAAATCGAAAGTGTTCCAAGTTTGGTAGGTGATGTTAACTAATATTACGTTTTACAGAAGTGTTAAAACACTTCTGTACTATTAGTTATTCATACAACACAACACACTGTATATCTGTTGCATTTTATATCAAATTAACATGTTTTTTGTTAAATCTCTGATAAATAAAGTTACATTGCATGCAAAGTATTTAAATATAACTCAGTATTGTACAAACATATTCATAAAAATGGGCTATGCACTTAGCCTGGCAAACAAATCACAAACTGTTTAAAGATATTTAATCTGTTTTCTCTCAGACTGCTCTCATATCAGTTCGATTAAAATAACAAGTTTGGTCAACATTTTGTTAACACTCATTAATGTTTGATTTAGTCATCTCTGATTGCACGAAAAATATTAAAACATAACCGCAAAGACAATAGAATCTCTTTTCTTATTGTAAGTGCTGTGAATACCAACACGCCTTTGATTGACTTATTCAAAAGGCGCGTATTAATCGAAATCGGGACCTGACTATTTTGACTCACCCTGTAGGGCGGAAAGACTCAAACGTTTTGCACAATTTGTAAAAGAAACAGAAGAAACCATATTACACTTATTCTGTGAGTGCCTGATTATATTAAATATATGGGAACATGTTATTAAATGGATTAAGGAAAAGGCCAATATCTATCATTATAGATGCACAGACTCAACTTTTTGGGATAGCCAACCATAACATGAATGCCGTAAACGCAATCTTTTTACTGTGTCGCTTTTATATATACAAGGTAAAAATGAAAGAGGGGCTACCATTTTTCGCTTTGTTTCGGAAGGAAGCAATCTGTTTTCTCCCTTGAAAAATATATTGCCGTAAAAAACGGGAACATTGCTAGCTTTAAAAAGAATGGAATCACCTCTTACCATTATGCGATAGGTAATATTTCATCAAAGGACCTTGTAATAAATTGTTTTTGTAATGCTCAAAATCGAGTGTATTGTATATGAAGAAATGTGATCTGTATTACATTGTGGTGAACATAAGACAACTGTGAAGAGAAAAAATTAAAACAAATAAATCGTCGCTGTTCTGACATAACGACACATCACAACAGAATTAAGTAAAGTGGTGTGTCGTTATGTCAGATCAGCGACGAAATAATACAACATAAAACATCACCCGGTAGAGATGTTTGTTGTGTGACATATTTAAAGTTATTTATATAGACATAATCATAATAATAAAACAAAACAATACTATTTTACCATAGGCACACACAACCTTAATATGCCCTAGCTATGTGTTTCATGTGATGCAGTACATCAAAAAGCCTTCAAGTGGGAGTGGGGGCTTCAGTGGCGTAGACAGAGGGAGGCGAGGGGCCAATATTGACGTCGTGTCGGTTGAGATTGGCACTGTCGGTTCATTTGACCAAAGGAATCATGGAATTATGATGGACAAAAGTACACAGATGAAAAATGTTCGGTACAAGCTTGTTTAGAGCCAAAATGTAGCTCAATCGTGCACAAAATAGGTGTAAAGTCGAACATTTTCTTGTGCTACGCGCGCATTTCGTGACTCACACAAATTGTGTCGCTTCATTTTCATTTCTCGCCCACTCCCTACCCCCCAACCCCCCCCCCCCCCCCCCCCCCCCCCCCCCATATGAATAACCTAGCTACGCCCGGGGGGGGGGGGGGGGGGGCTTTTCGGCGGTGTTTTTCAAGATAAACTAATTTTGATAAACATGGTGTCTTTTAAAGCTTACAATTACTCTGAGAGCTCAAATACTAAACTTAAACTCAAAATTGATTCACCTGCATCCCCTCCCTTGTTTTGATGTATTGCATCACAAATGGTAAATTCCAAGTTTCACCAACATTACCTTTTTTGACACTCATAAAATCATTGATCATGTACAACACAAAGTTGGATTTCAATGAAAATCAGGTAATTTCAAATTCAGAATTAAAAGTATTAACTGCTCGTATAACAATGTTTGAATGGTTTGAGGAAATAGTGTTGCTGGTGATACATCATAATTTCTTAAGCGTCAGGTTTGTGTGAATTGTAGCAATTAAAATAGGCACAGAGTGAAAACAGGTTTTCACAATGATTTTCAGTTATGTCATGCCATATCGAAACGGGTCAAGATATTTTGATGAAATTAAACGTATGTTTTTACATGTACTATAATATTGTTTTTAGGGCTCTTGCCTGAACACAAGTAGAGGAAAGCTCGAGGACAGAGCGGGGTAAGCGCGATCCTGTTTTCTATATTGTTAAACGGAGTGACAACGGATCGGTGATTAACACCTCACTTAATAGATACTTCAAGTACCCATTCAGTGAGGTGCCACAGGTTAAGAGTTTTAGGAGGTTGGCTTTGACAGTTTTGATGGTGAACCATTTGAACTCTCAAACTGAATACCAGTCGTAAAATCACTCCACAACTCTCCTAACAACTCTCCGTACAAGTTAGAATCTGCACATCAACTCTCCCATTCACAACTCACCATTTAGCCATTCCCTGTCACGACGGATACACGAGGCTAGGAACAATATAAAAGGTCAAATAAAATGATAAACAAATTTAGCTGGCCATGACCGGCGCTATATTGTTGTATAGCATGCATTTGCTATACACATGAACATCGATTAAATACTCGCGTTCATTCCCGGTGTTCATTGCAAACCCGATTCCGTGCCTATGTTCGTTCAGTGCAATTGAAAAGCGTTAAGTAAAAATGTCTTTTCTTGAGGTCATTGGCCTTCTATATTTCAATATCTATAACATCTTAATTTATGTTCTGATACTTCTACTGGCAGTATGGATCCTTCAGCAGTGGAGATTGAATCTACCACCCGGACCTGTCGGTTTGCCAATTATTGGGTACCTCCCAAATTTGGCAATTGGTCTTTATCGACATGGGTACGCACCGGAGCGGTTGTTTGCTAAAATGGCCCGACAATATGGAGAAGTGTTCAGCCTGTATGTCGGTACAAAACTTGTGGTGGTGGTTAGTAGTTGCAAGGCAATTACAGAAGCCTTTAGAAACCAACGCCTCAACGATCGCCCAAAAAGTGTGATATTCGAAGAAATAACAATAGATAAAGGTAAATAAACAATTCGTCAATGGTAGTGACGTCACTATGTTAAAACAAGAATTGGATTACCTTTTCTGTTCATCAACGTAACTTTTTGATTACCAATTAATCAATTTTTGGCTTTGGGACTTTGTAAAATTAATTAAGAGAACGATACTTCAAACCAATCGGTTATAGGTCATAAAAACGATCAACACACGTTACTATGTAATACCACCGACAAATGAATATAATTGGCGACGAGGATAAATGACCACATTGCCATGCACCTTTTGTAAACAATATCAGTGGATGGTCCCATTTGTTTGATTGAAGAAGTATCATTGGTCAATCGAGATAAAAAGTTTGACGTTTTGAAATAATGTAGAAAATGACTATTGGGAGGAGTAAATAATTTGGTAGAATTATAGGAAATATCGGGAAAAGTGTACTTTACATGTAGGTCCCAGATACTGGTGCACCAGTATCGTTCAATACTGGAACATAAAAGTTGCTGGTCGGTATTTGTGAATACCAGTAACATTTGTCCCAGTATTGAACGATACTGGTGGTACATAATTATGTTCCAGTGTCGACCGATACTGGAACCTTTTTTATGTGTCAGTATCGGGCGATACTGGTCAACTGACTTTGAACCAGTATCGGATGATACTAGTACAGCCCAGAATCTGGGTCCTAAAGTACAGGGTGTCCCAAAAGTCTATGCACGTTTTTGAAGAGTCATATCTCATAAAATATAAATCATATAGTATAAATTTAACCATATTTTGATAGACGAGACTTGAGAAATTATTTTAATACCAAACACAACCCTATTGGTGAACCCACAACATTATGAAACTGGTTGAATGTTTTTGGCTATGTGCCAGAGCAACCCATACCAAGTACCACACATTGTTGCTAAAATCAGATGCGCATAAATTAACAGTATGAAAGCAACGTTGCGCATTAGTCACGGTTCACTGCTTACCTTGCAACATTAATGTTATTACCAAACTCGGTCACTCATAACATAAATAGGCGTAGTAGACAACATTGCACAGCAAAAGCCTTCATTCAAGATGGTTAACAGCATAGATAAGCGAATACAAACTGTATGGTTCTACGCTAAATCAAATTCAGTTCAACTTACTCAACAAAAATTCAGAAAACATTTCAAAGTGAAACGCGCACCAGGAAGGATATCCATTCTGAAGTTGGTGGATACATTTTTGAACACAGGAACTGTGCATGATTTGTATCGATGTGGTAGAAAGACTTGTAGATCAGCAAATCATGATATCATAAGACATGCAGTAGCCAAAAGTCCAAAGAGATCTATTCGCCGACCTTCCGCAGAAAACAAGATTAAAAGATCAACTGTCCACAGAATTTTGCGTAAGGACTTGAAGAAGTTTCCATACAAGATTCAGATCAAAGAAAACATTAAAGCAGCGGACAGATATAGTTTGTTATTATGATAGGATCACTGTAATGTAAAATTAAAAATATTACAATTGACGGATCACTTTCCGTGTAACCAACTCTACCCCTCTTTTTGTTAATCTCATTAGATATGGATTTATGAACTTTATTCCTCCGAAGTATAAAATTACATTTTTGCAGTAATACATATTTTACTTATAGGGTGGTATTACAAACAGATGTTACTCCAATGTTTGGTATCAACATTATTTCCCACATCTCCTCTTTCTAAATATGTATTCATATTTTCAATACGACTTATATTTTGTGAAATACAAAGCTTGGTTTCAGTTGGTTCACAGAGGCCAAAGAACTCTTAACACAACCTTGTCACCCAATCACCGCAGTAGACATAATAATATCACAGCTGTGACTGCACTACGAAAATTACTAACTATACATGTATTATACCTTGATGATAAAGTCCATCATCGATCATCATATCTCAATTTTGGGATTGTAACCTGTGTACCGTGTTAAAACCATTTGTATTCTGTCCTTATTCCTCCTTCTCCTACAAGTAAAATAGTTATACTATCTATGATACTTAGTAGCCCACATTATTTCTCACTTTGCATTAGAAATTTCTTTCTTTGCAGTACATTTTGTTATACACATCTGAACAATACTTATACTTCCATGATAATATCGAGAACAGAATCCAAACCAAACTACACGTCCCACCACAGAGAGTTAATGATGACAAGTGAAGAATGAGGTTAACTAGGTCAAACTGTTATCAGGGTTAGTGAAAGATATAATACGTTTGGCTTGGTCACTTAGCCTGCTATCAGTGAAATATAGGTTGTGTACAAAATGCAATTTAATATGTATTTTCATGGAACCATAACATTCATCAGTACAGAACTGCAGTGGGTTTTCCAGTTGTATAAAGTCACCAATTCATGAAATGTATATACGAGGGTCATTCAATAAGTTCTACCTCCTACCTCATAACTTTGCTATTATACAAGCCAGTCGTATGAAATATTCCACAATTGAAGCTTTGAATCTCAGCTACAAAATCATAGTAGATTGGTCTGAATACTCATTGTACTTTTCTGGATATGCAGTAAAAACCCAACTTCCATTTAGTGCGACGGAAACGGGTAAAAACAGCCACATGTCTCCTAAGTGCTATTCATTTGGCCAATTCTAAGAGACAAAATGTACCTATCGGTCAATTACAATCGTTCTAAATTACAAATATCTCTCGAACAGACTTTAAACAATACAAGTGACTGATTTCTTGGTGGCAAATGCCCTCTAATTAGCCAGAACCAGACCAGGACAGCCATACATTTTAACCCTACCCTAGAGAACCGCTGCAAAAGTCATTTTTGGTTTTCATAGGAACTAAGAGATCTTCATTATACAGGACTAAATGGATATATTTCAAGTCTCTCGAAGACATATTTTTCTATCACTGACTACCTGATTAACTATTCTAAATGTTGCATATAAGTAAAACTGATAAAGTCACTATCATGTTAAGATTTAACATTCGAGGCATCACTGTGGCTTGACTTGTAACAACGGACATTTGACTGAATATCAGTGTTCCAGTAAACTAAAGGCGTGTCAATACATTCGAGTTGATATTATACTATTTGCAAGCTACAAAGGTTAATATTGCCAACAATCTGATTTATACATAATAGTATAGCATTATATTTAGAAATCATCCATTGTTTTCTATTTTCAGTATTTAAATTGGGCGGTTATACCTAATCAAACAATACGGAGAAAACGAAAAAAACATGTATTTATCTTTGGGGTATTTTCCGTGTCCGTTGTCCAAAATCTCTCTCTGGCTTTGATTGCATCATAACAAAAGTGAAATAGGTATCAATTAGCATTTACTATAAATGTGTAGCTATGATTCAGAGCTATAATCATGACAAATGTCATGAGGCTGACATTCATATTAGCGATGCTATGAGTGAGGAGGTAGAACTTATTGAATGACCCTCGTATTTATTCATATTGGAAATTAACTAAATCCATTAAATAATAAATGTATTTATCATTTCACCAGTACTATAGTAATCATTTAAAAGCTGGCATTTTGGGGGGAAAGTGTACTTTAGGTCAAGATTCTGGACGGTACTATAGTATCGTCCGTTACTGGAACACCCAGTAGGCCTACTGGTGAAAGAAACTGTTTATTTAAAGCCCGACTGACTCGTTGTTTTAGATATTGGTGAACACAATTTTCACGTGCAAATGAATACCGCCTAAAAAAATAGCATGTCAAAAAACATTTTTATATATTTTTTAATATTCTTATGGTCATTATGCCCGAACGACCGACCTGACCTGACACGTCAGTTTGCTAGTACAGCAGGGTGACGCCTTAATAATCTATTCCCTTACTTCGCATAACCCTTTCAGAAGTACCTGCCGATCAAATAGATGCATTATTTGTTGCGCCAAAAAGGAGAAATATTGTTAGAATAGTTGTATCCTTGATAAAGATCGGGGTGAAATAATTTAAGAGGCCGTATTCTGATTGTTTATTCAAATGAGTATGTCTCGTAATTAACCAATCATAAACAGTAGCTTAACTAGAGTCTTCAATTCGGGGTGGTGGGTCATAACCGATTAGTGTAAAATTAATTAAGAGAACGATACTTCAAACCAATCGGTTATAGGTCACAAAAACGATCAACACACGTTACTATGTAATACCACCGACAACACACGTTACTATGTAATACCACCGACAAATGAATATAATTGGCGACGAGGATAAATTACCACATTGCCCCCCCCCCCCCCACCCCCCCCCCCCCCCCCCCCTCCCAACCTTTTGTAAACAATATCAGTGGATGGTCCAATTTGTTTGATTGAATCGAGATAAAAAGGTTGACGTTTTGAAATAATGTAGAAAATGACTATTGTGAGGAGTAAATAAGTTGGTAGAATTATAGGAAATGTCGGGAAAAGTGTACTTTAGGTCCCAGATACTAGTGTGCACCAGTATCGTTCAATACTGGAACATAAAAGTTGCTGTCCGGTATTTGTGAATACCAGTAACATTTGTCCCAGTATTGAACGATACTGGTACATTTTCCCGATATATCACTAGAATTATGTTGACAAATAGGCTATATCATTACTTTGATATTCAAAATAGATTTTTTTTCAGCGCGTAGCGTCTGTATGATATAACTTCTCAAACCTGTACTGGTACATGTTTAATACGTTCGTTGCAGAGATCAACTTAATTTCTAGCAAGGTCACTGTATCCATGATGTGAACTGCGCTATCCAAGTTTAGCTAGCTAAACGTCCACATAAACTTGGTTTCAGTTGGTTCACAGAGGCCAAAGAACTCTTAACACAACCCTGTCACCAAATCACCCGCAGTAGAAATAATCATATCACAGCTGTGCTTTTTTGCAGGCATCCTAGACTGCACTGGGCAAACTATACATGTATTATACCTTATCATAAAGTCCATCATCTCTCAATTTTGGGATTGTAACCTGTGTATCGGGTTAAGACCATTTATATTCTGTCCTTATTCCTCCTTCTCCTACAAGTAAAATAGTTATACTATCTATGATACTTAATAGCCCACATTATTTCTCACTTTGCATTAGTAATTTCTTTCTTTGCAGTAAATTTTGTTATACACATCTGAACAATACTTATACTTCCATGATAATATCGAGAACAGAATGTACCATGTATGTACTGTCAAGTCAACCAAACCAAACTACACGTCCCACCACAGAGAGTTAATGATAACAAGTGAAGAATGAGGTTAACTAGGTCAAACTGTTATCAGGGTTATAGTGAAAGATAATACGTATGGCTTGGTTACTTAGCCTGCTATCAGTGAAATATAGGGTGTGTACAAAATGCAATTTAATATGTATTTTCATGGAACCTGTAATGGTGGTGGGTCATAACCGATTACTTTTTGCTATAGAGTTTGTCATTTCATTTGGGTGCATCAGGGGGGCGAGCCTTCAGGCGGGCAGCCTCCCTGTAGTTACGCCCCTGATCATCAACAGATTAGCAAGTAGTGCGGGAGGGTCTAACAATGTAAATTACCCATTTATATTCTAGGTGTGCTCTTTGCATCTGGAAGAATGTGGAAACATCAACGACATATCAGCTTGAAAGCATTCACACATTTTAGCATTGGCCGAACCAGTTTCGAAGAGCCAATTGCTAAAGAAGCAGAGAAATTAGTGACCGTGTTACATGAGAATAGCGGCGTCCCTTACGATCCCCACGCCCTGATTGGAAACTGTGTGGCTAATATCATATGTTCCGTTGTGCTTGGGAAGCGTTACTCTCACACTGACCCAGAATTCTGCGATGTGTTAACAACCTTGAACAGACTAGTGGACAATTTAGGTGCTGGTGGCCCGATGGTATATATACCTATCATGCGATATATTATGCCGGGAAAATGTAACGAAATCAAATCAAATTTCTCCTACTTTATTACTCTTGTGGCAAACATAGCTAAAGAACACGTTGCTGCTAACGCGATGACCGGTACTGGGGAGTCATCTCGACCACTGAATGATTTCATCGACGCCTTTCTTAATGAAATTGAACAAATAGATGAAACGACGGACCTTTCAGATTACCTCAACATGGAGTCATTGGTAGCTACAAGTGTGCTTTTGTTCCTGGCCGGCCTTGAGACAACAGATACCGCATTACACTGGTCGATGATGTTCATGATGACGTACCCCAGTATCCAAAGCAAAGTTCAGAAAGAAATGGACAAAGCTCTCGGTCGGAATCGAGTGCCACAATGGGCTGATAGATCCCAGTTGCCGTACACCGAGGCTGTTCTCCTGGAAATTCAACGCATACGCACTGTAGTACCACTTGGAATACCCCATTATGCTACTGAAGACACGACATTAGCCGGATATGACGTACCGAAAGATTCGATCATAGTATCAAATCTGTGGGCGGTGCACAACGATCCCGATGTGTGGCCGGAACCAGACCAGTTTAAACCGGAAAGATTTCTGGACGAGGATGGCAAATTACGAACACGTGAGGAATACATGCCTTTCAGCGCAGGTGAGTGTAGGGTTTGCACTGGAAAAAATGAAACGTACATGCATGGTACATGTAGTACGAGGGTGGATCAAACAGATTATATCCCCAGTAAATTAACATTAAAGGGAGTCCGGGAAGGAGCTAAGAATAATGTGTAAAGGATGACAATCAAGACAGTGTTGTCTTGTGCAGCTGGGACAACCTTACTGATCCGCCCTCGTATAATTATAGTTACTATTCGAGGCGGTGCTAGCCGCGGCCGTGATTTATCTCTTGTAACCGTACAATGCAGTCACTAGTCAATGTGATAGATACAGAACATTCATGAACTTATAAATCCCCAATACATGCAAAACAATAGTACATACATGTTGTAATAAATCGTCGGCGTAGTGCAATAGGTCTGTGCCGTGAATTAGGATCCCTTTCTGTGGCGCACGCTGAAGGTGGACAAATCATGAGGGTTTTGCTTCAAAACATTGATAGCCTTTAAAAAGACGCGCTGCAGAAGTGCGCATCATGGAACAATACTATAGACTATGGTTACCACGCCCTGCGCTAGGGTGATCCCGCTGATTAATGTACGCCGTGGTATAATTTCTCATGTAAATTTTGCCGATTTCTCTGACAATCTACTAACCTCATTTAGATGTTTTAGAATAACATATAGTCTATACATTAAAGATATAGATATTACATTTTCAAAAGTGATGATAAAGTATTTAACAGTACTCACGTACCTACATAAGCTGCCGCGGTGACCTGCGGCGTCGTTGCTCCACTTAAAATAATACAACCGTATAGTGGCGTTTCTGGAAGCACTTGTCAGAGGAGGTGTAAAGGTATTTCCCCCGATGAAGACCAGTTCAACCCAAAGGTTACTAAAAGATAGCGCGTGCTCTCTATTCCACCCCCGAATGCCGTTGCAGTCCTAAAACTTGATGCGCGCGAATTTTTAAAAACATATTTACACGAATCTGGCCATCATTAAGGTACATTTTTGTTTGAAACGGAAATGTGCCATTTGTATTCTCAAATTTGCCCTTCAAGCCGGGCAAAGAGCAAATTAGATGGGAATTAAGGAATCCCTTAGATATTCCCTATAGGAGCAATTTCCACAAAGTCAAAGCGGATGTGCCCCTTTCCCGGTCCTATGATGACAGTCACTAAAGTTACTAAATGCACGCTCCCGCATAAATCATCAAGTGTTTTGATGGTTAAATCACTTCTCTTCGATTTTCACTTCTCCCCTTTCCCCTTATTTTCCCTTCCTCATCAACTATCTACATAATTATTTTTCTTCCTCTCCTTCCTTCATACCCTTCGTTTTTCTTTTTCCTTCCATTTTAGTCACACATCAGCGTCAGCATGCGTGCATTGATTTGTCAAAATTATCTCTTGGAAAACTCATACGCATTTACTGACCTATAGGCTAATTATCTTTCTTTTCTTCATACAGGACACCGAGTGTGCATCGGAGAAAAACTGGCCCGGATGGAGATGTTCATTATCTTTACACACATTCTACATTCGTTCAAAATCAAATCACCGAAGAATAAGCATTACACATTGAATGGTTTGAATGGAATAGCATTCAGACCAGAGCCGTTTCAAATCGTAGCAGAAAGACGAGAATAAGATGACGGTCCCGACGTACAGTCCCACTTTTTTCAAATGTTCACCTTTTTGTTTAAACAAAATTGTAAAATTGCCCGAAAATGTTTGAAAATGTTCGAATTGTTTTTCTGAAAATTCAAAAATTGTTGAAACTCATCACAAAATGTTCACGGACTTTTTTCTGAAGAAAATAAATCCTGACCGACCGACCCTACCTGAGAGGATTGTTTCCCCATTGAAACAGGGGGCGGTCGTCGTCTAAACGGCATTATCTACTCGTGTATCCCGTGATTAGGGGGGGGGGGGGGGGGGGGGGAGGGGGTGGGTACCGCGCCATTTTGTCCCGAAGCAATGGTTATGACGTCATATTTTTGTCGATTTTCAGAACTTGTATTGGATTTACGTGCAAAAAATATGCCCTTGGCATCATACTTTCCCAGGTGTGCAGTTCATTTTAAATTTCAGATGTTCTAAAATGGATGGTTTTCTAAACAATTCGAGAAAGAAAATCGAACTGCACACCTCAGGATTGCAAAAAAAGCATAAAACAAGTCAACTTTGTTGTGCCTTTGAACAGAGTGGCGGCCGGGATTGTAGAATTTAACACAGTGCATTAACCCATGACCCATGATATAAATAAATTATTTGCGTTAAATTTTTCCAATTAGCACGGTTAGTGTAGTGGAGAGCAACACACACATTTGGCAAAAATGGCACAATAAAAATCCGTTCGTTATAGGAAGTAAAACAAAGTTGGTTTTGGGGGAGTCCTGGGGGCGGGGGGGGGGGGGGGCGGGGCACACTAAACCTCTGTAGATACCCGACTATTGCCGAATAAACCAGTAGGCCTAATACCTAACAATATGTAGGGAAATAATTCATTGGTTGCAAATCCGCGTAGTCATGGACGGGCACTCCTGGTGTAGTTCTCATAGGAAGATGACTCACTTTTTTGAAGAGTAGCTTTTCATTTTTCTTTCCTCTATTCATGTATTGCTTTGAGATCTCTCGGCTTAGGCGTAGATATTAATATAATGAGAGGAACCAGGGGGTCGAGAGATTTCTCAAAAAATGAAATTCAACATTTTTACCTTGTTTAGATACATGTAGATGATTATACATAGAAACTCTCTCATGTCAAATGTCTTCAAAAAAATCAGTAAAAATGAAATCGAAACTCAAAACGCCATAAAATCCATGAATTTCACATGAAATACTGTAATTTTAGGTGGTTAGTACGTAAAAAATATAAGCATTACGTATGATGTGAAAAACCCAACTTCTGAAAAAAGATTAAGGGCTCCCTCCATGAAGGATCTCTTAGTGCCCCTTTAACGCATTCTGGGCTACCACTAACTGCAACAGACGACTGTACGCAGCCATCAGGACGTCCAATGCTTCTATCAATCACAAGTTCTTTCTATTGTCTGGCGATATGAACTTGTTTATCGTGCATCAGTGCGTTTTCAATCACAATGATTTTTAATGATTAATGCAATAAAGAATTGGCTTGTTGTTGGAATTGATTTTTACAACTGAACATTATTCTGATAAAATGAATAAATATAATTTTGCAAGTTTTCTGACATGTATGTTTTCTAATATATTTGATTTCGTTTGTAAGTTTGTTTGTCTGTTTATTTATTTTGGTTTTGTTTGGGTTGGTGTTTATTTCAAGGGTTGCACGTGGTCAGTTGTTTTACGTTAAACAGTCTTGGGAAGAAAGCAATCTTGGTAAAAAAGAATATTAATCGATTATCTCTTGCTGGCTATTTGTATGGGTATCGTACTGTGTATTTCATGAGTGAAATGGTACAGGCAAAGTATGTAATTTACTTCTTTTTCTTAATTTTCAAGCGCAAATATCTGGAGTTCCCCATCAGTTGCAATTGTGCATTTTCATTTGGTGGTTAAGGATATTTTCCCCTTCATTTTAAAGGTATATTATGTGATCTTTCCAGGGAACGCCCTCAACATCGAAAAAAAAATAGAAAGCAGATTTTCTTGCAGATTTACATTTCTGATCATAAATCATGCATACATTCCAAGTTACAGGGCGATACGGTTCTTAATTACTTCAAAATCATGGTTTTAGAGTGAAAATAAACTGTCGGAATCCCGACAGTTTATATTTTTCACTCTAAATTCACTCTAAAACCATGATTTTGAGGTAATTAGGAATCGTATCGCTCTGTAACTTGGAATGTATGTATGATTTATGATCGGAAATGTAAATCTGCAAGAAAATCTACTTTCTAAAAAAAATCATGAATAGAGGGCGCTCTCTGGAAAAGATCACATAATATGCCTTTAAGCCTAACAAATCGCGGCCAACAGGCAGCAGAAAGTGAGTGTCTGGGGCACAGAATCATTGGGCAGATGTACTCAGTGGCGTCCCCCAAGGCTCGGTATTAGGACCGCTCTGCTTTTCATGCTTTTTATCAATGACCTGCCAGACCACATTAACTCGGAAATCTCCATGTTCGCCGACGCAACACCAAAATTAACAACGACAAACTCCGACTACAAGACGACCTAAACCACCTTCACTTATGGTCAGAAAAATGGCTTCTGCGATTCAATGCCAAGAAATGTAAGAAGATGCACATGGGTTACAACAACACTGGAGCAAGCTATCATCTGAACAACATACGATACAAACGAGGAAAAATATTTTGGAGTCACAGGATGGCAAACCCAGTAAGCAATGTGCGAAAGCAGCAGTAGGCCTACGAGCTATGAATTGTCTACGAGTGGTGAAGAGGATCTTCAAACATTTTGATCATGACAGCTTGAAGGTGCTCTACAAGTCATAAAGGGGTCAAAAAAAGTAAGTCCCCCCTAAAATTAGATTACTTTTGTTTACATAACTTCACACACAATTAGACGTTTCGAAAAGTTGAAACGATTATGAAAAGAGAAAACGCGTGGCTACCAATAGAACGTTTTACATTTTCGATATCATGTTTACTTTTCCCAAAACAGTCACATTTCCCCAAAATGATGTTTTCAAAAAAAGTGGCACTTGGTCCATACCAGAAAATTTAAAAACTCTCTCTCGTGATTTTTTTGTACGAAAATGATATCAAGTTTGTTTGCATAACTCCGCACAGGATTAATCGTTTTGAGAAAAATTTGTGAAAAGAAAAAGTGCTTGGCTTCTCACAAAAAGTGTTTTCTGTTCAATATTATGTTTACTTTTCCCAAAAATGTCTCATTTTCCCAAAACGATGTTTTCAGAAACAGTTCAATTTTCAAAATCCTATACCATTTTGTTTACGTAACACCCCCACACAATTTGACGTTTTAAGAAATTGAAAATTTTCTGAAAAGGAAAAACGCTTAGCTGTCCGTACAAAGTTTTTCATTTTCAATATCATGTTTACTTTTCCAAAAAAAGTCAAATATCCCCAAAATGATGTTTTCGTTAACATGAAATTTGCCAAAATCCAATACAAGTAAGTGCCACTTTTCTGAAAACATCATTTTCAGGAAATGTGACTGTTTTGGGAAAAGTAAACATGATATCGAAAATGTAAAACTTTCTATTGGTAGCCAAGCGTTTTCTCTTTTCATAATCGTTTCAATTTTACAAAACGTCTGATTGTGTGTGAAGTTATGTTAACAAAAGTAATCTAATTTTAGGGGGGGACTTACTTTTTTTGACCCCTTTATGTCCGCCCACACTTGGAATACAGTGCAAGTGTTCAGGCTTGGTGCCCATACCTCAAAAAAGACATTAAGCCCTGGAGAAGATTCAACATAAAGCAACCAAGATGATACCACATGACTAAGACACCTCACCTAAAGTGCTCAACAAAAGAAAGTCATACACTTTGTTTAGGTCCTTTAGAGTAACTTCCGATTATTTTTGACCAAACAGACTAGATAGACATTTAGATGAATTTTTCCGGCATAATTTGATACCAAAGTTGCAACCTTACAACAAAGATAAACCATGATTAACACCATTTAAAGAAAATTAGTCACTTTTCAAAAGTCACATTTTCACCGCACGCAAGCCGCCAGAAAATGCTGTGCGAGGCAATTGAATGGCCGGGAATGAAATGGATATTGATCACGCAGTGCAAGGCTGCTTTGGGTCGTGCCTGCGCGAGCGGGCTATTTGATTATGAACAGGTAACATGTGGTCTTTTCTTCCCGCGTAGTGTATTGAAAATGTAACTTTCGAAAAGTGACTAATTTTCTTTAAATGATGCTGATCATGGTTTATCTTTGGTATCAAATTGTGCCGGAAAGATTCATCCAAATGTCTATCTAGTCTGTTTGGTCAAAATATAATCGAAAGTTACTCTAAAGGACACAAACAGAGTGTATGACTTTCTTTTGTTGGGCACTTCATGACAGCCGACTACAAAGCTTATCACTGGAGAGGCGAAGAATCAGAGGTGACCTCAGAGACATTTTTAAATCTTAAAAGATTCTGAAAGAGATCGATAAAGTTAACCCAAAGCCCTAGCAACACACTCTACCAAGAGGACACCATATGAAATTATTCAAGCCAGCATTAGTCAAGAATCTGAACTGCAGAAAGAATTTTTTCACAATGAGAGTTATCAACAAGTGGACGAGCTGCCTAAAGAAGTGGTTAACGTTAATACTGTAAACGCATTAAAAAACCGACTCAACAAATATTGGACAAAAATAGGATATGGAATCAAACAGGCTAACAGCCTATACTAAATTATTTCCATCAAACCTTAAGTGTGTATCATGATGTGTCCGGATTTGGCCAAATTACTCTTTGATTCGACTGGTCTATCTGTGCAGTGAGCTGAAATGGGCAGCTTTTTAGAGCTTTAGACCGCTGTGTCCATCAAATATTATTGTTGAGGTGTACCTTTCTGATGCTTATTGATGGTTTTTTTATTTTTATGAACGCAACTATTGTCATTCGCTCATGGCATAGTCTTATCTTCTTACAATGACAAGAATGAAGACCATCAGCTAAAAACTATCCACGCCCTGATTCTGATGTACTGTGTAAGATAGGGCCAGGTAGTGTCGAACCAATCAGAAAGTACGTGGAGTGCATTGAAAGTGTCTAATGCACTCCGAATGTGCGCCATTCAAAGCGCGCACCATGCGCTTTGTTTTAATTTTTAAGGACCACTGGTATGAATAATTTTGGACTGGCATAAAAACACAATTCTTGTTCAATTCTATTGTTATGCAAAACATGTTGAGCCCAAATATATTGATTTGTACTTGCAAACTAATTGTCTTTAGTGTAAAGCAGGCTTAACTGTACGAGGGGGTATCAAAAAGTTCTTGAAATCACCTAGAAGTGAAGGAGCTATATCGATTACATTTTGTCAGTGTAATCACTAGTCCTTAAATAAAGACATTACGGTGCATAAATGGTCTCATAAGTATGTTTACTTTCTTTATACAGGTGGCAATAGATGCAAAGGCCATGTAAATCAATGACGTCTTCCAACTGTGCTGTGTACATGTTAAATTATAATGGTCCAATAACTGATTCTTGTGGGACGCCTTCCAGAAGAATATTAGGCTTAGAATTGTTTATGAATGTTGTCATTTGTCACTCGTCGGTCTCAATTTATCTCTGTAAATGACAACATTTATAAGCCTCATACTCCTCTGGATGGCATCCCACAAGCACCGTTGGAAGACATCATTGATTTACATGGCCTCGCCACTATAAAGAAAGTAAACATACTTATGAGACCATTTTTGGACCATAATGTTTTAAGGACCAGTGATTACACTGACAAAATTTAATCAATATAGCTCCTTCACTTCTGGGTGATTTCAAGAACTTTTTGATACCCCCTCGTATATGCATTTATTGACCTATATTAGTGACCTGAAAATTCTACCAATTCCAACCAAAATTGTACTTATTCAATTTATTTTCCACTTCTGTTCACCACCTTGAATGTGCAGTCTTGGGAATAGACTGCAGGTTCTAACCAGAAATTAAGGCACACAACAAATGGTTGTATTGGCATAACACTCATCTTTTTTTCTTATTTTTTGGCAGAAGAAAAAACCCAAAACAACCAAATAAAAAAAAAGGAAAACCAAGAAAAATCTTTGGTGCTCCTCATCAAAAAGGAATATAGTACACAGTAGATCTGATATTTTGTAATTTATTTGACTCTGTGAGATCAAATTTAGTAATTCATAGTATATAAACCATTCAAAAAACAACAAAAATGTTACGCCAATACAACCAATTTTTTCCCCCTAAGTAAACTCTCCCAGATATACCTTAATTTTTGGTTGAAAATAATCAGGCTGCATCAGATGATTTATTGCATCACAAATACACAGTCAATCAGTTTCAAATAAAGGATTCACTAATGTTGCATTGGCTAGACATTTATTTAAGCAAGTTCACGCTCTAAATTAATATTCATAAATACATTTTTGCGAGAATAAAATAAAATAAGCTATTTAAGATGCTAACAAGAAATACAACTATTATTTATTAACAAGACCGTCGGTAATTACATTACTGGTCAATTTATCTCAAAAAGGTTTTACATTGGAATACTTCATTGTAAAAAGGACAATATGTTGTGCATTCAATTCTTTTTCTTGTTTCAAAATGTCTAGAGTACAATTTATGATAATTCTCAACACACTGACATTTTTTAGGTCTACACTTGATACAAATATTTCAAACTTGACTTAATATTAGAAAAGTTGAAGTGACAAGAGACTTACATGTATGAATGTATTTTCGGCCAAATTGAGATTATGAAAATATAGGTAAATCCACACATTTCGAGCCAGTTTACAGTCTAGAAAACGGAATCAATTAATTTGTAATCAAATAATTATGCTTGTTAAAACAATGAATAAGTTAACAAAATTAATCACAAAAATGCTTCCGCGATATACACAAAATGTAATTTAGGACTTCGCAATAAATTCAATTTACACAACCTTAAAAGCCTAGGTACCATTGCCCGGCCAATTCAAACCTCCACATACAAACACACCATGTGAACCTATAGGTACGATGTATGAATCAAGTGGACATCACATTCAACATTGGTGCACGTTTCACTGTGCTGTACTTGTGCAGGTAGAATTATTTGATTCTCAAATTATCCATCATTACCAAATAAAACTTACGGATGGTAAACTTTTAATTGCATTGAAGCTTATATCAAGACCAACAAGGAATTACAAAGATCTTAA
This sequence comes from Ophiura sarsii, assembly GCA_035610835.1. Classification (NCBI taxonomy): domain Eukaryota; kingdom Metazoa; phylum Echinodermata; class Ophiuroidea; order Amphilepidida; family Ophiuridae; genus Ophiura; species Ophiura sarsii. The sequence continues at coordinate 2,950,705 of CM069447.1, forward strand.
TATACATTGTTATTGTTGGCAATGTATTTGATATATTCGGTGACTGGCTCTTGGTAACATTAAACGCCCTAATGGTACTTTGTCTCTGGATAGGCAATGGCTTACGATGCCTTTGGACTTAATTCAATTACATATTATAGAGCAGGCATTCTCAAATGGTGGCGCGCGCGCCACTTGTGGCGCATTAAGGCATTCTAAGTGGCGCGAGCGTGGTTAGAATTTGTTTTACAAAAAATCATATCATGATAATAGCCAGATTTCATAGGCCTATGACAGTCAGATGTATAAAGACAGCAATTTTTCGCGCGCATGTGCCCTCAAAAGAGTAATATTAGTTATTATGTTCCCTTGATACATATATTAAAATATGTTGTGAAGGGGATTTTGCCATTGTAAATTCTAAAAAATATGACCAAGTGGAGCTTCAACAAGTTGGTTACTAAAATGTGGCGCATCAGTAAATCTAGTTGAGAAAGCCTGTTATAGAGGGTCATAACTTCAGCTCATTATGAACACTGGATACATATGAGACCTGTCATCACAAACATATGAGACCTGTCATCACGAAATGAGAGTTAATTTGGAAAATTTAATTTTGAGGTTTGTCCAGATTCAGAATGCTCAGAAAACAAGCTTTAAAATGATATGCAACATGTCATAATTTCTCAATGTTTTCCTGGTCAAACATTAAATTGAAATTAAAAAAACAATCCTTTGTTTTTATTTATCGATTTTTGGCATGTTCATTGGACCATATCTCCTAATGCACACTGGCGACTTAATGCTCATTTTGTGGCGACAGGTCTCATATGACCTCATCTACAATGATACCGTTTTTGTAAAGAAAATTGAAAACATTCTGAAATCCACGGTGTCCTGCCTGACCAGAAAATGGAAAGTTGACCATTTGGAAAATAACAGTATTTTGATCATAACTCAGTTATTTTTGGTTTACTTAATATGATTTTGGTGGCCACACCCTTGTTTATAGGGATAAGGAATATGTTGGTGCAATTTGTATCATGTGATGACATTTGTTTTCCCGAAAATTGTGTTTTTGGTGTAAAATTCCCATGTGAGGACGCTATTCAAATATGGGATCAGTGTGGATCAAGTAAGCCTGTGTTCCAACTGATGAATCTATGGCCCTCTATAGCCCACCTCTATAACACAAGTATTGCTCACAACCTAAACAGGCTGCCAATGCCTGTATGGCCAACACAACTTTCTGAATGTCAAGGCTTGAAGGACAAGTTACTAACAATACAAATGATTTAGGCATTATTTTAAACACATACAAATAGATGGAAGCTTCTTGATAAATAACTTTTAAAAAATAAAACAAATATATTGTCAACAAAAATATTCACAACATTCTTTTGAATCTAAACCTGTTTTCAATTCTAATGCTATAGTACTTGATGCTATAGTGCTATAGTACTTAGTTGATCAATTACAAATTGAAAGAGACATCACATACAAAATAACTACAATATGCAATGTTATAGTTTGCATAATATTTCAGATTTTCGGTTTGTTTTTACATTTATCCAATATATTTACTTGACACAGAGGGGTGGGGTTGCGGAGGAGGGGTGGAACAAATAGCTGAAGCATGAACCGTTCAATGAAGTGTTACATTGACAACTACAACATAGAGTAATGCTCTATTGATTTTTGAGCGTTAGATAGTGATTATTTTGGCACATTCAACATTTATGCACAAATGCCACGATTTGTCTCAGATCACTCAATCACACACACCAATGCAGCGCAATCATGGGCCTAAGCCAGACCAAATACACTCTGACGTCACATACTTAAAGGCGAGCTACCACTCTGGGTTACTAGCCACATCCAGTTCTCTTGGGAATTTGACAAGGTTACAATTTCTCCATGTTAACTCTGTTCAGTCTGTCATCAAGTGAACAGGTGTATGAATTCGTCTGATGGTGAACTACCAAAGTGGTAGAACAGCTTTAATGGCCCGTTCATTATTCTGTTGTTGTGCGTTTGTCGATGTCGGCGGCTATATAATAGTTGTGTAAGTATGAATGAATGGCAATCCTATAAGTTTGCAAGCTTGTAAATCTTTTGATAAATGATGCATTATTAGGCAACGATAGCTAATATCCCATTTATACAGCGGCTAAATAAAAACAGTTTCGAAAATGTTTGGCATGAAAATGTTTGGCATTTTTAAAATGTGTTTGAACATTATAGAAAATTTCAAAAATTGTTGAAAATGCAATGATTTATTCATGAACATTTTTGAAAAACAAAAAATGGTTGATCGACTGACCCTAGTGAGCAGGTTGTTTATTGCCTTACAAACAAAGATTGGAAACAAGTGACCACAACACGACACGAGGGGCACTACAGGGTCACTTGTCCATAGGGTTATTGGGTATATTGTCCAATCAAAGAGGAAAAGGACCAAATGTTGCCCAATTTATCAGTTTTGCTTCCCATTTTCAGACCCTGATGCATCATGCTGTCTTTTCTTCTATTTTGACATCACTGCATTGGTTCATAAACCAGGTAGTAGTATTTTAGCACAGTGCAGTACCAATCGATTATGTACAATTATTATACAATTGTGAGAACTATTATTGAGAATTGATTCACATATAAAAGTGAAATGTTTGGCTTGGGTGCAAGTCAATACTTATAATTATTAGTTTCAGTCGACATGATTGTTCACACATTCAAATCTATTGAGTCAAATCTGAATCTTAGAATACATGAGTTTGAAGTTTCAGAGCTTAAAAATGTACTGATCGATGTCCACTGACTATCAATGTAAATCTGTTAGAAAAAACATACAATTAACACATACACCTTAATAAAAGAGCTTTTAATTGTTCAACTGTTGAGTGAACTAAATTCAAGAATAAAACAAGTATTAATTTTGGCAACTTTGATTTCTCATTTGTTTCAATTTGCAAAAACTCATCATTTCTATGTCAGTTTACAGTGCCTTGCAGAATGATATATTGAGATTTGTTATAATCATCACAAATTAACTGTTTCTGATAACAATAGATTACTTTAACATTTGTTCCTAAATGTGGCATTCACAGATCAGATCAAATTGAAACCTGTAAACGAAAAATATAATACTGAACACGATAAGTGAAAATATGCAACATGATTATTTCAAATTTCATCGCTGTTCAAAACCTTGTATGTTTTTCCGGCCCTTCAGCATGCACGAAGTAAAACGTCCCAACGGTTATACATAGGAAGTGTTGCTTTATTCATGTTCAAGGGCAAAAGCACTTACAAGGTTTTGATAGATGTGTTTGTTCCCTTGAGCATGTTTAGAGCAAACTGCCTGAAGGTTATACATAGGAAGTATTACTTTATACATGCTGAAGGGCCAGATGAAGATACAAGGTTTTGACAGAGCAGCGATGATTTGACATCTATCGGTCATAAGAAAATTAAAAGCTTAAAAAGAATAAATTATTACAACGGAATGTAATAAACAATAAATAGTTAACATACCAAACTTAAAATAAATATTCCATATTTTATACCATACGGTACCCCTTTTTAGTCCTGCTATTTCAACATACAGTTATCAAAAAAAGTAACTTTCCCGGTAATAGTGTGCTGATAACTCAACAAGTATACCTCCGACATAAACATATCAAATTATGAAGTTGTTTAAAGAAATTTCTCCTCTTTTATTAAATTGCACGAATAAGAATGGTTAATTATTGAGGAAATTACAATCCGAAATGTAAGGTAAAGTATAATTTTAATTTTCACACTTTTTTTTCAACACAGGGTAGAGTATGACAGGTAAAGCGTGTGTGCCACATTGATCCATTGGAACAATGCAGTCATCAACCGGTGAATTAGCTTTACCACTAACAGTAATAAAAAATGTGCCCATAACTGTGTCCGCGTGTAGAAAAGCAAAATGTGAAAATGGAAACTACCTGGATATCAAACCATTTTCCCATGCAATTCCTCAGATTAAAGAGGAGAACATTTTCCAACAATGTTTATATGATATTTTCAAGTAGGAGTTATACTTCTCGGGTTATAAGCACATTTATTACCTGGTAAGGTACTTTTTTCATATCTGTATATGATAAAAAATGGGGCCTTAATTATTACCTTATTTTAAACTCATTGTAATATTTACAATAGGAGTTGACAAGAATACAAGTTGGTGATTTCTGGTATTAAAGACGACAACCACCTGTTCTATGGGCACTCTGAGCCATATCAGAGTTGTCAACATTCTAATTTTACACAAACTTGTTGAAATTCACCAAAATGTTCAAGAAATGTATGAAAAAACCACAACGCTGCCGAATCGACTGACCTTGCCATAGTAATACTACCTTACTTCTCTGGATGCAGAATGTTCCTGCAGGGATTGCAAGGGTGAATACACTATCTTATTACAGTTATGTCAGTTATATTAACATTTATTTCAGTTTTGTTCACTACAGGGTGGTAAAATAAAAAGTCAACCCATTTTTGACAGCCATTTTCAGCTTCTCATTAATACATTTCAAAATTATTATGACAGTTTCTTTTGGATAAGCAGTTTGCATTCAGCTTTTACAATATATAGTTTCTTTTCTTTTTATAAAAGCAGTAGGTATCCATCTTTACTGAACAAACACAAGACCTAGCTTATTTTGTTTATAAAGTATGAAACTTTAACATTAATTTGTCAACAGAAGCATTTTCATCTTTGTCTCTTTTGGCGAAACGCTTCTAAACATAATTCAAAGACATGACTACTAATGGACGGTAGCTTTGTCTGTTTTATAATCAATTAGCAAAGAATAAGATAATGGCAATAGCTCAAATCAATGATGGTCAGATAAGACTCCTTATGGAGGAACTTTGGAGGAATCCGACGTGGACGTACATGATATAGTTAAACTACCATATTTCATTATCAAAATAAGCTTGGTCTTAAGATTTTTTTAAGATGTTAAATAACCACTGCTTTATGAAATGTATAAAGGTTTATCAGTAGATAGGTGAAATTGTTGTCAGAAATGGGTTAACCTTTTTGAACCACCCTGTAGAGCGAGCGCACACACTAACAGCAACGCTACACAGGGAAAGGCAATTTCAGCAAAGGGAGGCATAGATTCTATAGGGTGTTTCTTCAAAATTAGCACTCTGTTTCTGAGAACAAAACTTCTGTATACAAAACTTTTCAAACATACCAATTTTGGGATCATAATACAACCCTACTAATTCCTGCGAATGTCAACTATCTGTCACAGAATAACACCAGACTTTGTTACATGCTTACACAGCTACTTTGTTATGTTTGCAAGTGTTATAACTTACAACAAATACTGGGAAAACATTCAATATTAAATTATTTGTGACAAAACAAGAATCTGATTCTTGTACACAATGTAGTCACTTGCTTTTATTCACTGATTGATTGTCCCATATGTCCCCAGGTATGCATAATGCATCAACTATGCAGTGGGATTAAGGGCAGCGTTATAACTATTGTCTGTTTTACTTCCACACGACCATGACGCCAATGCTTTATTCACTGATCGCAGTGAATAAACACACGACCTTCAAAGGCACTGGTATACACCCCTTTAAATGCGCTGGCATACCCACACACAACCCGAAAGACAGAAGATACATTAAGCATGCATCAATACTGTGTGTCTGGAACATGTCACATTCCACAAGATTAATTACGCTGGAACCACAAATATTACGGTTCAATGATTTTACGGAGATTTACCTTCATAAGAAACAGAGTCCTATTTTGTTTTTTTGAAACGCCCACTATAGGTCACTCTTATGTCTGTATATTTATACAATTCACTAATAAACAATACAGGGTGTCCCAAAAATACAACGTGACTGTAGGTAATGGAAGTGTTCTTTGACTACAGTTATGTAATGGTCATTACTTCGTAATTACAAAACCAGATCAAATGCAGTTTCTTCAAATTATACCAACTAATTTGACTTAGGATTAATTTAGATACCTTTTTCGAACCATTGGTTTTGAGCTCTGTAGCTTTTGGGATCATCGCGACACCTTCATTCAGCGTAGTGTTTACTTCCCTCCACTTGTCAAAACCACTCCACTCACAGCTGTGGCAGAACACTCTAAATACTCTAAATACAAAATTAAGCTAGAGGACGTCCAAGTGATCGCCAGAGAAGATCAGTTTTGGAAACGCAAGTTCAGACAGGCCATCGAAATAAGGACACAGAAACCGACCCTCAACCGAGACACTGGCTCCGACCTACCTGCTATCTACGATGACCTGTTGCCATGTGATCGCCTAAAGGCGGTCATGTGACAAGTAGAGGGAACTCAATACTACGCTGAATGAAGGGGTTGCGTGGATCCTGTAAGATATGGAGCTCAAAAATAATGGTTCGAAAATGGATCTAAATTAATCCTAAAATCATAATTGAACCCAATATCAGTCTACATGCTGCTAATTTGATTTAATTTCCATTCCGACACTTATGTTGTAATATTTTTGGGACATCCTGTATTTCTATACATAATAAGGTGGGGTTATGAAGTCACGGCTTCCGTTTCTGATTCTTCTGCCGTTTTGTTGATGACATCTAGATATTCATGGATGTATTTCTTGTCGCCGGTTTCTGAGTAATCTTGCGCCGTGTCACCTGATCCCTCCATGATCCACTTAGTAGTGAGCAGGCCCTCTACGCCAACTGGACCACGGGCATGAATTCGAGTTGTACTAATGCCTACCTCCGCACCTAATGTTAACAGAGATAAAAGAGTGATGCTATCATGTTGCTGATCTTTGGAGTACCCTAAGGCCAAAAACACAAGGTTGACTTGCCCTGTAACATCTGGATCAGTTTATACAAACAGATACTACACAAGAATGCTCAACATGCATATTCCTTCTATCCTAAAAGACAATGTTGTGCTTGTAAGGTACAGTTAAACATAAACAGAACATAATTATTTTGCTATTATTTATTATCAATATATGATATTTACAATAGTTACTCGTCTACATTTTCCGGCTATGTTGCCATTGCCCTCGCAACTATTGCTTTCCCGGTCTTGACCTGTATACGCGCAAGTTGCACTTTGACAATTAGAGTAATAAACTCAGTGGTCCGTCACGATCCACTCCCAACAACCTAACCTAACCTAATGTGTGTGTACAGACACAGACTGGGATGATCCCCTACTCTTTACGAAAGAGTCTGTGACCTTTCAACGTGCTCAAGGATAGCTCTTCCGATCACGGAACCAACATTTCTATGTGACTTCCGAACCACTGTGCGCCTATGTACATGTCTATCCTTCAATCTGCACGGTCTGAAGGAGGCATGGGGACGAGGCACTTATAAAACTCGCCCATTGCTTGTGTGGTGGATTTCGATCACGACAGGAGCATGCGCAGATGCGATTTTTGTGTAAGTGGTCTGTGATTTTGTCAATATTATATTTTTACTGTGATTTGTTTGTCAATCTGCATTAAATGCAAAAAGTAACAACGCCCCCGGCTGGACTCGAACCACCAACCTTTCGGTTAACAGCCGAACGCGCTAACCAATTGCGCCACGGAGGTGATTAGTTACTAGGCTGTTTTGGTTTGTCATGTTCACCCGTACACTTCCCCGTACACTTTCTTGCAAAGTCGGGCATCGTTTTTTCTCAAATGTTCCTTGCATATTGCCGTTGCTGTCGCCTTTAATACATGTGCTGTCAGTTGAACTTGGAACCAACGTTTACTTTGAACTGTCTATTTTCAATAAAAAAATATTCCAATACGGGAAAAAAATCAGAAAAGCTCACAGACAACAAATAAGAACATCATTTTACTCGACCTAGAATTTCAATCAACGTATTTCAATCATCGGGAAAACCCGATGATGCGAGTGACGTCATTTAATGAGCTCATTAGCATAATTTATGTCCGTGAAATGTACAATAGAGTTTTATTAGTGCGAGGCTGTGTTAGTGTAACGTATTGAACTCATGCTCAAACGATCCTCCAACAGAACTACAGTGCGCAGCAGTGTTACGACTCTAACTGACTGCGCCACCTAAAATAGTTAAGAAATATAAATTTAAAAAAAAACATCAACAAAATATGTTTACAATTCTTAAAACTAAAAAAAACTAGATTTTCAGTTTTTAAGGGCCAGTCACTTTTGTGAAAAAAGTGCCAGTTTTTTCTGTCTCACCCTGTACATACATACAGGTGGACATGCACACATGACCTGATCACAATATTTCCCTCCAGCTTTTCAAGCCAGAGGGATAAAAATTGAATAAAATTAAAATTAAAATTGTGTCCCTTCTACTGGCTGGCTCACCCACCAATGGTGCTCAAAGATAATTGACATAAACTTGACACATCAATTGTTAGGCTATATACTGACTTTTTCACAGGATCTATTTACCTAATCCAAAGCGAAATCCATCAGCAAATCTAGAGCTAGCATTATGGAATACACAGGCGCTGTCCACTGTACTACAAAAATGATGTGCAGTATGTTCTGTGAAGAAAAAACAAAAGATATAAACATTGGTATATAACAGACGGCATTGTTGTGATGTTTTAATATTATTTTCAACTTTCTTGAGCTATTGCAAACAGTAATAAAAACATCATGGATCCATTCAAACTTGTTCTATATTATTTGATCTTCAACCCAAAATAAAATATATACATGTTTTTATTTATTTTATTTTATTCATTTTATTTGTATGTGTTTTTATTATTTTAAGGTCTTTGTTAAAGGTAGGGGTTCTGATTCCTGGCCCGATTTTCAACTAGATGTTTTCTATTCTACATGAAGGGTCATCCTTAGAGTAATCGTATTCCAAAGTTGTATATGCATAACTCCAATGGTTCTTATTTTAAAAGCACAACCACCTTTGGCAGTAATTCACAGTATTTTGGCCTATAACGTCCAAATGGAACAGGGTGAGTCAAAATAGTCAGGTCCCGTTTTCAATAAATCAAGAAAAATACTTTTTGTACAAAATTGGTAATTGTTTTCATTGTTTATGAGAGTAGACATACTTCTTCATACCTGGTGATGTTTTCACGACAATATCATATTCCACGCCAGATTTACAACATATTTACGAAAAGACGCGTAATCCAAAGTGTTCCAAGTTTGGTGGTGGATACAACACAACACACATATAACTGTTGCAATTTATACCAAAATATCAAGGTTTTTTTAATCCTGATAAATTAAACGATATTGCATGCAAAGTATTTTTAAATATATTATAATATAACTCAGTATTGCACACAAATGGACTATGCACTTTGCCTGGTAAGTTGCCAAAGGACAAACTGTTTAAAGATATAAGTTTTCTCTCAGACTTCTCTCCTATCAGTTCGATTAAAATAACAAGTTTCAAAATACTTTGGTCAACATTTTGTTAAAACTCAATAATGTTTGTTATAGGCTATCTCTGATTGCACGAAAACTATTGAAAACATAACCGCAAAGACAATAGAATCTCTTTTCCTATTGTAATTGCTGTGAATACATACACGCATTTGGTTGACTAAATTCAAAAGGCGCGCGCTAAACGTTAACATCCATAGGGATCCCTTAGATAAGTTGGAACAGATTTTATTTCACAGAATTTAGAAAAAGTATCATATCTCCCGTTTCGAATAACCAATTTGAATGAAATAAAATTATGGTTATAGCTAGTAATGCCACCTTGCAAGGCAAGTCATTAAATATATGCATTTTTGAATTTTAACTGGTTTAACAAATCGGTGAAATCGGGACCTGACTATTTTGACTCACCCTGTATTGCGCCAAACATTTTACAGAAATAATGAGACAAATATGGAGTTTCTTCTGATATCAAAATATGTTGATGGGCAAAAAAAGCTTTAGTGATCAGAACTTCCACCTCTAACTTAATTCATGCCCAAGTCTTTAGATAAATTTGTTAAATTTTATGGTAGCTACATTTTTAAGTGCAAAGAGTGCAAAAATTAACATAGCACGATTTACCTTTACAGAACTATATTTATTCTAATTTTTTTTTGTTGCACTCACCATCCTCTGTGACAATCACATCAGTATGCGAGCTACCATAGCGATGTATATGATGAATAGCCCCCTCAACATCATCTACTACCTCCACGGCGCATTCTAGGTCGCCATATTCAACCTTCATAGATTTGGCCTCATCTGGTCCAAACTTGAGTGACTTAGCTAACCGCGGGCCTGGGTGGAACTTAACCTGTGGGGTCAAATGGACGGCGGGTTGGAAATATGTTAATAGTTACTGTAAAACAAGAAATGTTGTTTGTGTGCATTTAAATTTTGCGAGAAGCATTTACTCGTGAAAATGTCATGCTGCAAACATTTCAAATCTACCTTGCAGCAGTGCATTGCAAATAGTTACACAATGTAAGGCCAAACAAAATAATAGGTTCGTCTCAAAGCTTGCGCGCGCATTGGTTTTGAAATGCCAAAATACCGCGTCTGAAATGCAGGAAATTGTCAAATCAATTTTTTTTCTTCCTACAAATTTTTATTTCAAGTTTTTATTAAAAATATCGGCAGATTTTCCTTTTCTTAAACTTTTACATGACTCAGTTCTTCAAAAAACGCTGCACAATTGTTCTTTACACAACTACATCACAATATTCATTTCAAATAGAAAAAAACAAATATCAGAAAGTGTCAACGGTTGCAAATAGTAAGAGTAAAAATTGCCACACAAATAAAAAAAAGTAAAAAAAAAAAAAAAGGAAGACAAAAAAACAGCGCGCGTCGCCCGATTTTGAAGCCTTCACAAGCTTTGAGACAAACTTTTATTTTTGTTTGGCCTAACTATGAAGCAACATTTTTATGCCGATTCGTGAAATTTTAAACCACAAACATTTCTGGTTTTACAGTAGTTAAAGCCTACTCCCAAATATATTGTGTCATAGCTTACATAAAATGTTATCATCATGTATATCACAAAACCTTGTTTGTCTGATAATGTTACAAGTTAAAGGCATATTATGTAATTATTTTCCAGGGGGCACCCTCTATTCATGATTTATTTTAGAAAGTAGATTTTCTTGCAGATTTTCATTTCTGATCATAAATCATAAATACATTCTAAGTAACAGAGTGATACGATTCCTAATTTCTTCAAAATCATGGTTTAAAGAGTGAAAATAAACCGTCAGGTCTGCGTGACAACTTATTTTTCACTCTAAATTCACTCTAAAACCATGATTTTGAATTAGGAATGGTATCGCTCTGTAACTCAGAATATATTTATGATTTGTGATCAAAAATGTAAATCTGCAAGAAAATCTACTTTCTAAAAGAAATCATGAATAGAGGGCGCTCCCTGGAAAAGATCACATAATATGCCTTTAAAGTAATTCATACACTTCTAAGTTATCAAATATGAAGAAATGGTTCAGAAATTCTTTTGTTATCAGTTGGGTCTTTTTGAACCAATATTTTTGGGGTACACTGTATTTCTTTTAAATAGGACATCTATGATCGAAGCCAAGAATATGGCACCTTTTTCAATGCAATCCAATATAAGTACTGTTAGGCATTATTTATATACATAAATATTAGAGCCTGACATGTGTCAGCCCCTGGCACATTTGTCATGCAACAAAGTGTTTCTCTTTCCCACATGTGTGGTAACCGTCATGTTTATTTTATTCTATTTCACCTCATAACAAAAAAGTAGGACGATTAAATACTAATCTGGGTCTTTCAATGAATTGTTTATATGTTTTAATAGGAGTACATAAAAGTATGAAGTTATATACCTAATTTTCTTTTCTTTTCATTGCCTCCTCCTCTCTTCCCGCCCCGCCCACTTTCTTACTACTGTCCCAATTCGTGAACAAAGCAATACTCCTTATTCACTCGTTCAGAAACTCAAATCAGTGTGTTTCTGAATGAGTGAATGAGTATTGCTCCCAAGTTGTCTTCCTTGAGGCGACTGAGAAAAACCCCTGTTCTACAGACCCAAACGACTCATTTTTTTCTTTAGACAATTTTTCGAAAATGTTTGCAAGTTGTTTGTAAAAATTGCTGAAATAGTGAAAACTCCAGAAATTTTGGAAAAGAAAAATCCCTGACCGACCCTACATGAGGTCTGTTTGCCTCTAGAACAGGGTTGTTTTTCCTGTTTCCTTATGTTACATTCTCTTTTCACCCATTCAGCTCTTTAGTATATCGTCAGCCTGCTTCGATAATTGCCTAACTCACTTTTTCTAGATTTTAGAAAGCAACAAAAATATGAAAAGTGAGTAATTATCGAAGCAGGCTAACGATATGTTGAATAGCACCATGAATAGTGCAGGTGAATTCCAACAGGAGCAGTAATTGTTGGATAGAATTAGGTTGGGAATATACCTTTAAGTGAAAAGAGTTTTAACTCGTATTAGGCCTATAACAAGACACATTTCACTTAAAGGTAAAATGACCCATTTTAAACATTTTACATCATTATTACAATCTGCCTATCTCACAATGCTGACTTACGCAGAATTAAAATTGGGCATTTATCAGCACTTTTGATTGGTCAATGACTTGGGTATTATTACAGCATGTGCATAATGTAATGAAGTAATGATTTATGCAAAAAGCTAAATTTCGCTGAAAAGTGAGTTAGGCAATTATCGAAAAAGGCTGATGATATCCAATATATATATCAAGCATTGAGGCGTGCCATAAATCTTAATAAACAAAGAACCCAGCATACCCCAATCAAACCCTTCTCACAAAACACAACAATTGTTTATTTTCTCGCTTACCCGTTCAGCTCTGAGCATGTCCAATATATCATCTAGCATTGGTGTGTGTCTCAAATCTTTATGAATGAGCAGAGTTTCCATGGCGTTACAAGCTGCAGGGTAGTCACACTTAGAATCACGCACTGAAAAACAGACAAGATATATATTAACAGGTTGTAAATGTATTGTTTAATTGATTGGTGAGTCAATTTGTTACTTTATTTAAAGGTAGGTGTTCCGATTGCTGGCCCGATTTTCAACTTGATGTTTTCTATTCTACATGAAGGGTCATCCTTAGAGTAGTCATATTCCAAAGTTTGAGTTGCATAACTCCAATGGTTCTTATTTTAAAAGCACAAGGTGACATGAAATGTGCCCATTGAGTAGTACACAAACTGGCCGGTGGTTAACAACCTTTGGCAGTAATTCACTGCATTTTGGCCTATTACGTCTAAATAGAACATATCGTGCGCCAAACATTTTACAGAAATAATAAGAACAATATGGGGTTTCTTCTGATTTCCAAATATTTTGATGGAGTTCTGGTCAATTATCCCAGATTAATTTTAAAGAATGGTCTGATTTGGATATCACTATATATTAGTAGTCGGGTCATAATCTTGGGATTCTGTGACCATTTGTTTGAACCTTTGTTTCTTGGTGAATTCGTCAACTAGAACCATAATAAAAGAAAATGAACTCCTCCTATGACCCTCTCAAAAGTGACGGGAACTTTTTTATAGCATAAATTCCAAAAATGGCTGCCATACAGGGCCCCAAAATTCAAATGGCTTCAATTAAGCTATAAAAGCATACCAAATTGTTTGGCTGAGCACAAGGATTTCGAAAAAGTATAGTTTGCCCTACTTTTGATGTTTGGTTAACGAGTTATCGGGTAAAACGTAAGAGGGCCGTTGACCTTTGCATATGGGGTCAACATTTAAACTTGCTTCGATTTTGAAAAGCAATATCTCATCTCATATTATTCGGATTACCACAAGGATTCCAGAAATGGTATTTTTTTACCACCAGGAATATTTTCAGAAGGTGAAAAGGTCAAGGTATACTGACCTATATGGAACCTGACCTTTTGACCCCTTTATAAGGTACAACAGACTCTCTAGGTGGTAAACAATTTGATAAAAGTCCCTCAATCACTCAAGACCTCCGACTTTGGCACCTTGTCCAAGTACTTGGATACCTTTGTTATAGTGTATCCTAAACTAAATAGGCACTATTGATCAACTCACCAATCTTAATAGCCATATCTCGGTCGGCAGCTTTGTCCACATACACATGACATATGCCTTCACTATGTCCTAGTACTGGGATACCTTTACTTTCATTCTGTATCTTTTGAATCATTTCCTGCAATAAAATACAATTGTAGAGATTGAATATTTGCTGCACTGATTAACGAGGTCAATACTTTTTTGGTCTTATAATAATAATATAAAGTTAAAATGTTCTGAGAATTTTGTAGCTTCACTTTGATCCCCCTCTCGACACTTTCTGACATGATTTATGAGAGGCAACCAAACTGTTGTAAATGTTTGACAATTCCACTATCTATGTAGCATTGGTATCCAAATATAGCCGACAATATTCCTAATGTCAATTATATTATCATGTCATGAGTACAAGTACTTAAATTGTGTTTGCTGTTTATAATTGTAATTCTATTATAACACACCAGTTTTCCATGTTATATTTACTGTCATAATGCTATGGACGAAATTCAAGCTATTTCACGGGAGCATGTTTTGTTGTTGTTCGCGGAGTTGCGTCCAGATGCGTGAAATTTGTGAACAACTATGCATGCATGGCGTGTGATGATTTCACGATTGACCAATCAGGACGAGCGTCCAGTACGCAACTCCTGGTTTACACACGTATGCACACATTGTTTAATCCATAAATGTTGAAATAAATGTCGAGAAAGTTTGGTGAATTTTCACCGATTTTCAATTTTTTTCTATAAAAAATGTTTGAAAATAAGAGAAAACAATTGAGTAGGTCGGGCCCGTAGAACAGGGTTTTTGTTGTTGCCTTAGTGCTAATGTATATCTTGCATCTTACGTTAGGTTTAAATATCTTTTACGTCTAAATTCTATCAGGTCATAAAAAGCCATGGTCCAAATGTGGTCACCACATTCCCAAGTACTATTGACCTTTGACACCATGCCTTACCTTTGACCCTCTAGGAATCACAAGGTCAATCAATCCCTCCAGTTGCAATAAATCGCCTACTTGATCTCGAGTATTGATCTGGAAGAAAGAGAGGGGGGAAAATCACACAAGATTCTTAAAATATTTGATCCATGAAGGGATATGACAAGTAAACTCAGGGATAACTCGCAGATTGAGAATTGTGTAGGTATGTTCACAAATCACCAGGAGCAGACATTTGATGAGAATCATAGAATCCAGTCTTGCAAAGATTTGTACCAGCAAAGATTTAAAAAATATATAATCTGTGTAACACACTTTTTGAATTGAGGAGAATCCACAGCTTCTCATAAAATTCATTGCAAGAATCTAATGCAGGCATCAATGTGCATCTTGAACCTACCCTACTCAAGGTTAGTCAAATATTAGACGCCTAATCTTTGCCTAGTAATATTTTTGAAGAATCTTGAACTAATTTATACATGGACAGGTGAATATATGGTGAATCTTCACCTGTATTTTAACTTCTCCCACAAAATACTATTGAACGAACATGGTTCACTAAGGCGAATCTTCACCCTACAAATTGCAGGATACCCTATCAAAAAAAAAATCAAAATGTTCCAATTTTTCAGGGGCAATCCTGGGTCTCTCAGGGGTTCTTCTTGGGTTGTACCTGGGTTGTCCCAGGATTTCACTGGGTTGGTATGGCTTGAGTAGAGAACAATGGAAATTCAACCCAGGAAAATGAAGTCAAGCATTAAATTGGGTTGACACTAGCTAAAGAGATTAACAAACTTGTCTGAAGTACCTGTCCGTGCGGCGATTTCCGTTCATCATGTGCTCTGAAAAGTAATACTGCCCTCATTTATTTATGATCTGTAGAACCAGATGGTATAGGTCATACATGCAACTGAGTAGAGTACAGTACAGATTTCATAATAATTACCAGCTTCGAGTAATACCGGTCTCTGTTGTATTTTATTTGTATATTTTCCCTGTGTTTTTGATTTACTTATTATTAAGGGGGTAGTGGTGGTTTTTCAATAATCTTGACTATGGTTTAAAGCCTTTCAGGTCTAAGCCAATCCTATATTGGAGAGTTTCATATTTATTTTGATTTGATATAGTTATTTTAAAAGTTATTCATGTTTTTCAAGCGAATTTTAAAGTTATTAAGATTATGACTAATGAAAAATAGAATCAAATGGACAGAAAACAGTATCCCTGCCCTTCAAATTACGCGAACCTCGGCTGACTGGTCCCGGTAAGTGCAATATAATCATAAATATCTCATTTTCATTATCAACGCATAATGTATTATAGGCCTGTTGTGTGCTTTAGGTGTCTCTTTAAAAAGGTGTTATTCAACCAATAACTGACACATAGGCCTATGACTATCAGTAACACATTATGATTATTACCAACGATTACCGTCTATGTTTTGTGTCATCATTATGAGTGTGTTACATACTGACGGTGTAATTCCAACTTTAGTACAAGTCCCTTGTATAATACAAAATGCCATTCTTGGTTTGGCGAATTTTCGTTTTACCCGGGATAACTTCTCTGGGTTCGGCTTCTGCTGATCCTGGGTTTCATGTTCGTGCTATACTAGGCTTGTTGGTTTGACGTTGAAATATAGTAATGTTGATTGGATGTGACCTTGTCCTTAAAACCTGGAAACATGGGAAGTCCCGTGTATGTACCGGGTTTTCTCTTCCATCCAAGGTTTCCGATGTAAAAAAGTACTGGTCATTGCTGATAATTGACATGCTTGTTTAGTCTTCTAGATCATTATTAAACGTGACGGCCAATACAAATAGGTAATGTAGTTTGTATTGTCAACTATCAACAACGTAATCTCCGTTACCATGGTTACATAATTCGCATAGGAGAAGTAAAAGTGAAAGGGGGAGGAAAGAAAAGGGGAAGGAAAGGTAAAAAAGAAGGGGAAATGGAAAAGAGGAAGGAGAGGGGAAAAGGAAGAAGAAGAAGATAAAGAGGCCGGGATAAAAAGTGAAGGAAAACGGAAAGGACAGAAAAAGAAAAGAATGAAGGAAGAGGGAGATTAAAAGGGAATGGAAGGGAAAAGAGAGGAATGAAAAGAATTATGAGGATAGTTGATAACAAAGGGAAATATGTTCATTCATTTATTCATTAATAAAAGGTTTAACATTAAAAACTGTTCTTACAGCACACAGGGGGCCTTGGAATTGGATGTTTTGTTCAATTTTCAAACCGTTTTGGTGTGTACTTTTGACCAAAATTTAATTTAAAAGTCTTCACTTCATTTCCAACCAATATTGGTTTATTATTAATATCATCCACAATTGGATTTTTTCCCCTTCAATTTTGCAAATGCAAACAACACGGCGTAAGGGTTTTGAAATTCGCATAAATTAAAAAGAATTCGCGTGGAGCACGAAAATATTGGCTATTGTAAAAAGAAAGGTTTAAAAAACCGTTCCTGAAGCCATATATTGTTAGGCTTGACTGATAATTAAACAGTGAAACTAAACGACACACCAGACATATACATCCCGGGTATCAACCCCGGAACTCCGTGTACAAACCCAAGAATTCCGGGCGTTTTCCCGAGTTTCCTGGGTTTCCGGGGGTTATTATTCCAATACCGTTCCCGGGTTTCCGAAGTAGTAATCATTGCTGGCACATGCTTGTTGGCTTGCCGTAGTTTTCTGTTGTAGGACATTATTAAACATAAATGGCCAATATAAATAGCCTAATCATGATAAAATAATGTAGTTTGTAAACATGTTCTTAATTCACGCCAATTTGTCCGAGTTTATATTCAGTTAACATCCTGATATATTATATGATTATGTACTCAAATCGGCTGGTATCATTTTTTGGTCCTCGTGTGTATTTAATTGAGTTTCGCTTGTCATTCTGCTAGAATCATGCTCTTATAGGCCATTAGAAAATTGATAATATTTACAAGAAGATTAGCAATATAATGTAAGTAGGTGAAGTGCCATGCAAAGCTTTCCAAGTTAAAAGAAGAAGTTTGAAATGAATCCTTTCGCGAACAGGAAGCCAGTGGAGATCTTTCAAAATTGGAGTGATATGATCAAACTGGTCTTAGTGAGAATGCGAGCAGCTGCATTTTGAGTGAGTTGTTGTGAAGTAAGTGATCAGTGATGCCAAAAAGAAGAGAATTGCCATTGTCAATACGAGAAGTTATAAGAGCATGGACGATAGTACTGCGGTTTCAAATGTTAACATTTTCCTATGCTATTGACATTCCGTATATGATAATACACTGATTGGCATATCCGTCGAACTTGAACATCCATACATAGATTATTATCAAACACAATTCCTAAGTTCCGAGCAGATTTTGAAGCAAGAACAGAAGACTAAGTGTCAATATTGTTATGATGATCACATATTTTACGTTGATTGAATCGGGAGGTCATAATTAAAAACTCTGTCTTATCTTATCGTATTAGGGAATTCCCTAACTGAATAACATTGCTGCGCCGAATTTTAAAAAAAAGTCCTTCTACGGGACAGTCCGCCCCGGGTTTGAATTGTGAGAATTGTTGAAATTGACCAGAATGTTGAATATTTATATAATTGGAGTGGAAAATAAATTACAGACCACCAGACACATACATCAGACACATACATCCCGGGTATCAACCCCGGAACTCCGTGTTCAAACCCAAGAATTCCGGGCGTTTTCCAGGGTTTCCCGGGTTTCCGGGGTTACATTCCAATACTGTTCCCGGGTTTCCGAAGTAGTAATCATAGCTGGTTGATGCTTGTTGGCTTGCCGTAGTCTTTTTGACGGGGGAGATTAGCGACCCCGTCATTTGAAACGACGTTTCTAAGTCGTAACCTTTTCACAAACCCCTAAAATTCGCGGCATTTGCTAATATTAATAACTTGCATTAATCATCTTCTGAAGCGATTTTGTTGTAAAATGTAATTGATATTGTTATAATATGAAGGTAAGAGGACACAGTAAGTTATTTCAGCTATTTGGATGCCATTTAGTAATATACTAAGTTATTTGGATGCTATTTTGTATTATATTATATGATTTAGTAATATACTGAGTCACTGAGTCCACGGCGTTGTTCCGTGTTGCCTTGGTCTCGCAATTAGCCCAATGATTATGGCGAACCCTAGGCTACATCCCCCAGTCATCAATATTACCGTACGGACGCTAAAGCTGTACAAATATCGGAGCCTGCAAGATAGCGACATAAGAGGGCGGCTGAGAGTTACAGTCTAGGTGAACTCTTCAATATGATTAGCCCAATGATATGGCAACAACCCCTCGACCTGGTAAAACGGCAATTTCACAACGTACTTTCAGGGTGGAAATGTTGGCGTATGGTATACATGCGTTGTGCAGAGATTTCCGCGTAGCTGACGGCCTGCAGATGGGTCAGTGTGTTGTATACGTACACTGCGTGCACTGATGCCGTGATAATGCTGAGCATGTTTAGCAAAGTCTAAAACCGCCGCAAATAAAATGGATAAGCCTATTTTCATTTTCAAACTTTAAACAGAAGGTACCAGTCTTTCATAAAAAAAGTTTTACATAACCTATTTCTCAATGTGTCCTTATAATATTTCTGAATGATTCGGTGTCCACCATACAACTTTAATTACCCCAATCCAACTTCTTCATCAATGTTAACCATACGTCTTAAAGGTTGTTGACCCTATTCTAGATTTAAGGGCATCATCAGTGTAATGAGAAATGGGACCTTTTATTTGATATCAAAAACACTTTTGAATCCCTTAGAGTTAAATTGTTAGGAAACATAGTAGCAACGCTGTTTGTTAATGTCTGTTCTTGAACTTTCAACAGTCTTGTATCTCCCCCGTCCAGTTTTTTTTAAATACCTTGTTTTGTAAGAAATTAGTGTAACGCGGACGCAACCTGGGATGCAACATCTATTCTCCAAATTTAAAGCATTGGGTTGAAATCAAACAACCGTAAGAAAGAAAGTTAAAGGAACTTCTTTTTTGTAATGTCGCGTAGCGCGTTCGTATTTCGTATACGGTACACAGCGCCATACATCGTATTGGATTAGTGATCGAAGGAATCATTAACTAAAATAATACGATAGAGGAGGTAAAATCCCAGGTCTTCATCCGGGTTCTTCTTGGCGAATTAGGACGTCATATTTTTTCCGAGAGCGTGCGATCTCCATACGAAACGAAATTCGCGAGTTCGGTAATCTTCGTCGTAACTTCCGAGCGTATTTGGGAATCCCCTAACTAATAACATTGCTGCGCCGAATTTTAAAAATAAAGTCCTTCTACGGGACAGTCCGCCCCGGGTTTGAACTGGGAGAATTGCTGAAATTGACCAGAATGTTGAATATTTATATAATTGGAGTGGAAAATACTCAGACCACCAGACACATACATCAGACACAAACATCCCGGGTATCAACCCCGGAACTCCGTGTTCAAACCCAAGAATTCCAGGCGTTTTCCTTAATCAACCAGACTTTTTTTTACTTCGGACACCGACAACCAACTGACCTGACCTTTCCCAAATGGACGTAGGCAGTGTGTTACGTGCGCCGTATTCTACGTGGTCCAGTTCAGCGCACGCTCTGTGCATACATTTCAACAGACCCGTTAGAGGAGGAAATCCCGTTAAACGTTATGCTCCAAGATGTTGTTGATGGTAGTGGTTATGGTGAGTCGTATCATCGTTGGCAGTGTGTTAAAGGGCGTCATCCCGTTTTAAAATGGTCCAGAAACCCATTCCTGAAGCAACCTTGATAAGCTTAAATAATAAAACATTGAAAATATTTTTTTGCATATAGCGCGCAAAAAATGGTTATTTAACACTAACATTATCCGGAAAAACGTTCATGAAGCCATTTTGATTAAGCTTGAAATAAAACAATGAAATCAATTCGCTCGAAACGCGCAAAAATGGTCCAGAAAACGTTTCTGAAACATGTTTATATTTGATAAAGCCTGAATAAACATTGAAACCATTAAAAACAATATGGCTATGTTAACACTAAAAAGATCCAAAAATTCTTCCTGAGCCATCATGTCAGTTTTTTTAATCTAAAATGGTCCAGAAAACGTTCATGAAACCATGTTGTTAAGCTTGAATAATTAAACATTAAAACTATATCCGCGCACTAATGGCTTCTTTTGAGGGGCATCATCATCATCATCATCATCATCATCATCATCATCATCATTAGACATTAGACATTTTCAGCCTCAGGGTTATTCAAAAAATGGGGGAGGGACGTGCCCCCCCCCCCCTGTTCCACACCCATATGACGCCCCTGAGTGTGGTACGTTCGCCGTACTTCACGTGGTCCAGTTCAGCGCACGCTCTGTGCCTATATATATATACATTTCAGCAGAGCCATAATGCATAAGAACCGTACATGGTATGTTTTAAGAAAATATGCGTGAAGCGCAGCAAAATAAAAAAGGCATTTACACTCCAAATAAGCCTTTAAAATCACCCCAATAACCACCATCTTTATAGTTTAAAAAAAGTTACACAACCACCACCCCCCTGTTTAATAATAAAAAGTTACATAACCCCACTATTTCAACATATGAAAGTTACATGCCCGCCCCCCTATAGTTTACCCAACACCCCCTCCCCCCTCCAGCATAAATAATGAACGGTCCCTTATGTGCGCCGTACTCCGCGTGGTCTAGTTCAGCGCACGCTCTGTGCCTATACGTACATTTCAACAGAGCCGTAACTTTAGTTTTGATTGGGAGACATTCTGGAGTAAATTTGTTTGATTTACCCTATTGATGTGAATAAAAATGTTCGCCTCTTTATTAGATCATTTTATGACATGCAGGGATGGCTGTAATGACAAGAAAATGGTAAAAAATAAATCGCCTGATGATGTTTAATAGTTTGATTGAATGAAAATAATACAAAACGCATCATGATAATGCAATACAGACCACGTGCAATGCAGGTAGATTACTTTATCGTTGCGTCTTGTTTAGCATGTTTAGTAAACGAAACGAGGGAGAAGAGAGACGTTTACATGTATTGTAGGCCTAATATTATTTTTCCTTCTTTTTCTTATTATATCTGGAGACGACAAGGCCCACTATAGAGAATTATCTACTAACTGTTGAAGGCGTTTTTACAGCCTTATAAAGTTTGTATTCGCGCCGGACTGGAAGAGGTTTTCCCCGGGGTTGTTGTAACCAGAGTCTAGGGCGTCGGACGGGGCGGGAGAGTAGCCTATGATAAATGAATAAGATAATATCAAAATTATTTAATCGGCTTCTCATACATGTCATAGTATCGCTGTACAAACGGTACCGCGAATATATGACCACAGTAGACAATAATAGGCCTTTCTAAACTTGTTTTGCGACACGCGACTTTTAGCTAATTTGTAAGTCGGCATGCGATACGGTTGAAAATAGCCAAATTGCGACACACGACATCTCGCGAAGACAAGCCAACAGCTTTAGGCCTATTATTTTGTCAACCCATGACTGTGACATGTAGACGGTAGACCCCTTTACTTGCGCAAATATACCCTCCCCCCCCCCCCCCACCTTTTTCTCTTCCCCCTTTCTCTCCTTCCGCCTTTGGAAATTATAATAATTATTTATGGTAGGCCTATTGGGTTTGGTAGGACTCAAGAGCAGAATGAATTTCATTTTCGTCTATACCTGTTTTGTTAACAACATGAATGACATTATTTTGAACTCAGGTGTTTTGCGGGTGAAAATCGAGAATGGTTGTTTAGTGTTTTAACACTTTCCACGCGGCTATTGGTTTAACCACGGTACAAAACAGATTTTTCAGAAACCTTTCCTAACTTTCAGTGTATCCCAAGGATAAATGAACAAATAATATTAATACTAGGCACGTTTGTACTTATTTGAATGCATATTTGTTGTATTTGATTTTAACATTTAACAAACATCGAGATCATATTTGTTGTATAATACTTTGATTTTGACTTAAAGGTAGATGACCCGATCACATTCCGATTTTCAACTTGAAGTTTTCTATTCTACATGAAAGGTTATCCTTAAAAAAGTCGTGTTCCAAAGTTTGAGTTGCATAGCTCTAATGGTTCTTATTTTAGACGCACAAGATGCTGTGAACTGTACCCATTGAGTTGTACACAAACTATATCGGTGGTATACCACCATTCGCGGTAATTCGACGTTATTTCATCGATTTCTCCGTAATTATACCGATCTAGGCCGTCAAATTTCAGTATGATGATGAGAAAAATACGAGCTTTCATATGATATGAAAATCTCCGTATGTTTGAAATAATTCTGTGTTACGAAAATGTGATCGGGTCATCTACCTTTAACGTTCATATCGAGTTTATATTGTATTATTTTGACACGCGACTTTTAGCTAATTTGTAAGTCGGCATGCGATACGGTTGAAAAAATAGCCAAATTGCGACACAGGACATCTCGCGAAGACAAGCCAACAGCTTTAGGCCTATTATTTTGTAACCCATGACTGTGACATGTAGACGGTAGACCCCTTTACTTGCGCAAATATACCCTGCCCCCCCCCCCCCACCTCCTTCTCTTCCCCCTTTCTCTCAATTAAAACAAAATAAGACAGCGGCAATGTACATGTATACAGTAGTAATAGGAGTAGGAAATTTGAAACATTTCATGCTATTTTGGATTGTCGTCTGCAGACGCGTGCCGCGTGGAAAGTGTTTAATAACAAGGTAGTACAAATAATTTACGCTGCGTGTGAAGAAAAAAAATGATATTCTAAAAGAAAGGTTTAGAAAAAGTTTAAACACATAGAAGACGCACACACCAGACATATACATCCCGGGTATCAACCCCGGAACCCGTGTATAAACCCAAGAATTCCGGGCGTTTTCCAGGGTTTCCCGGGTTTCCGGGGTTAGTATTTCCCGGGTTTCCGAAGTAGTAATCATTGTTGGTTGACATGCTTGTTGGCTTGCCGTAGTCTTCTGTTGTAGGACATTATTAAACATGTTAAAAATTGCCATTTAGAAATAAATATCTTCAAAAACGGCCCGTTAGAAACAAATGACTAGTTTTGGCCAAACAGAGTATAGAAAAAACATGATTTTTTTAGCTGAATTCTTTTTAGCTATTTTCCTTTCAATTTCTGAGTCTGATGCCTTTTTTAATTTTCTTTAAATGTCACATTAATCACTAACACTAGAAGAGATCATTTTGATACTTTCATGTACTTTTGTTTGGTAATATTATCGTTTAGGCCTAGTATATAGTTATTGAAATACAAAGAAAGAAAAAACATTGTTTTTTTATAATATATTTGAATATTGGTAAAAGTGTAGCGCGGACGGGGCGGGAGAGTATGATAAATGTATAAGATAATATCAACATTATTTAATCGGCTTCTCATACATGTCATAGTATCGCTGTACAAACGGTACCGCGAATATATGACCACAGTAGACAATAATAGGCCTTTCTAAACTTATTTTGCGACACGCGACTTTTAGCTAATTTGTAAGTCGGCATGCGGTACGGTTGAAAAATAGCCAAATTGCGACACACGACATCTCGCGAAGACAAGCCAACAGCTTTAGGCCTATTATTTTTGTCAACCCATGACTGTGACATGTAGACGGTAGACCCCTTTACTTGCGCAAATATACCCTCCCCCCCCCCCCCCCCCACCTTTTTCTCTTCCCCCTTTCTCTCCTTCCGCCTTTGGAAATTATAATAATTATTTATGGTAGGCCTATTGGGTTTGGTAGGACTCAAGAGCAGAATGAATTTCATTTTCGTCTATACCTGTTTTGTTAACAACATGAATGACATTATTTTGAACTCAGGTGTTTTGCGGGTGAAAATCGAGAATGGTTGTTTAGTGTTTTAACACTTTCCACGCGGCTATTGGTTTAACCACGGTACAAAACAGATTTTTCAGAAACCTTTCCTAACTTTCAGTGTATCCCAAGGATAAATGAACAAATAATATTAATACTAGGCACGTTTGTACTTATTTGAATGCATATTTGTTGTATTTGATTTTAACATTTAACAAACATCGAGATCATATTTGTTGTATAATACTTTGATTTTGACTTAACGTTCATATCGAGTTTATATTTGTATTATTTTGACACGCGACTTTTAGCTAATTCGTAAGTCGGCATGCGATACGGTTGAAAAAATAGCCAAATTGCGACACAGAAATGTGTGTTATCAGGTCAAATAACTGTTAGGTCAAATATAGCATACAAAATACTGAGCTTGGGACAAGCGGATACAACACATAAAGTCATTTGATGAAGAGGTGAGACCAGTGGCGTGCGCAAAGGGGGGGCCCCCACTATTGAGTCAGTCGGGGGAAACTTAGGCCAGTCGGGGGAATTGAGAAGGAGGCTAGGTCAGTGGCATCATGTAATTATGATAGTCAATAACACATGAAAATTTTTCGTGCGCTACGCGCGCATATATCGTCCCAAAATGCAATATTGTTTGGTACAAGCTTGTTTAGAGCCAAAATGTAGCTCAATCGTGCAAAAAAAGGGGTAAATTCAAAAAAATTCGCGCGCTACGTGCGCAGTTCTTTACCAAATTATTCGGGGGAATTTCATTTATGGCCAGGAAATTAGGTGGCCCCCCACTCACAATATCCTGCGCACGCCACTGGGTGAGACTTAACGAGCTCTTGAATTGCTGCAGTGATGGCATTTCTGACATGAGATGGGAGCCGGTTCCTCAGGAGCTGCATGAAAGAACAATCTTTGACCATAATTATAGGTGACAGTGTAAGCTTTCCTCCGTTGCAAAGAAGATGACCGATGCATTTGACCTAAGAGTGCATGTGGGTTCCTGATGGAAATAAGGTCGCATATACGTACTTTGGACAGGGGCGTAACAGAGGTTGGTTGTCAGGGGGGCGCACAGCCAAAAAAATTCCTGGTTAGAATAATTCCGTCCCGGAGTTTTTCATAAACATGATAAAAGGTTGCCCCAATTTTTTTTCAAGTCAGTAACCTCGTGATTTTCACGTAAGTGGGGGAGGGGGGGGGGGGGGGGGGGGAGGGGGGGGGGGGGGTGAATCTTGTCTAAATATTTTTAGCGATCATTAAAAGCAGTTTCTTCAAATTCGTGTTGCAATAACTTTAATACGATGTTGCACGGTCACAAAATTTGACAGTACAAAATTTGACAGTACAAAAAGCACAACAGTCAACAATTTGTTGACTTTGGTGCTTTTTCCCTTTCTTCTTTTCTTTCTATCACCTTTTCTCCTTTTCCTTTTTCTTTTTCCTTCATTTTTCCTTTCTCTCTCTCTTTTCTTTCCTTTTCCCCTTCTTTTCATCTTTCCCTTCCCCCCATTTTTCCTGGTGGGGGAGGAGGAGGTGACTGTCTGACGTAAAAAACCGTTCTCGGCTAGATCAGCATTTTTGAATTGACGTTTTGTTGTGACAAAGTGGGCTGATTTTTACTAATCCTTACAGGTGTAAATGGGCTGATTTTTCTTAATCCTTACAGGTGTATGTTCAAACATGTAAAATAGATTGTAAACATAACCAATCCCTGCATCCATTTTATGTGCGTATAATAAAAAATACTTCTTTAGTGTCACCTTTCCCACCACGAAATAAAATCTAATAGTAATATGTTCACAAACGCATTGATATTTTATTGAATTCAAAAATGATAAAACAAGAAAGAAATATTCATCTTGTACTTTCATAATTTCGCGAAACCACCGACCGTCTGTCACGATGTAAACAGCATAAGTGTACAGTCTTCCGAGAAGTACGCATTAATTTTACGCGGCCGTGTTAAAAATACTTCGAAGAGACGGCTCTAGAAATGAGGGCGCTGCAAGCTAGACTAGATTTGACAGACGACGGTGGATACGAACGGCCGTTAATTTTGAATTTCCGTTGGTTTCAATGTAACAGTGAATTTTGATTATATGACCCAATAAAATTCATCACACGTTGGAACTAAATTATTTCATCCTAAAACCACTGTGGGTGGCTAACCATCCACATTGTCAGTATCATTTTTTGAATTTAAACCGTTGTTAAGCGTTCGTCCCATTCACTTGATCACGTAACCTCGCATATGAATTTCTCTAGTATAATATTGGTAGCTAACATAACACTTTAATTCAGCCATATAACAGCGTGATGTTGCTGGTTATATGCTTTGTTGACTTTCCAACAACTGAGAACAATACAAAGTCAATAACCAATCTATTGTCTGTTACGCATTTCACCTACACACAAATTGTGAAAATGCTCAATAAATTTAAACCAAGTTGCACTCTTTTAATCATAGTTTCTCTCATTTATCTCTGTCGAGAAGTTAAAAGACATGGTTGGAAAGAGGAAGACTTCTGCTTTCAATCAAATGTAAATTGTATGTAACAGGGAACTATTTAACCTATTTTCTCATGTGAGACAAAATTGGTTCAAGATATTTCATGTTCATCCCTGATTCTGCACAAGCGAATGACTCAACTCTAATTGGTTTATTTTTCATCTCTAAATCCTCTGACCTTTCTTTTGACCAATCATTATGACTTTTACAGACATGAGAATAGAGTCCCTGCTCTCCTAATCGGAACTTAAACTAAGTTTATCGGCCATCGGGTCGCAAAGTTACAACATTTAGGGATCGTTTTGGAAGAGCGTATTTGCCGAAAATAGCATTGATGCACTGTAAAACGAACCAAACTAGCACTTTTCACTTTGAGATCCTTCTAACGGTAGATTTTTTTAAAAATACAAATAATATACTAAAAAAAGCATAACAATATCAGCTTCATTTTACAACAACGAAAATTATAGGATATTTGATCGCTGAGCTATGATTTTTAGACCTTAGAAATCTGATGATTTTAGGGGCAAAAAACTGTGAAAGGCAGCGCACGGTTGATTTTTCTCTTAAGTTGCGCTAAGGAATTCATATGTTCGCATATTTTTGCCTGAATATTCGAAAATAGACCCATTTGTAAAAAAGTGACCCCATTATTAGGGATTTCCAGCACAAAATCATACCCCATGTTTAGGGATTTTGTGCCAAAAAAGCTACCCATTAGAGCGGCACACCCCCGTATATCGTCGTAGGCGAGTAACCCCCGGTTGTC
Organism: Ophiura sarsii; assembly: GCA_035610835.1. Taxonomy (NCBI): domain Eukaryota; kingdom Metazoa; phylum Echinodermata; class Ophiuroidea; order Amphilepidida; family Ophiuridae; genus Ophiura; species Ophiura sarsii. The sequence goes on from CM069447.1 coordinate 2,978,761, forward strand.
GAACTATTAAAAGGTTACCATTATACAAAGGGATGACCTGGTTAAAGTGTTTGAGTGGGGCTTATCATGGCGATGGGTAGATAAACATTGATGAATAATGCAAAACGTACTGTTCCTACATTTTCCGTTGTGTAGAGCCTGTGTATCTGCGGTGTAAACGACTTTAGGAATATTATGGAAAGAATAAAAGGAATAATACTCATCACGACTTGTTAATCATACTACAAATTGTGGTTATTTCACTGTACGCTGCATGTGGATTTATAATAGGTATTTATCAAGGTAAAACTTCGGCCCGGTGTAAGGCCTACCTGTACACAACTTATCAATTTTCCCGATAGGCAAGTGTATCTAAATGTTGAATCTTGAACGATATTAATAAAAGAATGAATCACACATCAAATCCCACAGCACAATCCCATTCCTGTACAGCATCTCCAATATTTATGCCCGTGTATACTGTGTTTTGAAGGCCACAAAAATGCTCCCTATCCCCGTCCCTATCCTAGCTTTTAATATTTTGCTCGAAACTTCCATGGTTTTGGCACACTTTTTTTGACATATTATAACCAGTGAGGTATCAATAACATTATTATGCAGAGGGCGCTATGCTGATATGTTTTATAAATTGCTAGAGTAACACACATACAACAGTCAATAAAGATAAGTACTGCCTATTGTGTTATTCAAGTGGACTCCTTGTGATATAATTTAATTATACCCCAGAAAACCCAGAAAACCCAGGAAGTTAGTATGAAGCTAAATTTGATTGACAGTTGCAGATTCCTGGGTGTTCTGGGGCATAACCCTGGATACCTGGGCTGACCCAGGGTTTCCCTGGTAAAACCTATCCATTTGTGCCAATTTTTCCTGGTCAATTGCCCAGGATGTACCCAGAATTAACCCAGGTACTGCCCAAGATTCTATTGTTCTCTGCACCCAAGATTCTGGGTTTTTAAATTTCCTGGGTCTACTTTTTTTAATAGGGTAGACCTAATCTAGACCTAATTTATCTTGAAGAAAGGTGAATACAGGTGAAAGCTTGAGAAGGGTTTGTTCAAGCTGCACATTGATCCCTGCATAAACAGATTCTCACCACTTGTGACAAACCTCTAACCCTGATAACTAAATTGTCTATTAATTTCCCTTCACAATAGTTGCACCGAATCTTTAGTCTTGGTACAAAATGTTTGAAGCTCAGGCAGCATTCAAATTAAGTGGTAAACCAGGCTTCCTTAAGCCTAAAAATGTTGGCGGACAACCTGAATTTCAATGTAGGTTATCCGGCGGATGACCATACTTTCTGAATATTTGTACTGTATTTGAAATATTTTCTCCAATTCCTCATTAAATGTCTTTAAATCCATTCAATCATAATTTTCCCAATCACTCACCCATTACATAACTCCAATGTTTCTTATTTTAGATGCACAATGTGACATGATATTTGCCCATTGATTTGTACACAAACTGGCCAGTTTGGCAGTAATTCACTGCATTTTGGCCTAAAGCATCTAAATGGGACATATATTTTGCCAAACATTTTACAGAAATAATAAGAAAATGTGGAGTGTCTTCTGATATCAAAATATGTTGATGGGCAAAAAAGGCTGAAGTGATAATGATTGTGTTGTGTGTATGACTCCTAGACAAGTTCCACCAGTCCCCGAAGTCTCGTCCCGCACCCGCTGAACTAATATACCCAGAATGCATAGCGCGGTCCTCCACTTGGGGACTGGTCACAAAGCGTGAAAATAGAAGGAGCACATAAAATCGGAATTGTGATTTTATTTACATAAATCAAATGCATGTCACGCAGATCTGCCAGCACGACGCGGCGCGGCTCCGGTGGATGATGGTTCAGCTATGGACTTGGTTCAGGAGATGTTGACGATTAGTAAAAGAGTAAACCTATTGATTTTGGGGAAGTTATTCACCTAAAGAAGCCTCTTCTGTAAAGAAAGAGTACAATAAAACACAAACTCGAACCATTCCTTGCCTCCTCAACTCAACCACACACTTCTCGCGAAGTAGTCAGCAGATCCCAGATGGCCTAGCTCGCACCGTTTGTGTTTGTTTACATTTACAGCAGATTTTATTTACGATCAGCGTCAAATCAACAGAATTGTGCCGGATTATAATATGCTGTTCCTCGGTAATTAGAAAACAAACAATTCTAGGCATACATAGCCTAGTTCGACTGTTCTGTGTTGTGAGTTGAGCGACTGCTGCTCTCGTTAATTGACATTGATTGATGAAACAAGGCCTTTTTTTAAAGCTTGTTGTTGTACCGGCCGGCCAGATGATTCTCCTACTTTGACATAAATAAGTGTTGTTCATGACCAGCCTAGGGCTAGGCTTTACGACTAGGCTACGTCTTACGAGGTTAGTACTTTTTGTGTATTATTTACTAGGCCTAGTAGTAGGCTAGTAATAGTTCATACATTTACATGACGTATAATAGCTTAGGCGGGAGCTTAGGCTGGCCTGTAGGCTTATTAGGCCTAGGTAGGGTGGGGACTAGGGAGACCCTTTTTTAAGCCTAGAGCTAGAGAGGGTGGCACTTTTTATGCCTACTTTTCCACAGATACCATGATAGTATTACTAATTAGTTAGTCAATTTATGCCATTCATAACCTCCACAGATTTGTGTAGTGGCTTCATGCTCTTCATGCAGGCTTCCTCCTGTGCCATTTATACGCTTTCTTGCACTCCTTCGTACGCTTTCTTGCACTCCTTCGTACGCCTTCCTGCATTCCTTCGTACGCCTTCGGCGCTACCTTCGAACGCCTTCCAGCGCTATCTTCGAACGCCTTCCAGCGCTACCTTTGTACGATTTCCTGCGATACCTTTGCGCTTTCCTGCGATACCTTTGCGCTTTCCTGCGATACCTTTGAGCTTTCCTGCCATACCTTTGCGCTTTCCTGTGATACCTTTGCGCTTTTCTCCGATACATTTGCGCTTTCCTGCGATACCTTTACGCTTTCCTGCAAAATGTTTACGCTTTCCTGCGCTACCTTAGTATTGCACGCTTTCCTGCGCCAGCTCTATATGGGCCTCCTGCGCCAGCTTTGTAGGCCTAGTAAGTGCATCAGCTCTGTATAAGCCTTCTGCGCCAGCTTATAGTACGCCTTACTGTGCCAGCTTCGTACGCCTTCATGCAAACATTCATGTATATTCTTTTCTCATTACATGTCTAAAGGCTCACAGCAAAATTGTTCACTTTATTTGTTGGAATGGGAGTGGCTCTTTTAACTTCGTTCTTTTCTTCCATCTTTTCTTACTTTCATTTCGTTTAGCCAGCATGCTTTTGTAATGCTTTTTAAGCCTGCCTCGAGCATTTTGCTTGAGCCTGGTCCCTTCAGGACCCAAGCGTGTGTCACTGTGTCCGTAAGGACCAACCGTGTAAACAAACAAATATGGACCTATACCAATTTTGTCTTGACATCATTCATATAAACCATATATTTTTCAGCAAAAAAAAAAATGAAACAAGATTTTGATTTTTTTTTAAATGTCCGACCGACCGACCCGATTTTAAATTTTTGACACTTGAGGGCAACACAACATTTCTTTTTGTTGGCCTTATCACTTTCAGACTTTTGCATGCCCGCTGCAGCTCACGGCCTACTGCCATAATATATCGACGCCTACGAATATATCTTTTTACCGGCCGATATTGGAAATCATAAACACTTCATTGGTTTAATCTTTTCGAAAAAAGAAGGAAAAACATGGGACAGCGCAGCAGCAGGCATTTTAAAACTTAGGTTTGGGAGTTTCTTCCATTTATTTTAGGTAGGCCTATGTGAAAATATGTATCGCAAAATATATTGAGCAACAACCCGGTATGTATTACAGCTGCAATGCAGGCTTGCTTCTGTCGAAAGAAAGCGGCGGTTTTGCTAGTAAACAAAAATGAATTCAAATGCATGATAAATCAACTTGCTCATGATTCAGCCGTGTCGTGGCCGTGTTTTAAATGGATGTCATGAATGTGCGCCCCGCGTGTGCGTAAGTGCCCTACCAATGCGCGTGTTTGTGCAAGGCGCAGCTCGCGCGGTAAGCAAATTGCTGTCAAAAAGTGCTCCGTCATTTGGGCTGGAACATTTCCAGTCGTCACAACAGCAAACGCGTATTGTACGACTGGAGGATAAAGTCTAGTATGACTCCTGTTCACACCATTGTTTGAGTGCTACAACAGAATATTGTTGATTGATTTCCCTTCTTACCAGTTGCACTGCATCTTTGGCTTGATACATTGATAAAGCCTCTTCCACGATGCCATGTAGACACTCATTACTATGTGATGCTTCCTTACCACCCTTGAGACAGAGACCATTAGCGCTACTGATGGCAAGAGCCGCAACCTATTGAAAAGCAAACAAAATGGCATTTACTTAATACAGATTATATACGCTATGTTGAGAAAAAAACTTAGTTTGTAGAGGGTACCATGCATACTTCCCATTGATATGGGACACCATCATTCAGGCAAACACCATACAAAGGTGATACTAAAGTTGACTTGCCCTTTCAGGGCCAGAGTCTGGGTCGGACGGTCGGATTTTTAATTATTTTTTTTTAAATTTCACAGGGAGATACTACACAAAAAAACATTTTAGAGAAGGAAAAAAAAATGGATTTTTATTTTTATTTTTAATTTTTTTTTATGATTTTCAAACAAGCAGATACTACTCAAAAACACATTTTCATCTTTCTTTATTGTTGTGTGCTTCTTTCAATTTTTTTTTTTGTTGTTGAAAAAAAAAAAAAAAAAACACCTAGATTTCCGAAAATTCGGGTCGGTCGGAAAGGGCAAGTCAACTTTTATCTTTTTTGCCTAATAGTAAGAGTTGCAACCTGCATTAAAAAAATGCATTTACATTGTTCTATGTCTATTTGAAATCGCACAAATCCTAGAAATGTTCATTCCTATGAGTGGTTGCTTTCTACACCATTAGGTCATAGTACAAGTTCCACTTTGATGACAAAGTCTGTACTTCAATAGTTAAGTTTCAGGCAAAGACCATTGGTGATACTAAGAAAGAAAAAGCATTTGTTGAAATTGGCATGCTCACTCACCATAACTAGAGTGGACTTAATGGAGTGCTGGGAAATCATGTGTCTTTTATTATTTGTTATGGACCAGATATCGTTTACAAATATCAGATACAGCTGTAGAATATCATCCTTTTTGTTAATATATTGAACTAAGAAGCTATTCTAACAAGTAAGTTTGCAGTAAAGTGTGATTTGTTTACTTCACCATTCACTCCAATAGCAATCTTTCACACCAGGGATTCTCTTGGAATAGCCATAACTGACCAATCGGGTGGCAGTATTCCATTCTGTGACATCACTGCAACCAGCAGAATATCCCAGAATATCCCATGTTTACGGAGTTCTCAGGTAAAATGTATAAAAGGGTAGGCCTAGGTAATCTTTGCAAATAGGGGGTCAAGAATCAAACTTGCTCTATGAGTATGATGTTAAATCTAATCAGAGGGATTCCAGAAATTATAGTTTTTACTCTTTAAGTCTTAACCTATATATTTCCTGCTCTGTATATAAGGCAAAAAAAAGAAAAACAAATTGACTTGAGTGCCAACATCTGGGTCGGAAATGAACTTTTGGGTTGGTCTGTTGGGAAACAAACAGATACTACACAAGAAAACACAATTTAAAGAATGCTCAACATGCACAATTATTTATTTTTCTAAAACCAATAACTTTTGAATTTAATAAATAAGTGAGTAATTGACGATTTATGCCTTCACCTCGCAGTTAAACATAAACAGAATTATTAATTAACCAAAATATGATATTTTATTAAAAAAAGAGAAAAAAGCGACCCAAGATTTTCAGATTTTTGGGCAAATTAACTTCTTTTTTTCCAACCAAAGGGTCAATTAGCTAGACTTCCTTATTGTAGCTTTCCAAATATGTACCTGTGGCAAGCAGTCAGGGCGTGATTCAAAGATAACCATGAGAACACCAATCGGCACGGTGATCTGTCTCAATAACATCCCATCAGCGATCTGTGTCCTCTTTAACTCCCTCCCGACATTCAGGTAAGATGTAGCAGCTATCTGCTTCAATCCTTCAGACAGATTGCGGATTTTGGAGGCTGTTAGGGCGAGGCGAGCCAGCATAGGCCCTGCCATTTTGTCTGTGAATTACAACAACAAAGTTATCATACAAACATAAAATCTGCCATTTCATTCTACTTAAAGGGCATGTGCATGTATGTATATAATATGCAGAATAAGGCAAAATAAAAGCTATTTCTTAGTGGTTTTTGAAGGAGAAAATTTGGTGAAAATGGAAGGTTTTGAGATTGCCTAGTGATCAATCCACAAGTCAATTATTATTATGTTTTCAGTTGTATAGATATTGAGTGGAGGTTTCTGATTCAGGTAATTTGCATATTTCTATGAATCTAGTAATACGAGTTTTGTGACTACTGTAAAAGTGGACATTTTCATGTGTGCAATTTTTCGCGCTTTGCACATTTTGAACAATTTTACTTGTTTTTATTTTCGAGATTTTGAGCTTCCTTACATAGACCTACATACAAAATGAATATATTCAAGCGTTTTTATTTTCCCGCTTGCTGATTTTAGCGCGAAAAGCATGAAAATAAATGTAGCGCGAAAATTTCCACTTTTACAGTAAGATTTCACTTCCTCATGCATCTCATTATAATACCACTGTATACTCCAGTAATTAAGACACATTACATTACAACATTACAAGTGAGAAGTCTCTTCAAGGCGAGTATGTACCAGCATCTAACACTATGTAAATAAAAGTATATCAATAATCTTCAACTTAATTCTACGAGTGTCTCATTTATCACATATCAAGGGTTGAGCGCCAGAAGGCCATACCTCAACTTTTGGGCAAAATGAGATTTTGGGTACCAAAATAATCCATATAACCCAAAGATTTTAAGAACCATAAAGACTTAACTCATAAACACTCTCACATTTTGACCATAATTAAAGGTATGAGTTGGGTGCTACAATGTGTTGTACCGGGTGCTACAGTGTGTTGTACCGGGTCCCAAATATTCAAAGTTAATTATCTTAAAATAGCCTTTTTTGAGTTAAGGGCTCCTGGCGCTCAACCCTCGATATGCACGATCAGTGCCAAGCCCTCGTCTGAGCTCTGTCATAGGCACACTCAGGAATGCGCAACGATTCATGCACATTTTTATTCACAAGAATCCATTTGAATGGTGGCGTATCAAACTCAACTACAAAAGCATGCCAGATTTTATTACTGATCACGGTACAATATTTCAATGCAGATCTTTCGCTGGCTGGTCCAATAACATATGCTGTTATAAATATGGGGTACTCATACCAGGTTAAATTTAGGAATTTACGCTTTACTTCTAGAAATATTATCATATTTTGTTATCATCATGATCACATGGCTATTTGGCACCGGATTTTACTGATGGCACAATCGAAATGATCGATCTTTTATCAGCAAAATTTAGCTCAAATTTTTGAGAAAAGGATTGAAAAAATGACATTAGAGGGAGTGGTAATTAGTGTTTCTTGATTTGATTGCAATAATTGTTAGTTGTTTTGACACTTACGCATGCGAGCGACTTCCAGGTCCATACGGTTTGCCGCCAGAATGGTTTCACTTTTCTCAATCAACAGATCTGCCATTTTATCGATGATGTCAGCCCTCTGAAATAAAACACAGCAGAAAAAAAATGTTCAAAAATCAAATTTCTGGTTTTACCTACCATTATTTAGATATATTGCCCTGGGAGTTGGATATCTTATCATTTATAGTAGTTGTAACAACTGCAATTTTATTGTTTAACACATTAATTTATTGCATTTACACACATTTGCGTTTATGAGTTTATGAGAGAGCAACATACTTAGACAAAAACCATGGTTGCGCTACACCATTTGTGATGTGATCAATGGGTCTCAAGTTGAAAATATCAACATTTAGTTTTCCACGCGCAGAATAGAGATATTTGCAATGCTACATTTTGCAGAAAACCCCAAAATACACAGACACTTAATTCTGAAGATTAGTAATTAAAGGGTGTTAAGATTAGCAATTGAATGGTGTTCAAAACTATAGAAAACAAAAGACTTTTTTTCTATCCTTTGTTTGGTTGTATCTCAAAATCAATATTGGCAACATCCGACTCATTTTCAAATCCTAGGCGAGGAAATAATTTTTCATTTCTCGACCACTACGAGAGAATTGTCATCGTGAACTAAGTAGCTTTGATTTCATGTGTAATTCGATATAATTAATACTATTTTTCCATCATGCGTGTGGCTATGAGAGGCAGGAGAAATAATGTTGAACCCTAAGCCTTTAGTTGCTAACACTTCAATACCAATATTTTTCCATCATGCTTGTGGCTATGAGAGGCAGGAGAGATAATGGGAAGTTGAACCCTAAGCCTTTAGTTGTATTTCTAACACTTCAATACCAATTGTCCTCAATAACTCAGTTGGTAGAGCATCTATCTGTCTAGAATTCAGGAGGTCCCTGGTTCAAATCCCGGTTGAGGAATGAAATTTTCATTTTTCGACCATCACAAGGGAAAGATTAATTATTATCATCCGACTCATTTTGCTCACATGACATTAACACTGGGAGTGTGCCCCTCCCTCATAGCTATACTATGTTTGGCCATCTCGAGACAGTGACGTAACCGCGTATTCTACTAATTGCATCACATAACGCGCACGCATACTCGCGGCGCTGGCGTACAAACACGAGCGTTGAAAGGCGGAAGATACACACGCGTGCGTAAAAGCTGCGCCTGTTCAGTTATGTCACTGTCTCGAGATGGCCAAACAGAGTATAGTTACCTGTTTGGCAGTGAAAGATTGCAGCCTCCTCCCACCTTCCCGTGCACGTGTTAGTATGCCCCTCCCTCATAGCTAGTTACCTGTTTGGCAGTGAAAGATTGTAGCCTCCTCCCACCTTCCCGTGCACGTGTTGCTTGTAAATCTGCAGCTACTCCTACAGGTTTAGTATCTGTAAAGAATGATCCAATCTTCTTGCCTTGAATCAACTCTGTGATGACGGGGGCGCTGCTGGTACCGTTTGCTATCACCACGGCTGTGCCTCTTTCAAGAGCCCATGTAGCAGCTTTAACCTGTGCAGGAGATCAATGGCAATCTGTTGTCTTACTGTTATGTCCATTTCAGAAGACAACAAAACCCTGCTCTGCGGATATTTGGATCTCTCAAGGAGGATTGGATGATCAATTTTGTTTTCTTCTTTTTTTTAATTAATAGTTTCTGGAATTTTTCAAAAGAAATCCAAAATAAATAAATAAAAATGTCTAATGCCCAAATTTTAAAATGATTAAAATGTCCATAAAAATATTTACAATTTTCAAAATTGTTAAGAATCTCTCACATTTTTAAAAGAAATGTCAACATTTTATTGGAAAAAACACAAAATGTTAGAAAAAATTGAAATATTGTTTGCTTGTAAACATGGTGTTTTTTTTGGCTGGATAGTATCTATAGCCATGGAAGCACAAAGTCCTCAGAGACCACACCTGTATTGTAGCGCAAATTACAATCAGTTTCTAAAAGATTATAGGGTGATAAACCAAAACTGTTTCAGTACATCTACAAGCGCATTGAAATGTTAATATGGAGTATATGGATCCAACAAGCTTTCATTTGATATTTGTCCAAGATATTCAAATCAAACTTCAAAACACACATTGTTGCAGTTCTGTCAAAACCTTTCAATCTCCATGATCCAACCTTTCAGCATGTATAAAGTAAACTTCATAACATTTATGCAGTCTGCTCTATATGTTCAAGGGCCAACAACATATCTATCAAAACCTTCTAAGTGCTCTTGCCCATGAAGATGTATAAAACAATTATACTTCCTATGCATAACTGTGGGGCCATTTTATGCATGCTGAAGGGCCAGAAAAACATACACAGCCATACCTTTGCTTCCATTCCACCAACACCAACCCTAGATTTTGTGCCAAACACAATGCTGGCTGTATCACCCTGGTAGATAGTATCAAGTAAACATGAGCCTTCCTCATCTGGAGGGGCATTATAGATACCGTTTACATCGGATAATAAGAGAAGTAAATCCGTGTTCATCTCCACAGCTAGTCGGGCGGCTAGACTGTCATTGTCTTTAATACTGATTACCTGGGTGGATCAAATGTAAGGGTAAAAAATAAGATGAATTATATTTAGTGTCATGATCAGTTCCAAATTGTCGAGAAATATTCGGTTATTATCTCTCCGCGCCCAAAAGTAATTCAAGCCATTATGGCCACATGCACACTGTTTTGGAGGCACGCACATGTCAAGCTTATGATGCACAGTGCGCTTGTTGCCTTCATGCTCGCCCAGGCCTACTGTATTCATTCGCTGCTGTAATAGAGGAGGCTTAGCCATATGAACTGATCAAGCTATAGATGATGTGACCTGTGAAGTAGTGCCTAGCTGTATTCATTCACTGCTGTAATAGAGGAGGCTTAGCCATATGAACTGATCAAGCTATAGATGATGTGACCTGTGAAGTAGTGCCTGGCTGTATTCATTCACTGCTGTAATAGAGGAGCCTTAGCCATATGAACTGATCAAGCTATAGATGATGTGACCTGTGAAGTAGTGCCTAGCTGTATTCATTCACTGCTGTAATAGAGGAGCCTTAGCCATATGAACTGATCAAGCTATAGATGATGTGACCTGTGAAGTCGTGCCTGGCTGTATTCATTCACTGCTGTAATAGAGGAGGCTTAGCCATTTGAACTGATCAAGCTATAGATGATGTGACCTGTGAAGTAGTGCCTAGCTGTATTCATTCACTGCTGTAATAGAGGAGGCTTAGCCATATGAACTGATCAAGCTATAGATGATGTGACCTGTGAAGTAGTGCCTAGCTGTATTCATTCACTGCTGTAATAGAGGAGCCTTAGCCATATGAACTGATCAAGCTATAGATGATGTGACCTGTGAAGTAGTGCCTAGCTGTATTCATTCACTGCTGTAATAGAGGAGGCTTAGCCATATGAACTGATCAAGCTATAGATGATGTGACCTGTGAAGTAGTGCCTAGCTGTATTCATTCACTGCTGTAATAGAGGAGGCTTAGCCATATGAACTGATCAAGCTATAGATGATGTGACCTGTGAAGTAGTGCCTAGCTGTATTCATTCACTGCTGTAATAGAGGAGGCTTAGCCATATGAACTGATCAAGCTATAGATGATGTGACCTGTGAAGTAGTGCCTAGCTGTATTCATTCACTGCTGTAATAGAGGAGGCTTAGCCATATGAACTGATCAAGCTATAGATGATGTGACCTGTGAAGTAGTGCCTAGCTGTATTCATTCACTGCTGTAATAGAGGAGGCTTAGCCATATGAACTGATCAAGCTATAGATGATGTGACCTGTGAAGTAGTGCCTAGCTGTATTCATTCACTGCTGTAATAGAGGAGGCTTAGCCATATGAACTGATCAAGCTATAGATGATGTGACCTGTGAAGTAGTGCCTAGCTGTATTCATTCACTGCTGTAATAGAGGAGGCTTAGCCATATGAACTGATCAAGCTATAGATGATGTGACCTGTGAAGTAGTGCCTGGCTGTATTCATTCACTGCTGTAATAGAGGAGGCTTAGCCATTTGAACTGATCAAGCTATAGATGATGTGACCTGTGAAGTAGTGCCTAGCTGTATTCATTCACTGCTGTAATAGAGGAGGCTTAGCCATATGAACTGATCAAGCTATAGATGATGTGACCTGTGAAGTAGTGCCTAGCTGTATTCATTCACTGCTGTAATAGAGGAGGCTTAGCCATATGAACTGATCAAGCTATAGATGATGTGACCTGTGAAGTAGTGCCTAGCTGTATTCATTCACTGCTGTAATAGAGGAGGCTTAGCCATATGAACTGATCAAGCTATAGATGATGTGACCTGTGAAGTAGTGCCTAGCTGTATTCATTCACTGCTGTAATAGAGGAGGCTTAGCCATATGAACTGATCAAGCTATCGATGATGTGACCTGTGAAGTAGTGCCTAGCTGTATTCATTCACTGCTGTAATAGAGGAGGCTTAGCCATATGAACTGATCAAGCTATAGATGATGTGACCTGTGAAGTAGTGCCTAGCTGTATTCATTCACTGCTGTAATAGAGGAGGCTTAGCCATATGAACTGATCAAGCTATAGATGATGTGACCTGTGAAGTAGTGCCTAGCTGTATTCATTCACTGCTGTAATAGAGGAGGCTTAGCCATTTGAACTGATCAAGCTATAGATGATGTGACCTGTGAAGTAGTGCCTAGCTGTATTCATTCACTGCTGTAATAGAGGAGCCTTAGCCATATGAACTGATCAAGCTATAGATGATGTGACCTGTGAAGTAGTGCCTAGCTGTATTCATTCACTGCTGTAATAGAGGAGCCTTAGCCATATGAACTGATCAAGCTATAGATGATGTGACCTGTGAAGTAGTGCCTAGCTGTATTCATTCACTGCTGTAATAGAGGAGGCTTAGCCATATGAACTGATCAAGCTATAGATGATGTGACCTGTGAAGTAGTGCCTAGCTGTATTCATTCACTGCTGTAATAGAGGAGGCTTAGCCATATGAACTGATCAAGCTATAGATGATGTGACCTGTGAAGTAGTGCCTAGCTGTATTCATTCACTGCTGTAATAGAGGAGCCTTAGCCATATGAACTGATCAAGCTATAGATGATGTGACCTGTGAAGTAGTGCCTAGCTGTATTCATTCACTGCTGTAATAGAGGAGGCTTAGCCATTTGAACTGATCAAGCTATAGATGATGTGACCTGTGAAGTAGTGCCTAGCTGTATTCATTCACTGCTGTAATAGAGGAGGCTTAGCCATTTGAACTGATCAAGCTATAGATGATGTGACCTGTGAAGTAGTGCCTAGCTGTATTCATTCACTGCTGTAATAGAGGAGCCTTAGCCATATGAACTGATCAAGCTATAGATGATGTGACCTGTGAAGTAGTGCCTAGCTGTATTCATTCACTGCTGTAATAGAGGAGCCTTAGCCATATGAACTGATCAAGCTATAGATGATGTGACCTGTGAAGTAGTGCCTAGCTGTATTCATTCACTGCTGTAATAGAGGAGGCTTAGCCATATGAACTGATCAAGCTATAGATGATGTGACCTGTGAAGTAGTGCCTAGCTGTATTCATTCACTGCTGTAATAGAGGAGGCTTAGCCATATGAACTGATCAAGCTATAGATGATGTGACCTGTGAAGTAGTGCCTAGCTGTATTCATTCACTGCTGTAATAGAGGAGCCTTAGCCATATGAACTGATCAAGCTATAGATGATGTGACATGTGAAGTCGTGCCTGGCTGTATTCATTCACTGCTGTAATAGAGGAGGCTTAGCCATTTGAACTGATCAAGCTATAGATGATGTGACCTGTGAAGTAGTGCCTAGCTGTATTCATTCACTGCTGTAATAGAGGAGGCTTAGCCATATGAACTGATCAAGCTATAGATGATGTGACCTGTGAAGTAGTGCCTAGCTGTATTCATTCACTGCTGTAATAGAGGAGGCTTAGCCATATGAACTGATCAAGCTATAGATGATGTGACCTGTGAAGTAGTGCCTAGCTGTATTCATTCACTGCTGTAATAGAGGAGGCTTAGCCATATGAACTGATCAAGCTATAGATGATGTGACCTGTGAAGTAGTGCCTAGCTGTATTCATTCACTGCTGTAATAGAGGAGGCTTAGCCATATGAACTGATCAAGCTATAGATGATGTGACCTGTGAAGTAGTGCCTAGCTGTATTCATTCACTGCTGTAATAGAGGAGGCTTAGCCATATGAACTGATCAAGCTATAGATGATGTGACCTGTGAAGTAGTGCCTAGCTGTATTCATTCACTGCTGTAATAGAGGAGGCTTAGCCATATGAACTGATCAAGCTATAGATGATGTGACCTGTGAAGTAGTGCCTAGCTGTATTCATTCACTGCTGTAATAGAGGAGGCTTAGCCATTTGAACTGATCAAGCTATAGATGATGTGACCTGTGAAGTAGTGCCTAGCTGTATTCATTCACTGCTGTAATAGAGGAGCCTTAGCCATATGAACTGATCAAGCTATAAACGATGTGACCTGTGAAGTAGTGCCTAGCTGTATTCATTCACTGCTGTAATAGAGGAGCCTTAGCCATATGAACTGATCAAGCTATAGATGATGTGACCTGTGAAGTAGTGCCTAGCTGTATTCATTCACTGCTGTAATAGAGGAGGCTTAGCCATATGAACTGATCAAGCTATAGATGATGTGACCTGTGAAGTAGTGCCTAGCTGTATTCATTCACTGCTGTAATAGAGGAGGCTTAGCCATATGAACTGATCAAGCTATAGATGATGTGACCTGTGAAGTAGTGCCTAGCTGTATTCATTCACTGCTGTAATAGAGGAGCCTTAGCCATATGAACTGATCAAGCTATAGATGATGTGACCTGTGAAGTAGTGCCTAGCTGTATTCATTCACTGCTGTAATAGAGGAGCCTTAGCCATATGAACTGATCAAGCTATAGATGATGTGACCTGTGAAGTAGTGCCTGGCTGTATTCATTCACTGCTGTAATAGAGGAGGCTTAGCCATTTGAACTGATCAAGCTATAGATGATGTGACCTGTGAAGTAGTGCCTAGCTGTATTCATTCACTGCTGTAATAGAGGAGGCTTAGCCATATGAACTGATCAAGCTATAGATGATGTGACCTGTGAAGTAGTGCCTAGCTGTATTCATTCACTGCTGTAATAGAGGAGCCTTAGCCATATGAACTGATCAAGCTATAGATGATGTGACCTGTGAAGTAGTGCCTAGCTGTATTCATTCACTGCTGTAATAGAGGAGGCTTAGCCATTTGAACTGATCAAGCTATAAATGATGTGACCTGTGAAGTAGTGCCTAGCTGTATTCATTCACTGCTGTAATAGAGGAGCCTTAGCCATATGAACTGATCAAGCTATAGATGATGTGACCTGTGAAGTAGTGCCTGGCTGTATTCATTCACTGCTGTAATAGAGGAGGCTTAGCCATTTGAACTGATCAAGCTATAGATGATGTGACCTGTGAAGTAGTGCCTAGCTGTATTCATTCACTGCTGTAATAGAGGAGGCTTAGCCATATGAACTGATCAAGCTATAGATGATGTGACCTGTGAAGTAGTGCCTAGCTGTATTCATTCACTGCTGTAATAGAGGAGGCTTAGCCATATGAACTGATCAAGCTATAGATGATGTGACCTGTGAAGTAGGGCCTAGCTGTATTCATTCACTGCTGTAATAGAGGAGCCTTAGCCATATGAACTGATCAAGCTATAGATGATGTGACCTGTGAAGTAGTGCCTAGCTGTATTCATTCACTGCTGTAATAGAGGAGGCTTAGCCATTTGAACTGATCAAGCTATAGATGATGTGACCTGTGAAGTAGTGCCTAGCTGTCACTGCAAATTATGAGCGTTTACTTTTGGACAAAATAAAAGTAAACTCAAAAGTAAACGCAATACTAAACAAATGTGAGTCCAACAACAAGCTCTGTTTTCCATCCAGCCTCTAATCAATAACTGTCCCATTATATCACAGATGGTGGAAACATCTGTGATAATATTCACTCATTTGGAGTGTGCGTTGAGGTCAATTGGGTGCAAAATGCAAGAAACGTTTAGTTTTGCATTTACTTTTACGTTTACTTTTGTGTTCAGAATTGCGTTTACTTTTGAGTTTACTTTTAGTTTGTCCAAAAGTAAACGCTCATAATTTGCAGTGTGTATTCATTCACTGCTGTAATAGAGGAGGCTTAGCCATTTGAACTGATCAAGCTATAGATGATGTGACCTGTGAAGTAGTGCCTAGCTGTATTCATTCACTGCTGTAATAGAGGAGCCTTAGCCATATGAACTGATCAAGCTATAGATGATGTGACCTGTGAAGTAGTGCCTAGCTGTATTCATTCACTGCTGTAATAGAGGAGGCTTAGCCATATGAACTGATCAAGCTATAGATGATGTGACCTGTGAAGTAGTGCCTAGCTGTATTCATTCACTGCTGTAATAGAGGAGGCTTAGCCATATGAACTGATCAAGCTATAGATGATGTGACCTGTGAAGTAGTGCCTAGCTGTATTCATTCACTGCTGTAATAGAGGAGGCTTAGCCATATGAACTGATCAAGCTATAGATGATGTGACCTGTGAAGTAGTGCCTAGCTGTATTCATTCACTGCTGTAATAGAGGAGGCTTAGCCATATGAACTGATCAAGCTATAGATGATGTGACCTGTGAAGTAGTGCCTGGCTGTATTCATTCACTGCTGTAATAGAGGAGGCTTAGCCATATGAACTGATCAAGCTATAGATGATGTGACCTGTGAAGTAGTGCCTAGCTGTATTCATTCACTGCTGTAATAGAGGAGCCTTAGCCATATGAACTGATCAAGCTATAGATGATGTGACCTGTGAAGTAGTGCCTAGCTGTATTCATTCACTGCTGTAATAGAGGAGGCTTAGCCATATGAACTGATCAAGCTATAGATGATGTGACCTGTGAAGTAGTGCCTAGCTGTATTCATTCACTGCTGTAATAGAGGAGGCTTAGCCATTTGAACTGATCAAGCTATAGATGATGTGACCTGTGAAGTAGTGCCTAGCTGTATTCATTCACTGCTGTAATAGAGGAGCCTTAGCCATATGAACTGATCAAGCTATAGATGATGTGACCTGTGAAGTAGTGCCTATCTGTATTCATTCACTGCTGTAATAGAGGAGGCTTAGCCATATGAACTGATCAAGCTATAGATGATGTGACCTGTGAAGTAGTGCCTAGCTGTATTCATTCACTGCTGTAATAGAGGAGGCTTAGCCATATGAACTGATCAAGCTATAGATGATGTGACCTGTGAAGTAGTGCCTAGCTGTATTCATTCACTGCTGTAATAGAGGAGGCTTAGCCATATGAACTGATCAAGCTATAGATGATGTGACCTGTGAAGTAGTGCCTAGCTGTATTCATTCACTGCTGTAATAGAGGAGGCTTAGCCATTTGAACTGATCAAGCTATAGATGATGTGACCTGTGAAGTAGTGCCTAGCTGTATTCATTCACTGCTGTAATAGAGGAGGCTTAGCCATATGAACTGATCAAGCTATAGATGATGTGACCTGTGAAGTAGTGCCTGGTTGTATGTGTGCGCACGCACCTACAGGGATATGTTTTGTAAATTAAATTCCCACTTGATTGATCATTACTTATGGTGTAGAATAGTGCAGTAGTCATAATCTGCATCCCTAAGCACAGTGAGAGACCAGGTACTAAATCTGGCAGGATGCGTACGCACCATAAGGGCAGGTGCTTTTAAAATTGGCACTCAGTGATGAGTATTTTGTTTTTGAATAGTACATATGCAGTTGGCAGGACTAGTACCTCTAGCATATCTTCAGACCAGGCTAATCAATTTGTAAACACTTCTGATGTAAACAACAGTCACATCATCTATAGTGTGCAAGTGACTGTCATTCCTATCAAGTCAATGCATCCAGTAAGTCTATTCGTGTATGATACTCCGCTAAAGCCTGATGTCCAAAATATCACATTTTAGTTTTCCACTTGATTATAAGTCATTCGAGTGCTTGGAGCACAGATGTTTTAAGTGCATTTTGTTCATTTTGAGATAAACGTGTTTGAAAACTAGAAACTCTGTGTCATCCAATTTTCACCACCAAAAGATACATTTGCACTTAAGCTTACGTGTGCACTAACTCGAGGAATGTCAAAGTGTTTTCATATTATGCAAAATCTCAAATTCATCAAAATGCACTTAAAACATCTGTGCTCCAAGCACTCGAATTGTGTAAAATGCAACATTTTGTAGAAACTCCCATTAAGAATGGACAATTACTTCCACACATTCGTATACTGTCACAGCAATACGGTGCAGTTGTCGGTATAATGCATTTTGAGATATTGATCGAATTAGGCATGGCAAAACAAAGAAAATAAAGCAAATTTTATGATAATTTTTCTTCATAAAATCAGAAAGCTGTGTCCAATCTTGACTACAAAGGTGTCATTTTGAAGCATTTAAAAAGCTCCTTTAGCTGGTAATGAAATCTTAACTTTTCTCTGGTAGGAGTAGACTGTTGCTGTGAGGGTAAGCATATGAGCAATTGGAGGTATTCAAAACAATAGAAAACAAAAGAAATGTGATCCTTGTTTGTTTATATCAAAATCAATATTTGATCACATCAATATTAAAGGTATATGACCTGATCACTTTTTTGGAGCTATGATTTTTTTTTCACATCAAGATATTTTGGTATCAGAAGAATCCCCATATTTTTCTCATTATGTCTGTAAAATATTAGGGGCCAGAAATGTTTCATTTGGAAATTATAGGCTAAAATGTGGTGAATTACTGCCAAAGGTGGTTAACCACCAACCAGTCTGTGTACTACTCAATGGGCACATGTCTTTTGACCTTGCGCTTCTAAAAATAGAACCATTGGAGTTATGCAACTCAAACTTTGGAATGCAACAATTTTAAGGATGACCTTTCATGTAAAATAGAAAAACATCAAGTTGAAAATCGGGTCATCTACCTTTAAGAGTATCATGAGCACGATAATAAGCAACTCTCACTGAAATATTTGTTTGATATAACCATTTGACCTCAAGTGGGATGCAGTATAGGCTGAGATGAGATCGGCCCTTTTAAAGAATGTATCTTATATGTAGTTTTCTAACCGTATACTTCCTTTTAACATGATCAAAGTTATATTAGCTTTTTTCTCCATAAATCATGCATGTAGTGGTAAAAGGCAGTATATTACTTTTATTGTCTTTAAAAGTTGCAACCTTTTCCTAAGTGAGTATTATTGAACCAAGTTAACACAATTCATGTTAAAGGGAAGTATATCATTAGGAAAGTATATATAAGATACATCCTTTTGCCATAAAAGGGCTGAGATGGTGATGAGAAATCAAGGATGAGATAGATGATTTGTGCTGAAATAAGAATATATTGTCAGTTTGTTGTCACATTGTAATTAGTGCCACATTCATTGAAGATTAACCCAATGGTGTGGAGCTTCTTTTTGAGGGGCACCCATTTCAAGGCCAACAAGCAATCCTTTGCAGGGGCACCTAGGCCATTCAGTGCTCAAGAATACTTCAAATCTTGAAGCAGTTCTGGGGCATTAAGGCCAAGTCTACTCTAAGGGCACAAGAGGCCATGGCCTTGGTGGCCTTTGGTTAATTTGAGCCCTGGCACCAGGGTAGGCTGTTGGTAGTTACAGGTTAATAATTAGCTCAAATTGGGATGACATTTTCGGTTTTGATCTCTCTACACAAAAGTAATCCAAGTGAATTAGCGTGATTTTGGCCAAACGCGTACAGTTGTGGCCGCATGCACCGGCCACGAATATGATATGATGCACAGCGCGCTTGTTGCCATCATTATTCATTTGCTGTTGAAAGGAGGCTTTGCCATTGGAGCCGATCAAACTAATAGTCATGCAAGTGATGCTATCAATTATCTCAGGACAAATGGACTACGGTTGGTTATTTCTAAGCAGTGGTGTACTTTGTGAGGGAAAAATATGAAATTCAATTTCCCTACTTTTGAAGGTGAAAATAATGAGGCTCTATACAAGTGCTGTACAAATTGGATTATGAACAAATAGGCAGTTTGCTTCTTGACTGATAACATGACTATTTGACGTGCAAGTCAGTTTAACAGGCAGGCCTACATGCATTACGAAAAAATGTATTGGAGTGTGATGAAATGTTTTTAAGGTGCCTTTTTTAAAGATGGCTTTAATTAATACCAAGAAATACTAGAGGATAAAAGAATCCAATGGTTAGGGTTAGTTAAGTTAGAAGTATAGTGAGCTAATCTCTACTGAAAATGCAACATTACCAATTTAGTAAAATCCTGTGGATTAGATTTATGATACTGTATATGCCAATATTTTCGCATACAGATATTTTCACTGTTTAATGTTTCACTGATAATTTCATGGGGTATTCTGGATATAAACTATAAAATGACATAATGAAAGGTTTAAGATTCACATTTATGCAAGTTTTTAATTTTACGGATGCATCTTGATTCGCGAAAATGTCAGCATATACAGTAGATTATTCTCAGATAGGGCTGTATAAAATCATTCACAGCAAACATGCATATTCGAGGATATTTGACAAATTGTTTCAATTATTTGTGTGATGTATGACACCCTCTGTGACTGTCCCATTGTGGTTTACGTAAGATGTAAATCAAATTCTGAATTGTACGTTTAACAATTTGCTATGATGCATCTCAAACCATATTTCTTCAAGCAATCAACACTGAGTAATCACCTGACCTATCACCTGACTCTAACATCATCAACAATTCACTTGTCTGCAGGCAATGTGTCATGGTTTCAGACACAATTTTGCAAGCTGTACAACATAATAATTCTAGAATTTGATTTATTTCTTTGTCAACATTTATTTTGTTTTCATTTTACCCATGCATCCATCCAGGTTAATTTGATTGCTACATTGCGACATCATTTTATCATCTTATTCTCATCCTTGATATATCATCCACTCACCTCGTGGCTCTGGTGACCATCCACTAACATCCCACGCTGCCTACGTTTGGCCTACACACAAATGTTATATATATATCAATCAAAAAGGAGAGCCAAGTAACCAAATACAAAACACGTAACTGTGTTAATCGTAAACTGTGTTAATGAGCTGAAATAATTATGAAAACTGTGCCTATAGCTCAAAGAGTTAGCAAAAACAAATTGAATAATTTAACTCAATATAAAAGAATGCACACAAAAAGTTGAAACTGAATGATAAAATAAATTGGCATGCCAACACCCTATAGTCTGCTGTGAACCAAAAAGGCAAAACATTATGTTTTATGGATTAAAAAAGGTGTAGGGTGGCACAGTTGAACTCATCAAAATCCCCAACACATACACTATGAATATACGCATGCAATGGGCTTTGGTAGCTCTCCCTCCCTATAGAAAACAAACACATTTTAGGGAATTCCCATGGCAAAATGTTGCCGTAAAATAGTTTGAACTTGGACTTGGTAACAGCCTACAATTTCAGCCCATGAAGGTAGCCTTGGCACATTTGTAATTACAGACTTTGAAGAGTGGCGTAGCAGTAAGGAGAAACCTTATTAATTGTATGTGGGGGTAAATTATTTGCTGTGTATGGTTACATTAACTGTTATCTGATATTCTTTTGATATAGAACTATCAAAAAGTGTTAAACATTAATTCTCTATCAAAGGTTTACTATATAGATGACAAATGTCAATTCTGACACTTGCTATGAAATTATATAATATAATATGATTCTCGGGATTTCTAGCCTCAGTAGGTATTCATGGTATTGGTTTAGTGGCTCTAGTTTTCTTCATAAAAACTAACATTTACATTAGTAATATCTCAAATTGGCAAAGTATATGCTGTGATGCAATCAAACAAAATGAGTCTCAAGTCAAAAATATCTCAATTTCAATTCTCTACTTAATTGTATTGGCAATTTATCAAGCTTTAATTTGCTACAAAAACAACAACATTGGAAATGGAAACTTAACTCCAGATATAGTAATTGAAAGTTTTGCAAATAATAGAAAACAAAACAATTTTTATCCTTAGTGTGGTTACATCTCAAAATCAATATTCTCTACTTCTGCTCATCTTGCTCCATCACATCACATTTGTTAGAAAAATAGAAACATTTTTATATTTAACCATCACTTACTCCACTGAGATCTTTGTCAGCCTCTGGTGGCGGTGCTACGGCATCATTGGCATTAATGATAGGAATGATATTCATACGGAGTAGTTCATTCAGCGTCCCCCTCAGATTGAACCGTGTATAGTCATGGTAGAAGTCAGGCTTGGTTACAAGCACCTGTGAGGAGGAGAGAACAAATTGTTGACTTGTGTCTATGAGTCATAACTATGGCTATTACCTGCCATGTTATAACTAATTGAAAACATCTTAGGGGCCTTGCCTTTTTACAAAAAGAGGAAAGCTCGAGGAAAGATTGCTCCTTTTTTCTATTATTAAAAGGAGTGAAAAGGAGTGAAAAGGATTCAGTGATTTACACCTCACTAATAAGAGCCCGTTTTTATGAGATGGTCAGTGATGTGAATCAGATGTCTGTATTGGTAGTGCCTATAATTGTAACATACAACTAGCCACTAAAATGGCCTAGGTTTGACACTTTTAGAGAAGGACATAATAGGTACTTCAACTTGAATAGTTACCTATATTGATTTTGACATTTTATGACAGCGGAAAGCTTGGGATTAAAAAGGAGTGCCCTTTCCTCTCTATTTCCTCTATTTGTAAAAAGGCCACGCCCCTTACTGAACTAATCTGTATTTCAATAATGTCAAAAACTTGATTAATACAACGATCTTGAGTACTCCAAACTACTCCCAAGCACATGTGCGAACAGTTTTCAATGAAGTAATCAACCAAGCCTATATAGTTAGCACAATATACTGCGGGAACGAGGAACTGAGAGCCGTGGCTTGCCTACGGGAGCCGGGGTATGTAGTACATAGGGTCCCCTTTTGATAAGTCGAGGAGTGGCAATTTATTAGTTGATTTCTCTTCCAAAATTGCGATCCCAGTTAAAAACCTGGTTTGGGGTTAGGGTTGATCAGTAAGTGACTCTCCTGTGATCTTTTGGTATACCTTTGAAGTTCAAGAAGAGTATCATCAGTAATAAGCACGCAAGAAAAGCGCAGTAGACGTACTGAAGAAAGGCATGTTATGTAACAAAACTATAGTTACCACGCACTGCGTGAGGGTGATCATGCTAATTAATGTATGCCGTGTTAAGTTGTCTCATATAAATGTCACCGATTTCTCTATAAATTAATGAGAATTGCCTTTTACATTCTTGGCTGTTTAAGAATACTTCATTCATAAAGAGACGTTAGTCTACAGACATCACAGCACATGTCTACATCTACACTTTACCCAAGAGTACCTCTTATAAATAGATACCATATGAAGTCCGCCACTGAAATATATAGAGCAATATCAAAATTATAAGCTTACTCTGAGAATACTACTTACTTGTGCTGTAGTAAGTCCATATTGCTGGAATAATGCTTCATAGAGAGACATAAGACCACTCTGTCCTGCAGCAGCACATGTCAGGGAGTCACCTGTCACCCCATCTATTGTAAGCTTACTTTGAGAATACTACTTACTTGTGCTGTAGTAAGTCCATATTGCTGGAATAATGCTTCATAGAGTGACATGAGACCACTCTGTCCTGCCGCAACACATGTCAGGGAGTCACCTGTCACCCCATCTATTGTAAGCTTACTCTGAGAATACTACTTACTTGTGCTGTAGTAAGTCCATATTGCTGGAATAATGCTTCATAGAGAGACATAAGACCACTCTGTCCTGCCGCAGCACATGTCAGGGAGTCACCTGTCACCCCATCTATTGTAAGCTTACTTTGAGAATACTACTTACTTGTGCTGTAGTAAGTCCATATTGCTGGAATAATGCTTCATAGAGTGACATGAGACCACTCTGTCCTGCCGCAGCACATGTCAGGGAGTCACCTGTCACCCCATCTATTGTAAGCTTACTCTGAGAATACTACTTACTTGTGCTGTAGTAAGTCCATATTGCTGGAATAATGCTTCATAGAGTGACATAAGACCACTCTGTCCTGCCGCAGCACATGTCAGGGAGTCACCTGTCACCCCATCTATTGTAAGCTTACTTTGAGAATACTACTTACTTGTGCTGTAGTAAGTCCATATTGCTGGAATAATGCTTCATAGAGTGACATAAGACCACTCTGTCCTGCCGCAGCACATGCCCGGGAGTCACCTGTCACCCCATCTATTGTAAGCTTACTCTGAGAATACTACTTACTTGTGCTGTAGTAAGTCCATATTGCTGGAATAATGCTTCATAGAGAGACATAAGACCACTCTGTCCTGCCGCAGCACATGTCAGGGAGTCACCTGTCACCCCATCTATTGTAAGCTTACTCTGAGAATACTACTTACTTGTGCTGTAGTAAGTCCATATTGCTGGAATAATGCTTCATAGAGTGACATGAGACCACTCTGTCCTGCAGCAGCACATGCCCGGGAGTCACCTGTCACCCCATCTATTGTAAGCTTACTCTGAGAATACTACTTACTTGTGCTGTAGTAAGTCCATATTGCTGGAATAATGCTTCATAGAGAGACATAAGACCACTCTGTCCTGCTGCAGCACATGTCAGGGAGTCACCTGTCACCCCATCTATTGTAAGCTTACTCTGAGAATACTACTTACTTGTGCTGTAGTAAGTCCATATTGCTGGAATAATGCTTCATAGAGTGACATGAGACCACTCTGTCCTGGCGCAGCACATGTCAGGGAGTCACCTGTCACCCCATCTATTGTAAGCTTACTCTGAGAATACTACTTACTTGTGCTGTAGTAAGTCCATATTGCTGGAATAATGCTTCATAGAGTGACATGAGACCACTCTGTCCTGGCGCAGCACATGTCAGGGAGTCACCTGTCACCCCATCTATTGTAAGCTTACTCTGAGAATACTACTTACTTGTGCTGTAGTAAGTCCATATTGCTGGAATAATGCTTCATAGAGAGACATAAGACCACTCTGTCCTGCCGCAGCACATGTCAGGGAGTCACCTGTCACCCCATCTATTGTAAGCTTACTCTGAGAATACTACTTACTTGTGCTGTAGTAAGTCCATATTGCTGGAATAATGCTTCATAGAGTGACATGAGACCACTCTGTCCTGCAGCAGCACATGTCAGGGAGTCACCTGTCACCCCATCTATTGTAAGCTTCCTTTGAGAATACTACTTACTTGTGCTGTAGTAAGTCCATATTGCTGGAATAATGCTTCATAGAGTGACATAAGACCACTCTGTCCTGCCGCAGCACATGTCAGGGAGTCACCTGTCACCCCATCTATTGTAAGCTTACTTTGAGAATACTACTTACTTGTGCTGTAGTAAGTCCATATTGCTGGAATAATGCTTCATAGAGTGACATAAGACCACTCTGTCCTGCAGCAGCACATGCCCGGGAGTCACCTGTCACCCCATCTATTGTAAGCTTACTTTGAGAATACTACTTACTTGTGCTGTAGTAAGTCCATATTGCTGGAATAATGCTTCATAGAGTGACATGAGACCACTCTGTCCTGGCGCAGCACATGCCCGGGAGTCACCTGTCACCCCATTTATTGTAAGCTTACTCTGAGAATACTACTTACTTGTGCTGTAGTAAGTCCATATTGCTGGAATAATGCTTCATAGAGTGACATGAGACCACTCTGTCCTGCCGCAGCACATGTCCGGGAGTCACCTGTCACCCCATCTATTGTAAGCTTACTTTGAGAATACTACTTACTTGTGCTGTAGTAAGTCCATATTGCTGGAATAATGCTTCATAGAGAGACATAAGACCACTCTGTCCTGCCGCAGCACATGTCAGGGAGTCACCTGTCACCCCATCTATTGTAAGCTTACTTTGAGAATATTACTTACTTGTGCTGTAGTAAGTCCATATTGCTGGAATAATGCTTCATAGAGTGACATAAGACCACTCTGTCCTGCCGCAGCACATGCCAGGGAGTCACCTGTCACCCCATCTATTGTAAGCTTACTCTGAGAATACTACTTACTTGTGCTGTAGTAAGTCCATATTGCTGGAATAATGCTTCATAGAGAGACATAAGACCACTCTGTCCTGCCGCAGCACATGCCTGGGAGTCACCTGTCACCCCATCTATTGTAAGCTTACTCTGAGAATACTACTTACTTGTGCTGTAGTAAGTCCATATTGCTGGAATAATGCTTCATAGAGTGACATGAGACCACTCTGTCCTGCCGCAGCACATGCCCGGGAGTCCAGTAAAGGGGGACCCTGTGTTTGGGCAAAAAGATACAGACAAAGATTTAATTTGGGTGTTATCTTGATTGAATGATACCTACTGTCCAACAGTAGCCTAAATAGGATTCGCACAGTGTATGGCCCTGTCACACCTACGACAATCAACGCCAGCGATTGCACTGTGCTCAAACAAAAAAAATCAAAATATGAATAACACTCAATGAGAGCGCAGAAAACTATCCAAAATGATCAGTTTTTTAAATCAAGGGCACTAAAAACCCTTCACATTCTGCTGCGATCAGGCTGGCGCTGAAAAATTATCAAAAAGCCTAAGCGCACAAAGGTCTCCAACAACGCATTGGTGATGCAATGGAACTGGCTGGAACGTGAGAGGATTGTGAGAGGGTCACTATGGTCGCCCTTAAGCGCCAGTGCACCACGCTTGTTTTGTGCATGCACAATGAAACCGTGGAGGTTCGGCGTTCTGTTCAGAGCGCTGTAATGACTCGGTATAGTGTCGCCGTAGCAGCGCAAAAGCAAGTGACGTGCTCGTCCCATTGACGTAGCAAGAAATCATTATTGTCCTCTGCGACTGCAGTAAGATTTATGAGGCTCTCACTATGTGTCTTTCCCGACCTTATTACGCTCAATATGTCTTCTCCCGTCCTTATGCGCTGTTACTGCGCTGTCAGGGATGTTATGGATTGTCTACATGGTGCTGCCACTACGACTATGGTCAAGTCAAAGGAGTCGCCATGGGCACCAGACTGGGTTGCAGCTTTGCATGCCTATTGATTGGTTATTTGGAACAACAGATCCTCTACTCTTTAGCTTTATATACTAGCGTTACTTGGGAAATACAGCCTCATCACTAAGCATCAATCTCCACTTCACCATGGCTGCATATATGTGCCCATTGTACAGCAGATTTGCTTGTCTTGGGTCTACAGCAGGTAGAACAGGCAGATAATGACACAGCAGTTGTCAACATCGTGATAACACTGCAAATTATGAGCGTTTACTTTTGGACAAACTAAAAGTAAACTCAAAAGTAAACGCAATACTAAACACTTATGTGAGCCAAACAACTAAGCTGTTTTCCACCCCGCCTCTAATCAATAACTGTCCCATTATATCACAGATGGTGGAAACATCTGTGATTATATTCACTCAATTGGAGCATGCTTTGAGGTCAATTGGGTGCAAAATGCAAGAAACGTTTAGTTTTGTGTTTACTTTTACGTTTTTTTAGTTTAGTGTTTAGAATTGCGTTTACTTTTGAGTTTACTTTTAGTTTGTCCAAAAGTAAACTCTCATAATTTGCTGTGTAATAAGACGGCGGCCAAGGCCGAGGAGATGCTGGGGCCGAGGAGATGCTGGGTCCGACCATGGTTAGATGTGGTGAGAAAAGTTCAGTTTGGCCACTTTCACCTCCTGATGTCTGAGCTACGGCATGAAGATCCCGCATCCTTCTTCCAACTATCTGCGAGTACCGCCAGATATGTTTGATGAGCTCCTTGTCAGACTTTGTTCAAGATGTAACTAGCTAACTAGACACTCCATATCGATAGGCTATCAAACCAGGGTTGAAGATTGCAATTGCTATTCGTCACCTGGCACCCGGTGACACACTCCAGTATGAAGTTTGGCTTCAGACTTCCTCATAATACAATGTATGTCATAGTACGAGAACCCGAGAAGTCTGCCATGTCATTGTAGAAGAGTATAAGAACAAAGTTATCACCTGTCTAACCATCCATGCAGAATGGCGTTCCATATTGTTGAACAGTTTGCACATAGACGGACCGTCCCTTATGCCTGTACAGCCCTTGATGGAAAACATGTTGCCTGCAGAAAGCCAGTCAGGGTCAGAAATTAGAGGAGAATCCGAGAATCCATTCTCGTGACATGTCAAATTCCCTTAAGTGGTTGCAATAAAAGCCTTTGATATTTTGAAGGCTATATGAAGACATGTGTAAATCAACTTTGTTTAATATTAATGTGAAGACAGCAAATATTAAACTGTAAACAGGTACAGGCAGGAAAAGTGACCTGGATCTTTTAATTAAAGATGCCATAAGGCAGCATCTCGTCTTCAAATTATTCAAAACAGGTCTGCTCGTATTATTTGTGGAGTAGCTTGGGATACACCTAGTCTTGAAGTTCTTAATAAACTTAAATGGTTACCACTTGATAATAGACAAACATACAACTGTAATATTTTGTCTTATAAAATACTCAATGATACTGCACCATCATATTTGAACGATTTACTTTTGTATAATGATGTAATTAATTACAATTTACGCAGAAGTAAGTATAATGCTATTATTCCTAAACCTAAAACAAATTATAGAAAACGCAGTTTTTCTTATAGGGGTGCCATTGAATGGAACAAACTTGACAAAAATATTCAAGTCTCCCCCAATATTAGTATATTTATCAACCGTCTTAAACGAATGTGTCAGTTGTAATTATCGGTATCTTAAAATTCAATTTTGTAATCTTGTTTTATTATTATTACACTGTATAAGATTCAAGAAATATGTTATGTAATTTTAGAGTTATCACGGCCTCAGTGAAAAACAGCTGTTAAGTTGACCTATGTATCGTGGATAAATAAAGATTATGTATGTATGTATGTATGGAAAACAACAAATTGTTAACAGGTCAAACAGAGCTATATTGTTTAATAATTAACTTTATTATTACAGGGACATGCCAAGCCATATTTCTTCCTTGGTGATGATGCGTTTTGGGATGCGGACATACCTAATGAAGCCATACTCACAGTGCAAGATGACCAAAGAATAGAGGCTTGTTCAACTATAGAATGTCCAGGGCGTCGCATTGTGGAGAACGGTTTTGGCATGCTGGCCCAACGCTGGCAGATTCTCCTGACCACCATGCAGCATGAACCCGACACTGTACGACTTATCGTCTGTCTTCATAATTTGACAATTTTGAGCAGTTTTTCCGTGCTTTTTCCGAATGTTATTCATGTGTTGATACTTTTGAGTGCAATTCAAGTGCTGTTGATCGCAGCAGAGCGTAAATAAGCGCATCGCTTTATATGGCGCTCCTGCTCTAGCCAGTGTCGTCCTCAAACAGTTATGAGAGACCATACTGCATTTTGCTTGGCGCTTTGATACTTTTTAAGCGCAACGCCTGAACGCCATAGGTGCGACAGCCCTATTACTGAATTATTATATGATTATATCTTGGGAGTTAAGGGGTGAAATTTAATGGATAAATTTGTGTTCAATAGAGGACTAATAGGGCTTACCAACCGACTATTTTTTTGAAACCTAGTCAGATCACTGCATACTTTTGTAATATAAAGACTCGGACAAACTGGCGTGACTGTCAGGCTCAACCGATATGATGTTTCCCTTCCGATACGATAACCGATAAATAATTTATAATGCGTGGGATCAACTCAAAAAGGGATTGACTCAAAAAGGTTATAATAATATTAATAGAGAAAATCATGGACTACCTAATAAATGTTAGCTAATTAGTAATGCAATTTTGTACTCAAAGGAACTGAAAAATGCATATATAACAGACACATTTTGGCATAAAAATACATTATTGTTGTTGTTGTTTTTATCACCAAGATATCGGCAAGCAATATGGGTGGCAAGGACAATTTTCTACCGATCCGACATTTGTGTGATATGTCTAATATTTATCAGGCCGATCCGATCCGATAACTGGTTGAGCCTTAGGCGTGAGTGAAATTAACAAAGACTTAAACAATACACTGTCTAGAACCCAGTCCATCTTTTGCTTTCACAGCAACGGTTCACAAATTAGTGAAATATAACCACACATACTTTTACATGTATCAGCCCAACACCCACCCCCCCCCCCCCCCCTGTTTATGGCATAGTGAACATGTATGTACTAACTTTTAGCAGAATAGTTTCATGCAATTTTCCCAATTTCACAGTATGGTTTTATTTGTGGATTTGAACATGTGTGGATTATTCCCTATAGACAAAACGTTTCGCTGGATTTTAAATCAATATTTACGACGTTGTTCACCACAAAAATAAAGCCCTGCGAACATTTCCTGGCTATAGAGTATGCTCTAACCAATACTTTTACCATATACCTTGAATGCAATTGCTATCCATCTGTTACCCTCAAGGTGCAATGGAGAGGACTGGTATTAGGCCATTGAAAACTAAATTATGTTGATTAAAATGAACACACACGTTTAGAAGATGGGTCAGTAAAATGTTACTGTATGGAGTACATGCTATTACAATGTACTCCATGTTCCCTGATAAGAGTAATAACGAGGACTGGTATCAGTCCAAGGACAAACTAAATTATGTTGAACAAAATGAACACATCAGTTTTGAAGATGGGCAAGTGAAATGTTATCGTGTATACCTTGAGTACAATCTACTCCATATCTAGCTGTTCCACTCTACGAGTAATAGCAAGGACTGGAATCAAGCCAAGCAAAAAATAAATGATGTTGATCAAAATGAACACACACATTTTAAAAGCTAGAAAAGTGTGAGTGTGATTAAACACAATGCCACTGGAACTAATGTCCAATCTAAAATCAAATTGTGTATTATTTGCGGATTTTTTCTTCTTTCAGGCATCTCATTTTGTTCTCTTCAGATGGGTATATTACATTGATCAGCAAATTTAAACACATTTTATAATTTTGATGGTTTTCCATAGCTTATAAATCTATGACATTTGGGAGGATTGATCAGGAGAAATTTAATATATAAAAGACAAAAAAATAAATTATATTTGAAAAATAAATCAAACAATTTCAGTATTTAGGATACAAAGATTTTTTTTCTGGCTAACAATTTATGGCATGCAAAACAAGCTAGACCAGCTAAGTATTGATTAGGAATCAACAAGCTTCTTATATAATGCGACCCTACACTTAGTAATAATATTCTCTGTAAATATAACACAGATACTATGTTTCATTTTTGAAGAAAAAAAATGATATTTTTTTGAAGGCAATGTATAAAAATCACCTTTTTTGCTATATTTGGTTGTTGTTGTTATATTTCCCAGAAAAATAATTGAGGAAAATGTACATTTTAGGAATTTCATTTGAAAATGTGTGATGGCTTTATTGTGTAAAGAGGTTGGATAAAAAGATAACATGGGGGATTGTTTTGTAATGGGGAAGAAATTCATATTTTCAAAAATGTATACCCCTGGGGATTTTTAAATCCAACTCATGAGTCACTGACGCGCACAGGCTAGGAAATAAGGACCACAGGACCAGGGGCCACTTTTAGAAAAAAACCGGCCCCTGGTTCACTGGGTTTTGTCATGAACCAGGGGCCGTTTTGGTGGAACCAGGGGCCGTTTTTATAAAATACCATTTCAACTCATTTACACTTTCAAAACATATCTAATAAAGTAGTGTATCACATATTTCAAGTGTAAGTAAGAATGAAAGGTATTCAAAGGAATTCATTACAGTCAGTTATATTTCATAAGAGTAAATACTGAAACCAGTGTTCAAAATAAGTGGATTTCCGGGTGTCCTGACACCCAAAAAATGCGCCTGCTAGGAAATAAGGACCACAGGACCAGGGGCCACTTTTAGAAAAAAACGAAATAAGGACCACAGGACCAGGGGCCACTTTTAGAAAAAAACGGCCC
Source organism: Ophiura sarsii (assembly GCA_035610835.1). Lineage (NCBI taxonomy): Eukaryota > Metazoa > Echinodermata > Ophiuroidea > Amphilepidida > Ophiuridae > Ophiura > Ophiura sarsii. Next base: position 3,010,416 of record CM069447.1, read on the forward strand.
CTGGTTCACTGGGTTTTGTCATGAACCAGGGGCCGTTTCGGTGGAACCAGGGGCCGTTTTTATAAAATACCATTTCAACTCATTTACACCCACAATAATTAATTTATTGACCTTTGTATTGATAAATGATAGTATGAAAATGTCATCAAAAAAATAAAAAACGAATTGGAAAAGGTCCGTTTTATTCTTTGTAGATACCAGTAGATACCAGAGAGGTCAACCTTTTGTAATAAAAATGGACAGAATATAGATGTCAACAAGGAGCCGAAATCTATATGAAACGGTACTAGAGTTACACGCACCGCTAAACAGTCTAGGAAAACAACGGGCGCCAAAATGGTGAAATGAATAATTTATTGACCTTTGTATTGATAAATAATAGTATGAAAATGTCATCAAAAAAATTAAAAACGCATTGGAAAAGGTCCGTTTTATTCTTTGTAGATGTTTTATGAAGAAATGTTGAAATATTCAATTTGTCATCTGAACACATCGAAATGTGCGAAATACTGATGAAATCGGCCCGTGTATCGACTATTTTACGATCCAGAAATCCAAAAACACAGCCTCCAAATACGTATTTGTCATAGGCAAACGAGTCACACGACGCTATTAAATCACAGATAGTCAAAACTTGACTATCTGTGATTAGGCACGCAATTCCCACGCTGGCATTTAATAATTTAATAAATGAAGCTCGTAATTAGAGACACGGTTCAAAAGGTCAACTTAATACTACGCATCGCATACGTGGAGGCGATGACCTGTAACAGTTGCCGTAACACGCGGTTTTATCCCTGGGTGCACTGCGGTATTTTATCCCCTGATTCGATGGCACAGTTCTACTTCTACAGCGTACTCGGCCGTCGAGATCTGAACTGAGACTTGTGCACGATGAATTGATACAGCTATTAGACTACCTGAGCTACCGAAAAATGGTTCTGTGAGCATGTCATGTGCGATCGCGATATGAAACGATAAACGATGGAAGAAATTGGTCTCAGTTCTCTCAAACCAGGGTCGGACAACGGGCGCCGAAATGGTGAAATTATAGGCGCCCGTACTCTTCATTTTTTGCTAATACGGGCGCCTTTTGCCGTCCGACGGGCGCTGAACGGCGCCTGTCGCCCGCTTATTTCCTAGGTTGCCTGCCGGACAACCTAATTTAAGCTTATATTGTTGTCCGTCGGACATCCATGATTTTTTAGTGTAAAATGAATCTCATGTCTTGCTTTCTTGTTTTTTAATGATTCCTGATTTCGATGATTAAAAATGGATTCATACATAAAAAGATCGCCATCAAAATTTATCATTTGAATCGCAAATCCCGGACGAATCAGTCTTTTTTATTCTGCAATCGTTTCATATCCGTATACCTTTCACATCGCGATCGCACATGACATCACTCACAGCACCATTTTTCAGCAGCTCAGGGAGTTTAATGGATGAATACCGCAATGCGCCTTGGGATACAATACATAACCGCGTGTTACGGCATGATTCAGAGGTCATCGCCTCCATGTATTACAGTATAGTATACACCTAGCACATAAAGTCCCTGCTCAGGTGCTTTGAGGTTGACTAATTCAAAATATATAATCGGTACCAAAAATGTGAGATATACATTAAATGAGCAAATTTCTTCTCCGCAGTTTGATACCTCATTCAACAAAATCGAATGGATACTTTTAAAGTTATGTCGATTTCAATGACCGTTCATGCAACAGAAAAGTGGCACTAGGTATAGGAAATCATTGATTTGTGTGTGATTTACCATAGACGGTAAAAATCAATGTTTTACCCTTCTATGGATTTACGCACTGAAAAACTCACAGCTTATCAGCTAAGACTTGTATTCTTCACAGCCAGATACAACCCTTTGTCCCGCACATTGCGGCTATCACTAAAGACCCATTCATCTGTCACGTTCAGATAGCACACAGTTATCACACACAAATCAATGATTCCTATACCTAGTGCCACTTTTCTGTTGCATGAACGGTCATTGAAATCGACATAACTTTAAAAGTATCCATTCGATTTTGTTGAATGAGGTATCAAACTGCGGAGAAGAAATTTGCTCATTTAATGTATATCTCAGATTTTTGGAACCGATTATATATTTTGAATTAGTCAACCTCAAAGCACCTGAGCAGGGACTTTATGTGCTAGGTGTATATGACCTTTTGAACAGTGACTCTAATTACGAGCTTCATTTATTAAATGCCAGCGTGGGAATTTGCGCCAATTTCTAGGTACATTTAATAGCCTCGTGGGAGAACTTCGCTTGCCTATTACAAATACGTATTTGGAACTGTGTTTTTTGAAACGGATACAGATTTATCGCAGATAAACGAAAAAAAGAAGAAATTGGTCTCAGTTCTCTCAAACCAGGTCTGACTCTTCATTTTTTGCCAATACAGGCGCCTTTTGCCGTCTGACGGGCGCTGAATGGCGCCTGTCGCACGCTTATTTCCTAGCCTGGACGCGCACTACGTTTATAGGAATGGGATTGTCAGGCTCCAGGGACTTGTGATTCCCAAATTTCTCCAAAGATGCCATCTTTAATCCATCTTTAATTTGTCGAAATTGTGTCCACCTTTTTCTAAGATGGCGGCCCGATAAAAACTGAAGTGAAAATCTGCAGCAAAAATCATATTTTTAAAAAGCATTTAACGTTAAAAAAATGCACAGATCTCACTAAAAATAAAAAACATTTCAAGTGAATCTTCACTATAAATTTGAATTAGATAAGGATGACAAGTTTTATCTTTTTAGTAAGCTTTTATAAATCATTATTTTGTTGATCTTTTATCTTTGGGTTTCGGGAAGGTGATTTAAAACCTTTTTTGGCGGAACTCGATTTTCCTGTGTCTCGCTCCAACCCTAACTATGTCAATGAATATAATGTCACAGACCTGATCATACCTTGTCTAAGTTTCCATGGGGACCAAGTGTTTGTCTCATACTCTGTGACATCATCACTTCATGGCGTAAAAGCTGTTTGCCAAATGCCACCGCTCCACTGGTGACAACCATCACCTGTTTGCCAGCTAGTTGTAATTCAGACACCTGTAAAATGTAACAAACGATGGATGGCAATATATGGATGTCAACTTTGGCCCAATTGGAGTCATACTTGTTCTACTACAAGTAGCATTCAGACTAAATCTTGCGAGTCCAAGATGAGCTTTTACAAAAATATTGATTACTAAAATCACTATTTATTAACATTTTACAGTCAAAAAATCCAAAAGATGCTATCCCTGCTTTTCATACATTTAACAAATCAATTGACAATCTCTGACCATGGAATAGGAGGTCAGGTTTTTTAAGTTGGGCACCCAAAAAAGGTGGAATATGCACATTTTCGGTAACATTTGACATTGGTTTTCTAAATAAAGTACTGTTATAAGCATAGCAGATATGCAAATTTGGGCTTATATGAAAGCCCAATTATCCCTCTATCAGTATCAAGAAAAATAATATCAAATATGCATACCAATTAATTACTGCAGCTAATTAAACACAATTAGTCAGGGGTGGAAGGGGTGGTTGTTGCGGGGGTGGTTGTTGCGTGTGTGTATTTCCAATGGAAATAGCATTTGTAAACGATTCTAAAAGATTCAAATGCTTGTATCTCTGGTTTAGTAAAACATGGAATTGTAAGTTTGGTCTTATTTTACAGAGAATTTAATGTTCTAATCATACAAATTAGGTAAAACATTTAAATGAAGCTTAATCAATTTATGTAACTCGTTAAACATAATTAGTCGGCATGGTGGAGGTGGGGATGATAAGGTTGCAAATGATATTCAAATGAGCTTTTAGTAGAAATTGCATATAGAACCCACATTTTCTGTAAAAATAGTCATGATGTTGAAGTTTACAGTCACTATCAATTCTGTATTTAGTGTAAAAAGACATTTTTAATGAAATAAACACTAATTAATTAAAAACTAATTAACTCTTATAAACGGATGTGATTAGGGTAATCCTGGATAGGCACAATTGACCTATAATAGGGTTTTTAATTTCAAAATATATGATTTATGAATTTCATAAAGTTGATTTGGGTTGTCATCTTCAACCTCAGTTAAATTGTCCATTACACTGTACAATCAATCAATCTAATATAATGTTACAATGACATGAATCAATGCATTTCAAACCTATGAAGATTACATTTTTACCACCCTGTATACTAGCCTGCTGTGTAACAGTTCAAACTAAATATTATTTAGCCTTTTATTCCCTGGAATAAAGGTCTAACACATGCTTGAAACACAGGCCTACTTCTATAGCATTTTCATTCTGTATACAGTCTAACCAACCAAGTCAATAACACATTAACATTGACTTATTTTAGATTTTGAAACACCCTGTATAATCTTTAAAAAATAACTTCTAATTTTGATCGGGTACATTTATTTTAGGAAATAACAATCCTTCATCAAATTTCAGATTCTGACAAGTTATTGATATATGTTTTGATGTATTTTGAGCTACTTTGAATATAGTTAGCTAATTTTCTATAATTAATTAGCGTAATAATTTTTACTTTTTACACACCCTGTATAGTATTACTGTAACTAAGAAACCCCCACAAATTATACATTTTTGGAAAGGGAAAATCATATGCTTTCTCATCAATAAGTTAGATTTTAATTTCTACATACTGGGAAAAAATGTGAGTCCTTTTAAGAAGCTAAGTATTTCATGTATATTTCTTTTGTTACACCCTATATGATATTTTGTCCACCCTGAATATCAGGTTAAAATTAGTGCCATTAAATTCCTTAGTATATCAGCTTTCCAAAAATGTATGGTTATACATACTTTAGATGAACTATGCTTGTGATACAGTTAAAAAGGTGCCAAGAGAGGTGATTTTCAACAAATTGCTAAATGTGCACCAATTGGGTCCCAACTTAAAAAACCTGACCACGAGCGAACTTATGGCTTGAGCAGCCTGCACATGTGGGAGAATGTGTTCAAAGAGAACCTGTAATGGAAGCAACCACACCCATGATCCCTTTAATTGTATGAATTATAGCCCTAGCAAGATTACTAAAGCAGAGGCAAGATTCATCTAAAACAAAACCCCTGAGTGATCACGATTCAACAATGTTTTACAAGTACAAGACTACAATGGAGTCAAGGCGTCCCAACCCCTAATTATGAAACCTCTTTATCACTGGGAATAACTAGGTAAGATAATTTGACAAAAATTCAAGGAGCGATACTTAGGGGTGATTTTTCTGTCACAACCTTTTTGTTATTGCATGAGAATGAGTGACAGCGCGATTTCTTGGTTTTTCTCTCGCTATCAACAATTTCGGTGCGTTTTTCTCGGGTATTTAGTAAATCTGGTGAAATCTCAGTATATCTCGCTTTTGCTTGAAAGTTTGTGCGTTTTTTACCAAAATGAAATGCATTTTTTCCGGGGCTTTACTATCAAGCTATACAGGGTGTCTAAAAAAACATGTGCACGTGTTTACCCAACTTATTGACCATGAAATTCTCGAATTTGATGTAACAATTGCATACATATTGATAGACTAAGGGCTTAGCTTTCATAGATGCCATTTATTTCATCTGATTTGGTTTTGTCAATCTTGAGATATGACCAATTAGCTAATGCTAAACGTTAGATAAGATGAAATTTAAACGGCATTTGAAAGCTAAGCGTTTTCCCCAGAACTTATTGTTCTAGGGACTCCCCTGTCGAAGCCTGCTTACCGTTGTTCGATGTTTTGATCTGACTCATTTGCATCTTTCCCGGAGATGCGGGCATTCCAAACTGAAGTATTTCCAATATTTCAAACTAGAAACACGGGTCGCACCGACGTGACGTCACCCCATGTCACGCGCCAGCCCGTCACCCAAATTTCGCTTGGACTACCTCGAAATAATCCAAACTACTTCTGCTTTTTGTCGCAGGGGGCTTAGGGCGGCCGGGCGATCAAAACATCGAACAACGGTAAGCAGGCTTCGACAGGGGAGTCCCTAGAACAATAAGTTCTGGGGAAGACTCCCCTGTCGAACTGCTTCCCGGTTCGATGTTTTGATCTGACTCATTTGCATCAACCCAGTTTAGCACAGAACCTGGAGGAGGTGCGATAAAAAGCCAAACACCGCGTATATTATTTATTAATTTAAAGGATCAGATCTTGAAAGGCCCACATCATAATTACTGATGTCAGAACCAGAAAATCGAACCACGGTAAGCTTAGCTTCAGTCTAGCGTTTTTACTCAAAACCCGAGAAGCCTAGCTCAACCTATAAATAAATAACTGATAGACCAACTAACCTAATTTCTTGGATTTCTGCCCGCAACAGGTCCGGCTAGAACCTTGCGGGCGAATTGGCCCCTGAGCGAGTTTCCGTTAATGCTCCTGTAGTAGGCAGCGGAAAACGTTGAGGTGGCCTTCCATGAAACGGCCTCACATATCTCTCTCACGGACAACCCCCGGTGGTAGGCCCATGAGGTAGCAATACTACGAGTTGAGTGTGCCGTAACACGCTCGTCATTAATAATTGCGTTAGAGTCTTTGACTACCTGAACCAGCCAGCGAGCAATAGTACTTTTCGCCGCAGGCTTATGTGGCTCGGAGTGCGTCAAAAAAAGTTGATCATTGTTTTTACCTCGCACTCCGGACGTCCTATCTGAGTAATACCTTAGACAGCGAACGGGGCACCATAACCTATCATCGTGCACAGATGACCCGGCACTGAGGGAAGGAAGGTAAAGGGTGGAGTACGAGTGCGAACTAGTCTCGTTCTTGGCTACAAAGCCAGGAACAAAAGACATTGTCACACCCGCGCGAGAAAGAGACATTGAAGAAAATGACAATGCATGAAGTTCAGAAGACCTTTGCGCAGAAGCAAGGGCCACGAGAATAACAGTCTTAAGAGTAATATTTTTGAGGGTCGCTTTCGCCATAGGCTCAAAAGGCGGACCCTTAATGTACTCGAGAACAGTGTTAAGTTCCCAGGCAGGTACGATCTTCCTGACTGGTGGTCTCTCGTTGAACATCCCCTTCAGTAGAAGACCGATCTCACCGCCATCATTGACAGTGGATCCGTCCTCAAAACCTACGTGGACTGACATGATCGCGGACTTATAATTCCGGACAGTAGCTGCCTGGAGTCCTGAATCAAACCTCTCCGTTAAAAATAGCGAAATGCTATTTACATCTGCTCGAGTGGGAGAGATACCTCTCTCATTACACCACTCGTAGTAGGGAGCCAAACGCTTAGAATATGTCTTGAGCGTGGATTGGCGTTGACCCGAGGCGACCAAGCCTGCAGACCTTCGAGAAAAGCCTTTCTCCTGGCATCGTTGCCGGATAATGGCCAAACAGTCAACCGTAGGTGCTCGTTCGGAAGGAATTCGCCGTGAACTCCCTGCCTGAGCAGGTCCTGAAGTGGAGGTAGCAACATGGGGCGACCCACAAGAAGATCTACCATTGGACGAAACCACACGTGTTTCGGCCAGAAAGGGGCTATGAGCAGGACGTAACAGTCGTCTCCTGCCACCTTTTCTACCACTTTTGGAAGCAGCGATATTGGGGGGAAGGCGTAAGCCGTCAGTCCCGTCCAATCCACTGATAGAGCGTCTGCAGCGTACGCCCTCGGATCGCGAGTCCGAGAGCAATACACTGGTAGCTGTTTGTTCTGGTATGACGCAAACAGGTCGATCGCTGGGTGACAAAATCGTACAAAGATTGTCTGTGCTATCTGAGGTGCTAACGATATCTCCGTGGGGTCGGACGTTCGTCCCCTGGAAAGATCGTCTGCAAGGATGTTCGTGACACCCGCGATGTGAATCGCCCGCAGAGTGATCTGGTGATCTCGACACCATGTTATGAGTCTCATGGCGTGGCAACAGAGGGTGGGAGATCTTGTCCCGCCCTCCCTGTTCAGGTAAGCTACCACCGTCGAGTTGTCCGTCTGGACAAGGACACTGTGTCCCTGTAGATCGGATTCGAACCATTGGAGAGTCTTCTCCACTGCCCAAAGTTCGAGCAGGTTGATGTGTACCTGAGCCTCTATGCTTGACCACCGGCCGAAGGCGCGGTTGTCTAGCCAATGGCCTCCCCAACCCAACATTGACGCGTCTGTCGTGATGACACGACTCGTCGGCGGAGATGGAAAAACCATCCCCGATGTCAGGTTGGCAGGTTGGTACCACCAGTGGAGTTCCTCTTTGATCAGGTCTGAGATAGGAACCATTCTGGACACTGAGTGAACACTTGGCTTGTAGTGCGCCAGCAGGTGAATCTGAATTATCCTCATATGGAACCGACAAAGCGGGATCAGATCTACCATGCTGGCCATGAGGCCCAATACTTTGAGCCATGCTACCGCCGGCGCCACACTCGCTTCCGCTAGGATTCGAGCGCAGGCAGCCATGTTGTGTACTCGTGCCAGGGAAGGCATAACCTGACCCTTCGACAGGTCTAGTCGTGCCCCGAGGTATATCGGAGACTGTGTCGGAACGAGATTGGATTTCTTGTAGTTCACTACAAAACCCAGTCGCGTAATCACCTGGATGACTAGCTGTATGTGGTGCGCTGTCTCTTCTCGAGACTTCGCATACACCAGCCAATCGTCCAGATACTGACAAATGTTGACGCCCCGGCGTCTCAAGTATGCTCCCACCTTTCTCACTACCCGGGTAAACACCCTGGGCGCTGTGGAGAGGCCGAAGGGCAGACATGTGAACATGTACGCCTGGTCTTGTACTTGGAAACGCAACCATTTCTGGTCCTTGGGAGCAATCGGAACGTGAAGGTAAGCATCCTTGAGGTCCAAAGACGCTGCCCAACAGCCTTTGATCGGGCAGCGGAGGACGGAGGCCAATGTTTCCATCCTGAAGCGCTGAGGTTTGATAAACCTGTTCAGCGGCTTCAAGTTGAGAATTGGTCTCCAGTCGCCTGTCTTCTTTGGTGCTAGGAAAAACGTAGACCAAAACCCCCGTGAAACGGGGGGAAGACAGGGACTATGGCCCTCTTGTCCACAAGGGACGCTACCTCGTTCAACAGTAGCCAGTTGGACGGCGAAATGGTGATCCATTCCGCGCTGAACTGAAGCAAGCGCCCGCCCACCGGTGGATATGAGTCCACCGGTGACACCACCGTCTGCAGAGGAGCTAAGAGCTCCCCGGACGAGTGGATGGCAGGCGCCGCGCCCTCAGGGAGTTGACTTCTTACCAGAGGTCTTAGGGCGCTTACTGCCCTTAGACGCTGCTGGACCAGAAGTCTTCCCCCGGCCACCACGACGTCTCTTCCCACCGGAAGGAGTCGAAGCGGCAGCGGGCAAGGCTACTGAAGGTACCGCACCAGAAGAACCCGAAGTGGAAGGTTTCGTCGAAGATCTCCGTTTACCAGATTTCTTCGATTTCTTCCTCCTCTTCTGGCTCTTCAACGCCGCCTCCGTATCTACCAGTGACTTCTCATCGAGAACCTCTCTAGCTCGCTGTTCCACCAGCTCGCAGAAACGGTTTCCGAAAAGAAATCCCTGAGTAGAGAGCTCGACCTTATTGAGCGAGTCAGCGAACTGCTGCCCATAGGTCGAGCTCAGGAGGGAGAGAGCGTTCGATTGGCGTAGAGATGTAAGCCTGTGAGCCGCGGACATCGAAGACTGCAAGGATTTGTGAGAGAGATCTGACAACAGATACGCCTCACGAGCAATCTCCGACGCCGAGCCTGATCCTGAAGCAGTCAACCTGGTAAGGTGTTCCGCAACGGTGGAACTGAATGCAGAAAGTCTGATAGACGCCCGCAAGCGACTGTCAACCGACTTTAGACACTCCTCCCAATAACGGGAGTACGTTCCGTGATCATGAGCTTTTCCCTCAACTGGTAGGCGTTTTTGTATTTCTGGGTCCATGGTAGGCACCTTGAGATACGTATTGAAATCATCGTCCGTCACTAGACAGCCCTTCTTGTAGGCCTTCTTAGACGGAGGAGACTTCGCCGCCTCCCAGACAGACGCCAAGTCTGCAGGAAGAGTCAGCGCTGGCTCAACTGATTCTGAGAGTAATGGACACGTAGCGCTAAAACACACTTGGTGTGGCCGCTGGACGACGCGACTCGTAGGCAATGCCTAAGTCCCGCGCAACGCGGGACAGGATCGAGTGCGTGTCTAACGGAAAGCCATTAGCTCTCTCCTCAGCTGGTAGCGGGGGTAGAGGTACCGATTCGTCGGAATCCGGACTCATCATCCTCTCCCGATCCCTTTCCCTCGCCCGAAGAGTCAGACGACCCGACACGGATTCATCCTCACTCTCTGGACGGGCATCATCCGAACACAAATCCATATCCACCACGCCGGCAACCGGCACAGGGACTTGGATTGGTACTGATGAAGAGGGGATACTCCCGCCGAGATCCGGGCGAACAGGGTTCACCGTAGGATTCCCAGCACTAACTACCGACGGAACTTGAGGAGGCGGTGCATACTGCGCCTGAGAGGCGAGTTGCATACCGGCTGGCTGTCCAGACTGCCACGGGTAAACCATACCCGGCGGCTGTCCGTACTGCCAAGCTCCTACACCGTACGGATAAGCGGGAGGGCTAGCAGCCTGCGTAAGCAAAGGGTTGTACGACCCTTGCCATGCTGGTGCTTGCGCCCAAGGTTGATATGCTTGGTACTGGGGCCCAGGGCCCTGCACTCGGCATACCGCCTGCCGCTGTTGCGTAACCACTCACCCCCCCCCCCCCCCCTTTGCTGCAACATAGCATGTTGCTGCATAGGAGCGTTAGAGTAGAACGCATGAGTATTATCCGTGACCACCGAAGCAGTTGGAATGGTACTCATCATGGGATAAGCTTGTCCTAATCCTCGATCACCGTGACCGGGAGGATAATGACTGGCAAATCCACTAGACATAATACCACCATTCGGCGTGGACGAGTGAGCACTCAATCCTGCCTGAATAGGCGATTATGACTAATCCCTCCCTGGTTATCAACCGTGGCTAATCGTAAGCCGACAGGAAAACCGGGGGGCGGGGGTAGATCTCGGAGAGTTCTACTAGCGGAACAAACAACGGCAGGCTCAGGGCCGCCCGCCATCGTTGTTACCACCGACTGGCTGGTAGGTGTACCCATACCTACCCGAGGTAGCTAGGGCAACTCCCAACGCCAGCGAACCCAGTTACTAGTGCGGGGGCGAACCCCACACTCTCACTGGCAGAAAGCGCCGTAGCTGCGGGCACCGATTCTCTCGGACCGCTGCTACTGGCACACCGGCGTGAAAGGTACTAACTCAGGGGTCGACATAACCCCCGAGCTTTCGCCTAGCTCGCCTGACGGAGTAGCGTACTTAACGGGGACCAGTCCCGTCTTTCCACCACTCACGCCGACCGTTTCTACATGCCGATCAGACCGAGCCTGATCGTTAGCCGATAACAGCCATGGAAGCTCCGGTTACAGAGCTCCCCTCCCCCGTGAGAAGGAGGCCGTCGGGCGTACCAACGGACTTTCTACCTACAACATTAACAATACTGATACTGCGAGTGCGCAATCCCTTAGTAAAACCCTTCTCCAAGGCATCAAAGTGTCCAGGAGTAAGACCCTTACAAAAGGATGCACACTGATCTGCTCGAGAGCACGATCGAGTGGGCAAGACATAATACATGTAAATCCCAATCGGGGATAAGAACAGGGCACTCGGTACATTGGTGCGACATGATCAGATTATGTAAACACAGAACACTGTATAAGTAGAACGTAGACTAGGTAATAAACCAAGCGCTAAGCGGCGAAAAGTACAAGCTGCTGGGCTGATTCAGTAATGTAGTAAGACGAATTATTAATCAATCTATTGATGTAGTGAATAAAGATACAAAATTCAGTCAAACGCGTATATATAACACGGAATTATCTACCACTGGGGGGATTATCCGTGACTCAACTATTATATGTCACAGAGGGCTTACGTAAAGCTGTAAGGATACATAAAATAGGTATACCACGTTAATAACTACAATTACACAGACTACATCGATTTATATAAAGATACATCACCAAGATCCATAAACGATATCGTCCATCACAAATAATAATCCCAGCGATCCAGTACGAGTTCAATAAAGATCCAAAGCGTATCCGGACTTGCGGAAAAATATTATTACTAAAAACAAAGAGCCGCCATATTGTATACGTCACAAGATAAAATGGCGGACTCCTCGGAAAATTAGAATTTTACGTTCAGTTTTTAAATGAATTTTGGTACTTAAATGGTCCGAAATGAAACTAAAACGATCCGATTTTAAGCGTATAAAATCCAGGAAACTTACTCACCCACACGAATTAGGCACGCCACGTGACAAACTCTCAACTCAAGATCCTAAAATCCAGTTATACGGGAGCTCCGACAAAAACACGACTTTCGAGGTGTCCAAGCGAAATTTAGGTGACGGGCTGGCGCGTGACATGGGGTGACGTCACGTCGGTGCGACCCGTGTTTCTAGTTTGAAATATTGGAAATACTTCAGTTTGGAATGCCCTGCATCTCCGGAAAGATGCAAATGAGTCAGATCAAAACATCGAACCGGGAAGCAGTTCGACAGGGGAGTCTAGTCTATCAATATATATAATATATACAATTGTAACACCAAATTCTAGAAGTTCATGGTCAATAAGTTGGGTAAAAATGTGCACGTGTTTTTTTTTGAGACACCCTGTACAGTGGAGACACAATCCTAAACCACACCATTCCCTTTAGTGCTACCAAAGCTTACCTGTTCTACTATGGAAGCAAGACGTCCCAATGCCAAACCTCACTCATCCCCTCTAGTGATCACGGCGCTCCCAAGTTTCACAACAATCCGCCGACAGTCCTTCAAATCTGACCTATATGCAGCCGCTTTCGGCTTTTGAATCCGTCGTGAATATCCCTCGAGAGCTAACGGACCGGCTGAACAACATCTGGCCACAGGGTAGCGAATTCCGCACTGATGACATGTGTCCATGATGTCGTATTAAACTTAACATTGTTTTCTGTCCGTTGTTAGCTACAGATTGATGAGTCTTGGACTGAGTGTGTGTATTAAGACTGAATTTACAGGTTCTGGTCAGATACGATAGTCTGCTTACGGACGCCATATTTGTGATCAAATCTTTGTTTTTGGTGCTTTTGTTGTTCTTCAATTACTGGAGCCGGTTACACTGCATTCTTTAATTACTAGGTTGTTGTCCTCATTGAAACCATCTGCAGAATTGAAAATAAAAAGCAGAAAAACAGCGCCTTATCTGAGGTGTGGAAAATGAAAATTCATGAATACCTGTGGCCTAAACGGACTTAAGATAGCGGCTTCCTTTGCGTGTACTTCTTAACGTTTACTTTAAAATGCTCTATTCATTACTAAATAGGTCCTACATGATTGAATGTATCTTTAAAACATGTTAAACCCTGATAACACATTATTAATTAATTATACAGCCATTCAATTAATAATTACCATCGCTAAAAATCAGAGATAACATAAATTCAGCATGCCCTAATGGGTTGATATATGGCAATCATTATATTTTTTAGAGGAATTTGTATTTATTACAAATTTATCTTTAAAATTGAGATATTGATGAGGTTGATCTGACAAGGTGTTGCGAAAATACACCAATGCTTATTCAAATCAACACTACGAAAATCATGTATTTCCCTATGCTAATACATTGCGCACCACCACCTGAGCCGCCACTCCCTACTTTTTCATATTTAAACTGATGTTACTCTGTTATTTAAATATCATATTTCAGTGAGATTTCACACTGTTATAGACCCATCGTCTCAGCTTTAAAATGATGCATCAACCACTTCAATAGGCCCAAGGGGTTGTGATGCTATAAGATTTTAATGACAAAATCATTCCGAAAAATGTAACACCGCCACCCTTTTAGCATGCCCACCTTATGACATGCGACCATATCTGTAAGTGTTTTTTTTAATTTATCTCATTTAGACCCATTAAGGTATTAGGAATACAACTAAAACATATAAAAACAATGCAACAGATAAAACAGAATTCATGTAAACAGCGTTAAATTTCCAGCATTTTTTTGGTGTAGCAAAAAGTGTGATCGCCCTATTAGTTTTGTGTAGCAATTCACAAATTTTGTATAGCACTTTTTTTTCTAGTAATAAATATTAATATTTTCATCAACTTTGCACGTTCTACATAATCT